>CM035098.1:9167566-9637566 GCA_020205505.1 Panax japonicus
GATTTTAGTATTTCAATGATGTAATTTGAATTTTTGTTGTTTTGATTAATTAACAAAATAATTTGAATTTTAGTATTTTTTAATTTGATTTTTTTAGTATTTTAGTATTTTTAATTAGTATTTGATGTAAATATGTTATGTTTTGAATTTTAGTATTTTGATTAAATGATATAAATATATTATACAACCTATTTTATTTAATTAGTTGTTTTGATTAATTAACAAAATAATTTGAATTTTATTATTTTGATTAAATGATGTAAATATGTTATGATTTTTTTTTATTTTAGTATTTTTTTTTGATTAAATGATATATATTATTTTATTTAGAATATATTTTATATTTAAGCCTGCCACGTCATCACATTTTAACCCCGTTTGTCTTCTGTTAACGGCAGGGGCATGGGCGACCCAAAAAATATAACGTTAAGGGTACTTTTGAAAAAAAATTAGTTTAGGGTGCAAATGGGACATCGGGGTAAACATCAGGGACATTTTTGACCCTTTGCCCTTAATTCAATTTCAAGGTTAGTTTTCTGCAAAGCATTAGATTTTTAGGGTTAATTTGTTGTAAATTGTTAAATAAAAATTATTTTTGAATGTCTGAAAGTTATAATATTTCTGAAATTTTTATGATATTTCTAAAATTTGTGGCTTAATTTGTTTTAGGTTTAGTTTAAGTTTGAATATGAGATTAACCCGATTTGGATAATATGTTATTGCTGTGAATTTGTGGGTTGAAAATTTGGGTCCTGTTGTTGGAATTGGGAGTCTGAAATCTAAAATTTGGATCCTATTCTTTTTGTTTATATTGCTGAAATTAGAATTTTGATTTTGGATTTGTGGATTGCATATTATTTGGAATTTGGAAATTGTAGAATATTGATATTATGAAGTGTATAACATATCAAATTTGGGTTTCTTATCATAATGTAACTGATTTTAGGACTGTTTTTAATCTTGATATATTTGTTATTTCTGGCTGAATTTATGACAGAAATTCTGTCAGAATTATGAAATTGCAGAATATTTATGGGCCCTACATGTATTGTATTAGTAATTAGTTTCCCAATATTAATAAATCATAAACTAAGTATCATTTACTTAGTTTCTTACTACTAAAATAAAATAAAATAAATATAATTTAATTTAGTTTATTAAATAAAATAAATTTTAAAAATTAGATAACATAATATAATACAAAATAAAGTAAAATAAAATAAAATAAAAAATAAATTAATTTGAATAAAATAAAAAAAACTTTGATTTAATTTAATAAATAAAATATAAATATATAATAAAATACAATTCAATAAAAAATAAATTAAATAAAAATAATAAAATAAAATAAATAAATTTAATTTAATTTAATTTAAATAATCTTAATTAAATTAAATAAAATTTAAAATAAATTAAATTTAACAAATTTAATTTAATTTAATAAAAAACATTAAAAATTATATAATATAATACAAGATAAAATAAAATAAAATAAAATAAATTTAATTGCAAAATTAAATTAAATTAAATTAAATTAAATTAAATTAAATTAGAACTTATATAATATAATACAAAATAAAATAAAAAGTAATAAAAAATTTAATTTAATTTAGTTTAATAAATAAAATAAAATAAAATAAAATGATTTAATTTAATTTAATAAAGTAAATTTAATAAATAAATAAACCAATTATATAATATACTATATATACTATAAATTAAAATAAAAGAAAATATAATAATAAACTAAGTAGGAGTGAATGTCGAACAATAGTCTCTATAGATTCCAAATAACAATTTTCATAAACTAAGTACCACTTACTTAGTTTATCACTTAGTTTATCATCATTAGCAAAATAAACTAAGTAGTTAGGAGTGAATGTCGAACAGTAGTCTCTATAGATCCCAAATAACAAATCTCATAAACTAAGTACCACTTACTTAGTTTATCATTGGCAAAATAAACTAAGTAGCATTTGCTTAGTTTGCCATAATTTTCAATAAATGCAATAATACTTTCCCTACATATATGTACTCTTTCTTGTATGCAGGTTTCGACATAGCAGTTGCAGCTAATAGTACTCCAACCGGTTCCTCGACAATAATTTAAAAAAAGGGGTCGTAGTTCCTGTTTGTGTCCTATACTCGAATAATAAAGGTAATTGAATTACTGCAGACATTCTTCACTATTCCATCATAACAGATGGCAACATCCGGAAGGAGTGCCAGTAAGTTATTGAACAAAGTTCTAGGTTAAGCAACCCTCTAGATGAGCGAACGATCACTTCTCTCCTAGGAATGAATCATCTCCCCATATGGGTCCAATGCATGATATAAACAGCTTCTCACCACTCCAAATTCCTCAGATGGGTAGTTCTCACAGAACGTTCACCTCTTGTATAAGAACTATCCATTTGAGAAATTCGGAGCGGTGAAAAGCTGTCTATATCATGGATTGGACCCATATGGGGAGATGATTCATTCTTAGCAGAGAAGTGATTGTTCGTTCATCTAGAGGGTTGCTTAAGCTGAAACTTTGTTCAATAGCTTAATGGGACTCCTTCAGGATGTTGTCATCTGTTATGATGGAACAGTGAGGAATGTCTGCAGTAATTGAATTAACTTTATTATTCGAGTATAGGACACAAACAGGAACTACGACCATTTTTTTTCTCTGTTGCCGACTCAAGTAGTCTCTATATATTCCACATAACAATTCTCATAAACTAAGTAGCATTTGCTTAGTTTGCCACAATTTTCAATAAACTCAATAATACTCTCCCGACAATCTTCAATACACTCAATAATATATGTACTATACTTTGAAACTTAGAAACCCGTTTGACATTCACTCAGTAGGGGTGAATGTCGAACAGTCCCCAGTTTGGGACTGTTATTGGATGTTATGTCTCTCACTTAGGCCGGTGCAAATATGAAACGGTACGTTTTTGTTATTTTGAGGATTTTTCGACTGTTATCTCTATATGTTCTTCAAGTGCATACTTAAATTAAGTTATCTTAGTCTATTTTGTGTGCTAGGAGACCATGGGGAGGCGCTGTCGAAATGTTCTTAAAACTCATGAAACGTACTCAACTTCGTATGGACTTATCACGGGGAATCAGAAGTGATTGATGAGATCAATTGTTCCTAATTTTAAATTAACTTTTGTTATAGGTGTAGGGTTTTCGGCACAGAACGCAGCGGAAATAAAGAATACATTCAAAGCAATTTCTGAAACCCAACACAGGATCCATGCGAAAAAAAAATCAATTAATTCAGAGGTTTAGATATTATACCGAAAATGAAAGTGTTTCTGAAACGACTTTGAATCCTTAACGCAATTCCTCATGAAACTACGTCTCTATGGTATCCACACGAACGTCGCACGAACCGTCGAACGATTTTGCAATAAGAGGGACTTGCGGTACTAGCCACCAAAGGAACTTTTATGAAACTGTACGTTTTCTCTCTAGTCTCTCTCTAAGAGAGGCTAGGGGTTTTCAAGTTATGATCTAACCCTAAGTAGCTGCTATATATTCTATATATAGTAGTTAAAAGAAATTAATCAAAACCTAATTTCATAAAATCCGAATATATATATATATATATATATATAACTTAATTAAGTCTTACTTAATTAATATACATATATACAAACTTTCCTTTTTAATTTAAATTCGTGATTTAAATACTATTAATCATATTAATATATTTAAATCCTTAAAATTTAAATTTATTCCCTTTTAAATTACATTCTATGTGTGTGACCCTATAGGTTATTATCACGTTGGCAATAATTTTAAAATTATATTATAAAATTATAAACAGTGAGCGACATCTAGTAATGCATCACTGCTACCCAAGTAATAATAAGATCGATGATTTGATGCAACCTTTTAGTGACCAATGTTTCAATGTAATTTAATCCTTTTAACCTTAATATCCTATATTAAACTCGAGTCATGGAATGTGTCATACTCTTCATAATTTAATCTGAGTTTTCTTGATCAATGAGTAGACTATATGAAACAAATCACTATTTGAGCATGGCCATGCATTTCATAGTCCTACTCAATCAAGAGGCCTATGGATATCACCCCTAATAAATAGGAGGGTTAAATTCCATCTAGATCACTCATATTCCTCACATGATTCATGATGTACCCAATAATCACCTTTATAGTCCACCCTATTAAAGGTGACATTTGATGATATCAAAGTACATAAATTTCCGTGTAGTAATATAGTGATTTCAGGTCAGAGGACCTTTACATCATTGTCACTATGAGAATTGCTAATGACACTTCGCATAATGCTCCACATAGAATTCTCATGGTGGGTCTGTCCAGTACACCGTTCTCTAACATGTACCTATGCATTGACTTAATATCTCATATATTTATGACCAATGAGATTTGGTCATTAGTCAATCCACATACTAGTCTCAATGCATCATTGTTGTCTCATCAACAATGATACTCGACTAGAGACATTTAAGAATAATGATACTAATTATAATTATATAATCTCATGTTCAAGTCACATACTTAAAACTATATAATTTTTATCACTATTCTAAGGATTTTTATTATGTTAACATTTATATAACGCAGTAAATAAAATCATAATAAAATCATTCTGTTGGGAGAATGCATAGCATGATTTGATGTTTTAATATGCTTGTGATTATTGTAAGGTCCTTAAATTGAATTTATGTACAAGGACTTAGTAATGGAAAGATCAAGATTGTTAGGCTGATCTAAGCTTTCAACGTGTATCATTCTGTTCTAGAATGCATAGATAAAAAGATCAAAACTGTTAGGTTGATCTTATGATGTAATAGATAGGCTTGTCTGATCGTCGAAGCACTGCACCAGAAGTCGTAGTCTGTCAGGAGAGTCAGAGTCAACTCGGGAGCTATCGAGGCAGAATAGGAGTATGCAAGATGGTGAGATCTCAGAGTTCGTAGACTTCCAGGGGAAACGAAGAAGGATCGTAGTGTATCGAGAAGAGCCTCCTCAGGATCGTAGTGTACTGAGGAAGTTATGTTCTGAATCGTAGAGACAGCCTGCCTATAAGCCGAACTACAATCTGCCAAAGCTAAGTATGAAATGCACTGTACGCTCAGAGTCGCAGAGTCTAGCGATGCAAAAGTCAAAGACAAGGATCGTAGACTACACTCTGCGATCGTAGAGTTCACTGAACAAATGCAGAGATCGTAGTCGGACAAGATCAGATGAAGACAACAAGCTCAAGTCAGCGATCGTAGAGTGGACTTAACATCCACCAAGCTAACTCTACGATCGTAGTATGCAGAGTCAGCGATCGTAGTATGCTCTTGGGATCGTAGAGTCAACAACACAATCTGAATCATAGAGCACAACAATCCAAATCGTAGAGCAACATCTGTCATGTCAGAAAACATTAAAGCCTCATGAGTTGTTAATTCAACAATACGAGGAATGGATCCTAAATGCTACAGTGCCCATCAGTCCCAGAATAAATGAAATATCCTTAGGATGCAACAAAGAAGCGTATTGAAGAAGCTAAGGATAGTACTATGAATGAAAAGGGACAAAACACCTTTTCAGGTGGTAGGTGAAAAAGCAGCCTGCAGTGTCAGTGGTCCAGAATGCAGAATTCAGAAGATGTACAGAAATGTCTCCATCACAGTATAGAAAATTCAGATGCATTTAATGCCACAACGGATGGATCCAACGGATAGTTTTCAACATCACATATATACAGATCAGACAGATGAAAGTATAAGCAAGCATAAACATTCAACGTGAAGAACTCTCTAAGGCTCAACTCTACGATCTGAGATATTACAAAGCTTGCTCAGCTACTCAGCTATTACGAACCAGAGCTTACACAGCAAACTGAGTAGTAACCTTCAGAACGCAACAACAACAATCATCAATCAACTGAAGAAGTATACCAAGTCTGCTGGACTTGAAGAGTTCGCAGTGAACTGTAAGAAAGCCAAGTCTGTTGGACTTGAAGAGTTCAAAAGTGAACTAGAAAAGTTCCTAGACAGTCGGTCTAGAAGGAATCTGTGTGATTCAGAAGATTGTATAAGACATCCTTAGTGGATATCTTACTCGTTGAGTAGAAGAGTGGACTAGGAGCTTTGAGTGCTCCGAACCACTTAAAAACAACTGTGTCATTTACATTCATACTATAACTGCTATATCTGCCATAACTGCCTTAACTGCTCATAACTACATTGCTTGATAAAAGAGATTAAAACAAACACTAATTCCGCAAAGTCTTAATAATTATCTTAGATCAAGCTACTCAGAAAAGATTATAAATTATCTATTCAACCCCCCTTCTAGATAACTTGTGCCTACTAAGAACTAACAATTGGTATCAAAGCAGGTTCTATTTTTACAACTTACACGCTTTAGTAGATCCAATGGCACTCGTACCAAGCGAATCCAGGACCGGGGGAGGCAGCAAGCCACCAATGTACAACAAGGATAAATTTGCGAACTGGAAAGTCAGGATGCAAGCTTACATGGACTCAATAGATGAAGATCTATTTGAGACTGTTCTTAATGGGCCCTATATACCAACAAAGCTTGCACCAACCATTGACGATCCAAACAGAGTACAAATAAAAGTAAAAGAAGAATGGACAGACACAGAGAATAGAGCTGTCCAACTTGACAAAAAGGCGAAGAACATCCTGTTCCAATCTTTAGAGGACGATCTGTTTGAAAACGTTGTAAACAGCAAAACAGCTAAGGAGGTTTGGGAAGCACTGCTGATCATGCACGAAGGAACTGAAGAAGTTAGAGAGAACAAACAGTCTCTTCTAACACAGCAGTACGAAATGTTTGCTCATGTGCAAGGCGAAAATGTAACTACCACTTATGAAAGATTCAACATTCTGCTCAACTCTCTACGAGCATATGGAAAGATCTATCCCAACAAAGATCTGACCATAAAGTTCATGAGAGCTCTACTGAGCAAGTGGGATGCAAAGACCACTGCAATAAGAGAGTCAAAGAATCTTAATGAGATGACAGTTCAACAACTGTATGGCAATCTCCTGACATACGAGCTGGAGCTAACTCAACGTGCTGAAACCCTTTCAGAAGGAAGAAGAAAAGACAAAGGTGTTGCTCTCAAAGCAAATGAATGTTCATCAAAAGCCATCACTGAGACTGATTATGATGATGATGAAGACGATGATGATGACTTTGCTATGCTGGTAAAGAGACTAAGAAGGTTCATGCGACAAGGCAGAATCGGCAAGCCAAGGAAAGTCAGCAACTACGTCAGCCAGGAACAAATAAATGATCTATGCTACAACTGCAAGAAACCTGGTCATTTCATTGCCAACTGCAACAAGCCTATCAAAGAAGAGCTAAAGAAGAAATCCAAGGCAAAGAAAGAATACAAAGGAACCAAGGGGCCTCAGAAGAGAGACAAAGGCCTGGTTGCCGGAGGATCGTGGAGTGATTCAGATAACGACTCAAATGCAGACTCCGGAGATGAGGAAGAACCACATATGGCCAATCTGTGCTTAATGGCCAAACATCCAAAGGACAAACAAAGCTTAAGTATACATGATGTAAGTATCGATGAGGTTTTTGATTTTAATTCTCCTGATGTAGATATAAGTGACTTAAGAACTGCTTTGCATGGCATAATCACTGATCTACATCAATACATGAAGTGGTTCAGAGTCTTGTTTAAAGATCATTCTCTTCTTCAAGAGGAGAAGAAGAAAGTTCAAGAAGAGCTTGAAACAGCCCTTTAAGTACTAATCTTCTCTCCAAGCTTGAAGTTGAGAATGAAACTTTGAAACAGACACACACACATCATGCTCAAAGAGAGTCTATGCTAACCTCTAAAATTGAGGATCTAGAGAAGACTATCTCTGCATGGAACAGATCCACATCTTCCATGGATTGCCTGCTCTCTAGTCAGAAAAGCGCATTCGACAGAACGGGCTTAGGCTTTGGGGGATCCATCTCAGAGCTAAGTATGGAAAAGACAATGGAAACTAGCACCAGTAATGTCTCAAGTTTTGGTAGAGGTATTGCTTGTGTAAAATCCTCACAGTTGGAAGAACCAGTTCAACCTTGTTCCACTGTCTCTAGTTATACTTAGAGAAGTAAAGGATCTCACGCTGGTCTGGGTTTCATCAAGGAAAAGAGTAACCCAACCTCTACTTACCAACCTCGAAGAATTGTAGAGTCAAACAAAATCAACTCTACGAATCAACTGGGAAGGTACAGTAGAGGTAAGGCACACTCATCACTATCTATGAAACCTAAGGACACGTGGAAGAAAGAGAGTCAGTTTAACAGAAGGTTGACTAAGGAACCATACAAGTCCAAGTGGAAGATGAATCACCACACACACACAGGCATGCATTATAATAGATGCTTCATATGCAATAAATATGGTCATAGGGCCACAAAGTGTTATTATAATTCCATGCATGTGAGACCCAAGATTAGACAAATTTGGGTCCCCAAAGGCACTAACAAAGAAGGACCCATGCAAATATGGGTACCAAAATGAAGGTTCAAATGTTTTGACAGGAAAAGAGCTCCACGTCCTCAACATGGTATCTGGACAGTGGTTGCTCAAGACATATGACAGGGAACAAAGCTCTACTATCCAACTATGTAGAAAAGGAGGGTCCCTCAGTCATCTTTGGAGATAATGGTACTGGCAAGACAAGAGGCTATGGCTCAGCCGGAAATGGTGTGATATCATTCAGTAAAGTGGCCTATGTGGAAGGTCTGCAGCACAACCTTCTAAGCATTAGTCAACTCTGCGACAAGGGACATCAAGTAACATTCATCAATAATCAATGTCAAGTCAGAGATTTGAAGACATCTGCAGTAAAGCTAACCGGAACAAGAGAAGGAAATGTCTACACAGTAAATCTTGGACAACTAAGCTCAGACGAAATAATATGTTTTCTAGCTAAAGCCTCTGAAGAGATGAGCTGGCTATGGCATCGAAGATTATCCCATCTCAACTTTAAAAGCATGTCCAAACTGGCATCAAAAGATCTCATGGCTGGCCTTCCTAAGTTCAACTTTGTGAAGGAAAGGCTATGTAATGCCTGTCAGTTTGGAAAACAAACCAGAAGCTCATTCAAAAGCAAGATTGATAACTCCATTGACAAGCCCCTGCAGTTGCTTCACATGGATCTTTTTGGACCTATACCAACAACCAGTCTCGGAGGAAAAAGATACTCTCTAGTCATAGTCGACGACTACACTCGATTCACATGGGTATTCTTCCTGACTTCAAAGGATGAGACAAGCTCCGTATTAATCAAGATGTTCAGAATGGTGATGAACGAGAAAGGAGAGAAAATCAAGGCTATAAGAAGTGATCATGGTAGAGAATTCGATTTTTCAGAAATGGATCAGTTCTGCACAGACAATGACATCAATCATAACTTCTCAGCTCCACGAACTCCTCAACAAAATGGAGTCGCTGAAAGAAAGAACAGAACCCTGATAGAGGCTGGGAGAACCTTGCTAGCAGCAGCCCGTCTGCCTGAATACTTTTGGGCAGAAGCAGTCAACACTGCATGCTACACTCAGAACAGATCACTAATCCACTCTACGATCAAGAAGACGCCCTACGAACTATGGAAAGGAAGAAAGCCAAGTGTCAGCTACTTCCATGTCTTTGGATGTGCATGCTATATTCTCAACAATGGAAAACAATACCTGACAAAATTTCAACCAAAATCAGATGAAGGAATCTTCCTTGGATATGCCACGGACAGCAAGGCATACAGAGTGTTCAACAAAAAGACGCTGAATGTCGAAGTCTCAATACACGTCATTTTTTATGAAACTGACTTAGACAAAGCAGTACCTCAAGACACTACGACCAATGATGCGAACACTACGACTGAAGTTGTCGAGGCCAACACTACGAGTGAAGTACCAGACAGAGAAGTCGTAGAGCATGATAATGAAATCGTAGAGAGGACCATCCAAGATAATGAATCTCCACTACAAGAAGAAGAAATAGATCTTGAAGACTTAAGACAGGAAGGCATCAGGACAGATGTTCCAACTGGCAGCAGATGGGCAAGAGATCACACTCAGGATCTAATCATTGGAGATCCGAATGCTAGAATTAAAACAAGATCTGCTACTCAGAATGAATGTTTCTATCTAAGCTTCCTGTCACAAATTGAGCCAAAGAAAATAGAGGATGCAATGGAAGACTCCAGTTGGATAGAAGCTATGCAAGAAGAACTCAACCAGTTTGAACGAAGCAAAGTGTGGAGATTGGTGCCAAGACCAAATGATCATCCAGTGATAGGAACTATGTGGGTCTTCAGAAACAAAATGGATGAAGATGGGGTCATTACCAGGAACAAGGCAAGATTAGTGGCAAAGGGCTATTCTCAAGAAGAAGGTATCGACTATGATGAGACTTTTGCACCCGTTGCAAGACTAGAAGCCATCAGAATCTTTCTTGCCTTTGCTGCCCACATGAAGTTCAAAGTCTTCCAGATGGATGTCAAGAGTGCATTTCTAAACGGAGAGCTTCAAGAATAAGTCTATGTCGAATAACCTCCAGGTTTTATCAATCCATCCCTTTCCAATTATGTCTATAGATTAGATAAAGCCTTATATGGTCTTAAACAAGCACCTAGAGCATGGTATGAAACTCTAACTAACTTTTTAATAGAAAATGGGTTCACTAGAGGCAGGGTAGATACCACATTATTCCTTAGAAAACACAAATACAAAGTCTTACTAGTTCAAATATATGTTGATGACATCATTTTTGGTTCTAATGATGAAAAATTATGCAAGAGATTCTCTAAGCTAATGCAGAGCAAGTTTGAAATGAGCATGATGGGTGAACTGAATTTCTTTCTTGGACTACAAGTGAAGCAAACTGATGAAGGGATATTCATAAACCAAGCCAAATACATCAAAGATTTGTTAAAGAAATATGGCACGGAATCAGCTTCCCCCATGAAAACTCCAATTGCTCCTGCAACTAAGCTTGACAAAGATGAGAATGGTAAAGGTATTGATATAACTCAATACAGAGGTATGATAGGTTCTCTTTTGTACCTAACTGCTAGTAGACCAGACATAATGTTCGCAACATGCATATGTGCTAGATTTCAGGCTAACCCTAAAGAGTCTCATTTATCTGCTGTAAAAAGGATCTTCAGGTATCTCAAAGGCACACCTTACTTGGGGCTTTGGTATCCCAAGGAATCCTCATTTGAACTAACAGGATACACAGATGCTGATTTTGCAGGATGTAAGATAGATAGAAAGAGTACCAGTGGCACCTGTCAGTTGCTAGGAAATAGGCTTGTGTCCTGGTTCAGCAAAAAGCAAAACTCAGTGTCCACTTCGACTGCAGAAGCTGAATATATTGCTGCTGGCAGCTGCTGTGCTCAAATTCTATGGATGAGAAACCAGCTAGCGCACTATGGGTTTGATTTCAAATCGATACCCATACACTGTGATAACACAAGTGCCATAGCAATAACTCATAATCCTGTTATGCATTCTAGGACCAAGCATATTGAAATAAGATATCACTTCATTAGGGATCATGTGCAAAATGGAACTATATCACTACAATATATTCCTATTGAAAATCAACTTGCAGATGTTTTTACTAAACCACTAGATGAATCCAGATTCAATAAGTTATTAAGTGAACTAGGGATGCTTAATCTCCAACCATGAAATATATGCTCTAGACTGTACTAACCATAACAGGTACAAAGGCTAAACTCAACATCATAGACATAATCAAGGGAAGTCCACGACCTTAGAGTAGAAAGGACAGACTCTACGAATGATGATCAAACTCAACAACTGTCAAACGGACTCGACGATCGTAAAACTGACTCGACGATCATAAAACAGACTCGACGATCGTAGACCGTAAAGTAAAAAGGACAGACTATGAATGGTAGACAGACTCAACGACCAGAAGACTACCTCAACGATCGTAGTCATTCTAAGGACATCTCAGCACTGAAGACTCAAAGGGCAAATCAGTACATTCAAGCAAAAAGCGACACCTGTCCCACTAAGTCAAAAAGAGAGAGGGAAGCTACAAGAACAAATTGGAACCGTATTTTTGAAATCTGAAGTTCAAAAGATTATCTCTCTCTCTCTCAAAGCAAAACCCTAACTCAAGAAAAAGCTCAATCGCATTCCACTTCTCAACCACAGAATCATGGCTGTTTCAAATGTAATCTCAGGCTACAGACTCTGTTTCGATGAGTTCAAGGATGCTCCTCCAAAGTTTCACAAAACATTAACACTACTAAAGAAGGCAGGTCTCGAAGAAGCGCTGAGTACCGACACCCTCATCTATCCCGAGTTAGTGAAAGAGTTCTACAAGAATGGAGTGTACGAACTCAACACCATCACTACACGGGTAAGAGGAGTTGAAATGATGCTAAGGGAAGAAGACTTCAATCTGGCCCTTGGTTTCAAGGATACAGGGCACTCACCTCTCGACAACATAAGATTTGAAGAGGGATTGAAGAGAATGCATCACAAAAAGAACTCCTCTGTAAAAGGCTATAAAAAGAAGGAATTCCCTCAAAGGTATGAATTTCTAGCTGATATTGTTGGGAAATGTATCTGCTGTAAGAGTTCAGGTCATGACTCTGTTAATGAAGTTCAACTAAAACTCATGACTGCAATAACTCTTGGAATTCAACTAAATTATGGAGCCATACTACTGGAGTGGATTGGCAAGTGGATAGTAGGCTCGAAGAAGTCAAAAAGTCCTCAGAAGATGTTGTATGGAAGATTTATTAGCATCATTCTGCAATCTGCTGTGGGTGATAAAATTAGGGATGATGAAGGAGAAGCCATCAACCCAAACCGAAGAATGACACAGCAGTTGTTTAAAAATTGGGAAAGAAACCCGGCTGAATATACAAGAATGATGACAGAGTCAAGTGGGAGAACTGGGGAGCGAGGGGAAGCAGGAATTGCTATTGTCAATGAGGCTGAAGAAGAAGAAGCAGATAAGGGAGAACCCTCTGGTCTTGTCAGGAAAAGCAAGGGCAAGAGAAAGCTGAGGGGAACACAAGTCGAAGAGCCTCAGGGATCTGCAACTAACATGCCTGTAGAGTCCTCTGACATAGAAACTCTAAGGAGGCTGAGGAACATACAACAGCAAGAAGAGGCTGAAGAGGATCAAACCACCATTTCACAACTCTTAAAGAAGAATAAGGCTGGTCATGAGTCCAAAAGACCAACAGTGTCTTCAATCGTAGAGACTCTGCTGTTCTCTGAAACCAGGCCAAGTGTGGCAGAAATGGAGGAAGCTGCTTCAAGGACAGTGGCCGGTCAATGTGGTAGGACAACCAAAGAAAACATTGGCAAAGCAAAGAGAAGGCTGGTCAAGAAGTATATTCTTGAAAATGAAAAAGTTTTGAAGAAGGAAGCCAAGAGCATGGCTGTAAAAGTAGAACTTCCCCAAGCAACCGAAGAGAAGAATGCATCAGCTAAGGGGGAGAAGCCTACTGCTCAAGAAGAAGTTCCAGCTAAGGGGGAGCTTCTAAAGGAAGATGATCATATTGAGGGGGAGCCTCACAATATCCTAATGACTAAAGAAAAAGTCCTTGCTCAAGATAAAGATGAACCAATGCCAAATGTCATTGAGTTAACGGACTCTTCAGAAGACAACAAAGAAGAGAAAGAGGATGATGATGATGAGCTTGAAATAACTGGTGTAGGTAGAGATGGATACAGAAGCTATCTGTACAACCAAATGTTTTCTTACCTACCCATGATGGCATACCATCAAGCTCAGATTCTGAAATCATGGGACCACATGTTCTGGAGCTTCAAGGAATATCCAGCAATCACAGTTCTGGCTCATGGATTTCCAAGGGAAGTCATCTTTGCTAAAAAATTGATTACAAACTATTCCTCATCAAATGTCACATCTGAGGTACTAACTATCCCCACAAGCTTTAGAGTTAATCATCAACCATCATCTTCATTTAGTTATTTCTATGAATTTCCTAAATGGATGGAAGTAGTTCTCAACCCAGTAAATCAGTTTCCAGTTACAGAATTCCAAAATTCTGTGACTAAAGAACCAGAAGAAGCCAACTTTGCTCAGCTCCAACAAATCTCTTGTTCCACGATTCCAGGCTTTAGTCCTCTAGAAGAATCAAATATCGGAATCGTAGAGTCACCTATCCCAACCATCCAAACACAAGCCCCTCCATCAGACATCCCTTCCTCGTCCAGAAATGACTGCTTTAATCTTGAACTTGCTCTTTGTTCCCTAAAAGAACAATTCAACAATACACCACCCTCTTCCTCAAGAATTCCCCAGATGGATGAGATTCTCTTAAAATTGTCTACCAAGGCCGATCTATCAGCTATGTCTAAGAAAGTGATCAAGGAGCTAGAAGAAAGTCTTGACGATCACTCTGAACTGATTCAGCTAAGACTGACATCCATGATCAATGCTGTAAACACCCTTCCACAATCTCTGAGCTCTGAATTGTCCAAAACACTAAAAGAGATCATCAGAGAAATGCTTCAAAGCATAAAGGACAGGGATGACATTCACTTCCAAGCAGCCAAAAGACATAGGGATGCAGTCTTAATCTTACAGCAAACTCAAGAATCTCAGAACAAACAGATGTTGCAAAGCATTCAGAATCTCCAGACTGCTGTCAAAGAGTTTCAACAATTCTATGTCAGCAGCGGCCAACAAACAGATAACATTCTATCCATTCTTCAACAAAGAGAAGTAAGGTCTGAAGTTCTCATTGAAGAAAATAGAGAAGACATTGCTCAGACCAAAAGTCAGCTGAACGAACTTGTCCAAGGAATTGCTCGTCTGTCAGATGACATTCGAACTCTTGATGCTGACATAAAGGGGGAAAAAAGAAGCAAGGGAGAAAGGGAAGTAGATCGTGCAGACCAAGGACACAAGGGACGCGGATTCCAAACAACAAGAAATCCGCCTGTAAGACATATCTCTCAGCAGACTCAACGATCAGATCAGCAGGAAGTCTTAGTGGCTCAACCTTTAAGAAGTCAAGGGCCAGCTTCTAACTCACAAGGAGTAACCGTAACAGGCCTAAGAATGCCAATTGGAGATCCGGCATTTATGAACAGGCACGACCACAATCCAAGACTAAGTCCCAGTGAGCTCGAAGATTTGGCTAAGAGAGATGAAGCTAGCAGAAAGAGGAGAGCAGAAGAAAAGGCAAATCCTCCAAGGAGCAAGAAGCCAAGAAAATAGAGATAAGTTGAATTTTCACTTCTTATTGATGTATCTATTTCAAATGTAACATCTATTTTCATACATCAATAAATTCATGCTTATTCTCTAGAAATTTCAGCTGCTCACTGAAATACTAAGTCATGTTTATTCTTCTGCACTGCATATAATCAATAATCATAACAACAAATCTCCTTAGTTATGTCAACATCAAATAGGGGGAGATTGTTGGGAGAATGCATAGCATGATTTGATGTTTTAATATGCTTGTGATTATTGTAAGGTCCTTAAATTGAATTTATGTACAAGGACTTAGTAATGGAAAGATCAAGATTGTTAGGCTGATCTAAGCTTTCAACGTGTATCATTCTGTTCTAGAATGCATAGATAAAAAGATCAAAACTGTTAGGTTTATCTTATGATGTAATAGATAGGCTTGTCTGATCGTCGAAGCACTGCACCAGAAGTCGTAGTCTGCCAGGAGAGTCAGAGTCAACTCGGGAGCTATCGAGGCAGAATAGGAGTATGCAAGATGGTGAGATCTCAGAGTTCGTAGACTTCCAGGGGAAACGAAGAAGGATCGTAGTGTATCGAGAAGAGCCTCCTCAGGATCGTAGTGTACTGAGGAAGTTATGTTCTGAATCGTAGAGACAGCCTGCCTATAAGCTGAACGACAATCTGCCAAAGCTAAGTATGAAATGCACTGTACGCTCAGAGTCGCAGAGTCTAGCGATGCCAATGTCAAAGACAAGGATTGTAGACTACATTCTGCGATCGTAGAGTTCACTGAACAAATGCAGAGATCGTAGTCGGACAAGATCAGATGAAGACAACAAGCTCAAGTCAGCGATCGTAGAGTGGACTCAACGTCCACCAAGCTAACTCTACGATCATAGTATGCAGAGTCAGCGATCGTAGTATGCTCTTGGGATCGTAGAGTCAACAACACAATCTGAATCATAGAGCACAACAATCCAAATCGTAGAGCAACATCTGTCATGTCAGAAAACATTAAAGCCTCATGAGTTGTTAATTCAACAATACGAGGAATGGATCCTAAATGCTACAGTGCCCATCAGTCCCAGAATAAATGAAATATCCTTAGGATGCAACAAAGAAGCGTATTAAAGAAGCTAAGGATAGTACTATGAATGAAAAGGGACAAAACACCTTTTCAGGTGGTAGGTGAAAAAGCAGCCTGCAGTGTCAGTGGTCCAGAATGCAGAATTCAGAAGATGTACAGAAATGTCTCCATCACAGTATAGAAAATTCAGATGCATTTAATGCCACAACGGATGGATCCAACGGATAGTTTTCAACATCACATATATACAGATCAGACAGATGAAAGTATAAGCAAGCATAAACATTCAACGTGAAGAACTCTCTAAGGCTCAACTCTACGATCTGAGATATTACAAAGCTTGCTCAGCTACTCAGCTATTACGAACCAGAGCTTACACAGCAAACTGAGTAGTAACCTTCAGAACGCAACAACAACAATCATCAATCAACTGAAGAAGTATACCAAGTCTGCTGGACTTGAAGAGTTCGCAGTGAACTGTAAGAAAGCCAAGTCTGTTGGACTTGAAGAGTTCAAAAGTGAACTAGAAAAGTTCCTAGACAGTCGGTCTAGAAGGAATCTGTGTGATTCAGAAGATTGTATAAGACATCCTTAGTGGATATCTTACTCGTTGAGTAGAAGAGTGGACTAGGAGCTTTGAGTGCTCCGAACCACTTAAAAACAACTGTGTCATTTACATTTATACTATAACTGCTATATCTGCCATAACTGCCTTAACTGCTCATAACTACATTGCTTGATAAAAGAGATTAAAACAAACACTAATTCCGCAAAGTCTTAATAATTATCTTAGATCAAGCTACTCAGAAAAGATTATAAATTATCTATTCAACCCCCCTTCTAGATAACTTGTGCCTACTAAGAACTAACACATTCATTTATTCAATCAAATATAATATCAAAACGTTAAGCAATTATATCAAATAATTGGCCTCTAGGGCATAAACTCTAACAGTCTCCCACTTGCACTAGAGCCAATCACTCATGTATCTAATATCCATGGAAATAGTGTGACCGTCGTGCTTCTGCTGCGCCAAAGCCTTGGTCAGTGGATCTGCAACATTATCATCTGTTGGCACTCTTCCTATATGTACATCTCATCTATCAATGATTTCACGGATGAGATGGTACCGCCTAAGTATATGCTTGGATCATTGGTGAGATCTAGGTTCCTTAGCCTGTGCAATGGTTCCATTATTATCACAGTATAGAGCAACCGGATCAACAATGGTTGGAACAACACCAAGTTCAGTGATGAACTTTTTAATCCATACAGCCTCTTTGGCCGCACTAGAAGCAGCAATATACTCAGCCTCTGTTGTAGAATCGACTACTGTCTCTTGCTTCGAACTCTTCCAGCTAACAGCACCACCATTAAGGCAAAACACAAAACCAGACTGAGACTTATAGTTATCATTGTCAGTCTGGAAACTAGCATCTGTGTAACCCTTTACTGCCAGTTCGTCTTCACCACCATATACCAAGAATGAATCCTTAGTCCTTTTTAGGTACTTGAGGATATTCTTGACTGCTGTCTAGTGACCTTCACCTGGATTCGACTGGTATCTGCTTGTCATGCTCAAAGTATACGAGACATCCGGACGAGTACATATCATTGCATACATGATATATCCAATTGCCGAAGCATAAGGGATCTTTCTCATACGCTCCTCATCATCTTGTGATTAAGGACATTGGGCCTTAGAGATCTTTACACCATGAGTCATGGGTAAGTGTCCTCTTTTTACCTCTTGCATGCTGAACCGTTTCAGCACTTTATCAATATATGTACTCTGACTTAGGCCGAGCATTTTCCTCGATCTATCCCGATAGATCTTGATATCTAAAATATAGGCTGCATCGCCTAAATCTTTCATGGAGAAACATTTTCCTAACCATGTTTTTACATCCTGTAATGAAGGAATGGCATTCCCAATAATTAATATGTCGTCAACATATAATATCAGGAATATAATATGACTCCCACTAACCTTCTTATATACACAAGGTTCATCTTTATTTTTAATAAAGCCAAACTCTTTGACTGCTTCATCAAATCGAAGATTTCAACTCCGAGAGGCTTGCTTCAATCCATAAATGGAATGTTGCAGCTTACATACCTTTCCAGCATCCTTTGGATTGACAAATCCCTTAGGTTGTGTCATGTACACATTCTCAAGGAGATTTCAGTTAAGGAAATCAGTTTTGACATCCATCTGCCAGATTTCGTAATCGTAAAAGGCTGAAATAACAAGTAAGATCCTGATGGATTTAACCATTGCCACTGGAGAGAAGGTTTCATCATAGTCAACACCTTGAACTTGTTTGTAACCTTTTGCTACTAGTCGACCTTTGTAGGTTTGTACATTACCATCCATGTCGGTTTTCTTCTTGAAAACCCACTTGCACCCGATTGGTTTTACCCCTTCGGGTGGATCAACCAAAGTCCATACTTGGTTAGTATACATGGAGTTCATTTCAGATCTCATGGCTTCAAGCCATCTCTTAGAATCTGGTCCATTCATAGCTTCTTGGTAGGAAGCAGGCTCATCTTGATCTATGAGTATCACATCGCCATTTTGAGTCACAAGATATCCATAATATCTCTCGAGCTCTTGGCGTGTCCTACCAGATCTACGAATTCCTTGTGTAATTTGAGCAGGTTCACTTTTCACAACATCTTGTGGTTCCTGCTCACGTTCCAACTCAGGTTCAATGATATTCTGTGGTTCTCGAATTTCTTCGAGTTCTACTTTCCTCCCACTGTTTCCTTTAGAGACAAATTCTCTTTCTAGAAAAATACCAGTTCGAGCAACAAACACTTTGTTCTCAGAAGGTTTGTAGAAATAATACCCTTTTGTTTCTTTTGGATATCCCACAAAATTACATTTGTCAGATTTGGGTCCGAGCTTGTCAGAATCCAGACGTTTTACAAACGCCTCGCAACCCCAAATCTTCATGAACGACATACTAGGACGTTTCCCAGTCCACATCTCATATGGTGTCTTCTGAACCGTCTTTGTAGGAACACGGTTAAGTGTGAATGCAGTTTTCTCTAGGGCATGACCCCAGAAGCTTATTGGAAGATCTACATGACTCATCATTGATCGTACCATGTCCAACAAGGTTCGATTCCTCCTCTCAGACACACCATTCCATTGTGGTGTTCCAGGTGGAATGAGCTATGATATAATACCACACTCCTTTAGAAGGTCATCAAAGTCTTGGCTTAAGTATTCACCTCATCGATTGGATCGAAGGGCTTTTATACTTTTGCCAAATTGGTTTTGAACTTCATTCTTTAATTCCTTGAACTTTTTAAAGGATTTGGATTTGTGTCTCATAAGATACACATATCCATATCTACTAAAGTCGTTAGTAAATGTAATGAAGTAATAAAACCTGCCTCTTGCCAACGAACTCATGGGTCCACATACATCACTATGTATAAGTCCCAATATATCGCTAGCCCGTTCACTGTGTCCAGTGAAAGGGGCTTTAGTCATCTTGCCTGATAAACAAGATTCGCATTTTTCATATGATTCAAAATCAAATGAATCCAAAAATCCATCTTTATGGAGTTTTGATATGCGTTTCTCATTTATATGGCCCAAACGACAGTTCCAGAGATATGTCGGATTTGAATCATTTGATTTAAATCGTTTTGTATTTATGTTATAGATAGGCATTTCCAATTTAAGAATATAAAGACCTTTAAACAATTGTGTAACACCATAACATATATCATTTAAGTAAAACGAACAACGGTTGTTCTTTATTTTAAATGAAAAACCTTTCTTGTCCAAACAAGAAACAGAAATAATATTTTTGCTTATAGCATGCACAAAATAACAATCTTCTAATTCTAAAACTAGCCTAGAGGGCAAAGATAAATGATAAGTTCCTATAGCCAGTGCAGCAACTCTTGCTCCATTCCCAACACGTAGGTCAACCTCTCCTTTTGCCAAAGTCCTACTCCTTCAGAGTTCCTGCACATTAACAAAAATGTGAGAACCACATCCAGTATCTAATATCCATGATGTAGAAGTAGACAAATTTACTTCTATAACATATATACCTGAATCAGAAGTCCCACTTCCTTTCCTTTTCTTGACTTTTTCCAAATAAGCAAGACAATTCCTCTTCCAGTGTCCAGGTTTTCCACAAAAGTGACAATCACCTTCTTTAGCCACCCCACCTTTAGGTTTTAAAGCCTGTTTGGTTTTGGATTTAGGTTTGGCACCAGAATTAGATCATATCTTCTAATTACCTTTCCATTTCCCTTAGCGAATCCTTTGCACCATCATTATGGGAGTGGGTCCTGCCTTTTTCATGTTGTTCTCTGCAGTTCTTAACATGCTCAATAACTCAGTTAGTGGTTTCTCAATTTCATTCATTAGATAATTCATAACAAATTGAGAGTAGCTGCTATTCAAAGATTGCAAAACAAGATCAGTTTGGGCCTCCGGAGTGATTGGAAAACCCAACCTATCAAGGTACTCAATATACCCAATCATTTTTAGCATGTGTGGATCAACTGGATCATGTTCACCCATCTTGAAGTGATACAACACCTTGCTTGTATCATACCTCTCCTGTCGAGCATGCCCTTTGAACAATTTCTTGAGATGCTCGATCATCTCATAAGCATCCATTAACTCATGTTGCTTCTGAAGCTCAGCGTTCATGGTTGCTAGCATGAGACAACTCACGTCCAGAGCATCATCTTGATGCTTCTTGTAAGCATTATGCTCCGCACGTGGTGCAGTGACAGCCGGTGCTGCAGGAATGGGCCCATCAAGGACATATAGCTTACGCTCTTGTTTAAGGACAATCCTCAAGTTCCTGTGCCAGTCAAGGAAATTAATCCCACTCAGCTTGTCCTTCTCAAGGACTGATCGTAGTGAAAGACTACTTGTATTGTTGTTGTTTGCCATTGATATCTACAATTTATAAGTGCCAAAAGATAATAAGTCAAATTGCAGAGTTGATATTATGTTATTGATAACAGTACATTCAAAATATACCTCCCACTATTTTATTTAAATTAATAGCCCTCACCGTTAATTCGGAAAGCATTTTCTATAAAATCTTTCTAGTGAGCCAAGATCCATATTTCATTATGACTCAAGTTAGCTTTGGCTAATCTCTTAAAACACAATTATTTAGGTAGACAGCCCATTTGCCAATTATATCATATATAACTCTTGGATAGTTTGGTAAACAACAATTGTTTCTAGTCCATCTAATGGTACCTACCAAACTCTATGCCTCTAAGTTCACAATCCTATTGAGATAACTTAGTTAAGTCGGGCCCAATGATTTTAACAGTTTGGATATCACAATTATCCTATCGCATCTTACCTAGATAAATAGGGTACTTTACTTTGGCAAACCTACATCTATTGATCAAGGTCTTGATGAGTGTTATTCATTGGAAGGCATCTGATTTAGACTTAATAATTTAATGAAGGGTTTTATAAATAAATTTAGATCTCACCAATTTTTAATCTTATTAAGCATGCACATTATTTATCATATCATATCACATACAAGCATAAATAAAGTGCGAAATTAAATGTGTCACAGTTATGGCCCAATCCAATGTCAATCTTTTCAAGCTAATGAAAGATTGAAGGTCAATCTAAGGTGGTAAAAGATCTTAAAATAAATAGCTTCCTTGGATCTTCCTCAAGCATGTGCCTCCTCTCCATCATCATCTTTCCTTCGTGTTCTCCATCTTGACATCTTCATCAATTACAGATTATTACATGACATAAAGAAACCTCGAGTTACATTTGAGGGGATTTATATGAGAAGAGAATATTACATTAGAATTTATAGAAAGGCACGACATGTAAGCCATATTTCAAAACCAAAAACCACTAACCTATGGGTCAAAAGGCCATAACTGTGCACCATGCATATCACAATAAACACATAACAATTCATATATAATTAAAGAAAACTATATATAACATATAGGGGACACGACCATCATGCACTACGCCGGGTGGGTCCAAGGGGGGTCTCCCCCCTGGCGGTGGTCCGGCTGTATTGCAGAATTTTTCCAAATGATTCTCTAAAATAGTTTCAGAATTACGTATTTTAATCCACCCGGTATACTCATAATAACAATCCACCAGATTATGTCGATTACAGAATATCATATACTCAATTAATAGAACATCATATACATGCATATCAATTACTGATATTCATAACACCAAAATATATCGATTACAGAATATCATATACTCAATTTCAGTTTGATAAAATTGTATCATCATATATCATATATATTGTTGCCTAATTTTTTAATAGCACTTTACCACGCAAGTATACGCGTTCAATTGTAATATTCAGCAAGCAAGGATATCGTTCCCACGAGGAAATAGACTAATATTTATCAATTACTAACTCTAATGCAATTAATCCTATTTTAAACTAAGAAAATTTTGTTTGTGATTTAAAAATTAAACTTAACAAAACTAATAATTAAAATCAAAATTTCACAAGAATAACTGCAGATTTAACAAGTTAAGATTACAACTTCCCTTGGTATTTCATTCAAACTAACTTACTTCCCATTTAAAATAAATCAATTAATATGAATTGTTATCCAAGAATGCTTTATGAATATTCAAGCACTTCTTCCAAAGACACGTGAACAAATCCTCCTAAATCCAATCTTTAAGATGCGGAATTATAAGGAACACCCCAGTTAATCAACTCACTATATTCCTATGTGAATCAAGTTAATTAGGGTTTATGCACAAATTCTTTCAACGGATACAAAAGACACATAGGTATATTTCTATCCTACACGCTAATCATATTAACCCTATTCAGATTATATAAACAGATGTTATCATATCCAGATCTCAATCTATACTCCATCTTCCAATTTTATATAGATTATCACAGTAATTGTTGGCCAAACAATTAATCAATAAGCATAAGATATAATAAACAATTCAATAAAAACTAACTTTCATTCAATGGGAAGCTTGCAATTTTAAACTACATACCAAGTTCCGTTGCAATCTTAATTAAAATTTAGTTCATGATAGTAATAAAGAAAAACATCATCCAAGTTAATAAACCAAACATCCCAGATAGTTACAAAAGATAAAACTAGAGAAGAGAAGAAGAAACTCTGAATTTGCTCCAATACTCTCTCTTAGATCTTTAGCCTTTGCAATTCTCCTTCGTGCTTTTCTTCCTTGTTCTCTCTGCAAATCTCTTGAAGAATTGATTGATTCCTTGCAAAATTCGTTCCCCTTCCTTTTCTAGAGTCATCTCCTACTTGTATTGGTCTCAGCCCTCATTCAGACTCCTATTTGGCCTCAAAAACCCACTTAGCAGCAGAAAAACGCACCTTTTTACGCACTAGAGCGCCTAGGCGCTCATCATAGGCCATTTTCAAGCGCCTAGGCGCTTGGGCTGCATTATGTTTCTACTTGGAACGCCTAGGCGCTTGGTCTAGGCTTGTATGGAGCGCCTAGGCGCTTGCACCTTTTTCCAACATTTTCTGCTCTGACGTCCTTTGGGAAAATGGCCATAACTTCTTCATCCGAACTCCGATTTAGATGATTCAAGATGTTCTGGAAAGAGGAAAAGTAGATCTACAACTTTCATTCTTGAAGTTTCGTGAAATAATATCCGGAGCTATAGTCAAATTGGGTCTGAAGTGACTGTTATGTAAATAGCAAGCCGAAAACGCGAATCTAGCCACCCCAAACATTGATCCAAGTAACTTTTGTCCCAATTCCTACAAAACAATATAAAACATGCATGAATAGACACAAACACATAAAAACAACCTAAAAGACTTGAGAACAACAATAAATTAAGCTCAAATGTATCCAATTCATGTGTATAAAACTCACTCATCAAATACCCCCAAACATAAACCTTTGCTTGTCCTCAAGCAAAAACACAAAAATGTTATGCAATGCAATATAATGAAACTAATTTATATGCCTACGAATCCAACAGTAATGACAGAAACAAGTCTATTTAACCGGCCTTAGAGAAAGCAAGTAAACATGATAATACATCATATTTAAACAAATCAGTAATTTCTCAATCAATCATCAAATCTTAGACTGTTATCACTGATATAGTGCGTGTGTGCTCCACAACAATGTTAACTGATATAAAGTTAAATTTAAGACATAATAGATATCTTCGAAGGCATCATACAGTGCAAATTCACAAAATTCACGAACAAGCTAGATCCAACTAAAGTCAAACATCTACCAAGTTCAAGAGTCCAATCTGGGATACTTATGCTTTACTTTTCATCACAGGGGCTTTTTGCTCTTTTCCCGTTTTATTATATTTTTTTTTTTTTATTTTTTTTCCTTTTTTTTTAACCATGACTGTGCAATGTCCCATTCCATAAGGCTAACAGTGTCACCCCTTAGCGAGCTTTCGACCAACGACTCCCAGATCATATAAGACCTTAGGGCGCTAGGTTTTAAGATACCTCTTCGGGCGTACTTGCTCAAGTAACAAAGGCCCCGAAACAAAACTAGCCACAGTATTATTTTTATTATTTTTTTTTCAAGCTTATATATCCCAAATTTTTCCCCCAAACTTAAGTTTTTATCTAAATTTAGCCATCTCCGCCTATTCATGTCTTTCATTCCTTCACATTAGTATTATCCTTAAGAAATTCATTATGTATCAATTTAAACTTAATCAGTCAACATATCTGTTATTAACGTGCTAACCTTAATTATACCAGTTTCAAACAGGAAAAGATTCAATTCATAACAAGAAATCACATCAAAGTCTTAACAGACAATACTATACTTGTCTACTCAATTCCAATCTCATCACTGGCCAAAACAGACTTAAACTATCTAACGGCTGGAAACATGCAAAGACTACAATTTTTTTTTTTTTTTTTATGAATGCAAACTACATGAAAAACTATTAACTAAATACTATATGAATGCACTAGATGAATACTACATGCATGAACTGGAGCTGGACAATTACACCCCTAAACTTAACCAATGCAATGTCCTCATTGTAAGAATATATAACGATAAATAGAAGAGAACTTCCCTGTAATCAGCTAAGCGTGAGTTGATGGTGGCGATGGCGACGACGATCATTTTGCTATCCATTGGACCTCCAATACCTTCAAAGAAGAGAGACAACATGGATTAGATTATAAGAGAACTTAATAAGCAACTTAATTCCTATCTACTAAATAAACTAGTAAAGCATATAAATATAAAAAAATCCTGGGTTGCCTCCCAGTCAGCGCTTGATTTATAGTCTTTCAGCCTGACTTTGTCTGGTCAATGCTATCCAATTCCTCTTCGAAAGTTGAGGAACCCTCCATCCATCGGAAATAATATAGCTTTTGGTAGGTTCCCATTTGAGATAGCCATCAAGTTAAAGTCACCTAGCATGCTTTGTTTATATAAGATTAGATTGAAGAACGTCCAACATCTAGGCGTTTTCTCCATTGTGTCTGCGAATAAATTCTGGCATTGAGGCGTGTCAGACACAACAATCTCTTCTTCTATCTTCTCCAACTCATCGCACCATGGCTTCGAAGTTGTACTCGCTTTTACGTCACATGGAGTATTGCCAATGACATGACTACCAATTGGACAAATGATTGCAAATCTAACCGGATCCTTAAACTTTGGTGGAGAAGATATATGGGGCACTATCAAAATCGGTTCATCTATGTCAGAACTCAAGGCTAGATCTTTGGCGACCTTCTTTTCCTGCTCCCCACTTGTCTCTTCCCTTTCCTCATCCTTTTCTTTTGGAACATCCGATTCCAGATTTAGCATGGGCAATCCATCAGTCTTGGGAACCATGTTGCTTGACACTTCACCTTGAGGGCGATTGATGATGGCGTTGAAAAGTTGTCCCACCTGGTTCTCAAGATTTCGAATTGACATCTCCTGACTATTCGTCTGCTCCTCAATCAAAACCATGAACTTGGAAATAAGTCCTTCCAAGTTTAAAATCCTTTCTTCTTCATGATTAGGGAGTTGAACTTGTAATTCAGGAGTGTATGATTGGCATGGAGCAAAGGGTTGTGCTAGATTGTCATCGCTCCATGAAAGATTTAGTGGATTCCCCCACTCATGATGATAATTACTGGAATAATCATAATTGTTGGGATAATCGCTGAAGTTACCACTATATTGTAACGACTCGAAACTGATGGTGCATTGATGCCTCGAATGGTTTCCACCACAATACTCACATATCACCGCTACACTTTGAATACGTTGTGCTGATAAAGCATCAATCTTCCTTGAAAGTGTCCCAAATTGTGCTGACAATTCATCGAGTCCATAATTCTTTGCCTCCCTTGGCCGAGTCATTCTCGAATATAACCAATGATAGTCATAGTTGTTCATGGTGCCTGAAAAGGAATTAGACTAGAGACAAAATAAAATAAAATAAAATAAAATAAATGTTTAAATTAAGATTAAAGCTATAAAAATCAATGACAAAATATTAAACTAAGTTCCCCGGCAACGGCGCCAAAAACTTGTTGCCTAATTTTTTAATAGCACTTTACCACGCAAGTATACGCGTTCAATTGTAATATTCAGCAAGCAAGGATATCGTTCCCACGAGGAAATAGACTAATATTTATCAATTACTAACTCTAATGCAATTAATCCTATTTTAAACTAAGAAAATTTTGTTTGTGATTTAAAAATTAAACTTAACAAAACTAATAATTAAAATCAAAATTTCACAAGAATAACTGCAGATTTAACAAGTTAAGATTACAACTTCCCTTGGTATTTCATTCAAACTAACTTACTTCCCATTTAAAATAAATCAATTAATATGAATTGTTATCCAAGAATGCTTTATGAATATTCAAGCACTTCTTCCAAAGACACGTGAACAAATCCTCCTAAATCCAATCTTTAATATGCGGAATTATAAGGAACACCCCAGTTAATCAACTCACTATATTCCTATGTGAATCAAGTTAATTAGGGTTTATGCACAAATTCTTTCAACGGATACAAAAGACACATAGGTATATTCCTATCCTACACACTAATCATATTAACCCTATTCAGATTATATAAAGAGATGTTATCATATCTAGATCTCAATCTATACTCCATCTTCCAATTTTATATAGATTATCACAGTAATTGTTGGCCAAACAATTAATCAATAAGCATAAGATATAATAAACAATTCAATAAAAACTAACTTTCATTCAATGGGAAGCTTGCAATTTTAAACTACATACCAAGTTTCGTTGCAATCTTAATTAAAATTTAGTTCATGATAGTAATAAAGAAAAACATCATCCAAGTTAATAAACCAAACATCCCAGATAGTTACAAAAGATAAAACTAGAGAAGAGAAGAAGAAACTCTGAATTTGCTCCAATACTCTCTCTTAGATCTTTAGCCTTTGCAATTCTCCTTCGTGCTTTTCTTCCTTGTTCTCTCTGTAAATCTCTTGAAGAATTGATTGATTCCTTGCAAAATTCGTTCCCCTTCCTTTTCTAGAGTCATCTCCTACTTGTATTGGTCTCAGCCCACATTCAGACTCCTATTTGGCTTCAAAAACCCACTTAGCAGCAGAAAAACGCACCTTTTTACGCACTAGAGCGCCTAGGCGCTCATCATAGGCCATTTTCAAGCGCCTAGGCGCTTGGGCTGCATTATGTTTCTGACTTGGAACGCCTAGGCGCTTGGTCTAGGCTTGTATGGAGCGCCTAGGCGCTTGCACCTTTTTCCAACATTTTCTGCTCTGACGTCCTTTGGGAAAATGACCATAACTTCTTCATCCGAACTCCGATTTAGATGATTCAAGATGTTCTGGAAAGAGGAAAAGTAGATCTACAACTTTCATTCTTGAAGTTTCGTGAAATAATATCCGGAGCTATAGTCAAATTGGGTCTGAAGTGACTGCTGTGTAAATAGCAAGCCGAAAACGCGAATCTAGCCACCCCAAACATCGATCCAAGTAACTTTTGTCCCAATTCCTACAAAACAATATAAAACATGCATGAATAGACACAAACACATAAAAACAACCTAAAAGACTTGAGAACAACAATAAATTAAGCTCGAATGTATCCAATTCATGTGTATAAAACTCACTCATCATATATCCAAAACAATATAATCAATTTCAGATCGGTAAAATTGTAACATCATATATCAAATATATCGAAAGCAATAAAACACGTAATCTGAATTAATCATTTCGCAACCTGGCTTTGATACCACTGTAGGGTTTTTGGCACAGAACGCAACGGAAATAAAGAATAAATTCAAAGCAATTTCCGAAACCCAACACAGGATCCATGAGAAAAAAAACAATTAATTCAGAGGTTTAGATATTATACCGAAAATGAAAGTGTTTCTGAAACGGCTTCGAATCCTTAACGCAATTCCTCACGAAACTACGTCTCTATGATATCCATACGAACGTCGCACGAACCGTCGAATGATTCTGCAATAAGAGGGACTTGCGGTACTAGCCACCAAAGGAACCTTTATGAAACTGTACGTTTTCTCTCTAGTCTCTCTCTAAGAGTGGCTAGGGTTTTTCAAGTTATGATCTAACCCTAAGTAGCTGCTATATATCCTATATATAGTAGTTAAAAGGAATTAATCAAAACCTAATTTCATAAAATCTAAATTTATATATATATATATATATATATATATATAACTTAAGAACACTAATTTTTCGGACTATGAGTCCTTTGGACCAGTTTCATTCAAACAGTCACCACAAAAAGTCTACAAAGGATTTTTGGGTGATTCAAATTTCTGCATTTAGCTTACTTCCGGGGCTTTCTTTTGATATATGGCTCATCTCCTAACTCATTACACACAAAGAGTTATAGATTTTACAAAATCTAGTAATAAACTAATTTTTCTAAAAAATCTCCATATTTTGTTCTTCTTTTGATTTCTATATTTCTCTCATTTATATCCACACAAAATAAATATTTTCTTATCCATCATTTATGTCCACATAAAATAAATATTTTCTTATCATATAAATCAATAGTTAATTCATAAATAATATTACAAAATCACAATTATGACAACCATGTCGTTCCCGGGAAAGAGGGGACTTTCCGATAAGGATTTCTGTTTACTGGCGCGCAATTAGGTGACCAAACCTCTTTCATAGACAGAACTTCCTTAGACATTGCCAATAATGCTATCTAATAATATTATTCAAATAATATGAATTATTGATCTGATAATGGAAAATATTGTGCAATGACAATTATTGAAACAACAATAATATAAAATATCAACGTAGCAATTCTTGAATCAATAAAATAAAATATTGAACAGTAATTACTGTAAAAATTATTGAGTAGTGCCTTCTTACATAAGAATCAATAATTCAAAAATATTATACAATACCGTGTGCTACTGTGCAACCACGCGTATTACTGTATTTTAACCACCAGATAATCCAACAGTGTTAACGGTAACAATTACGCTGTTATTTATAAAAACTCAAACTTGTCGTTTTCTTCATCCGATAGCTATTCTGTTATGGGGCCCACAAATGGCTGCGCAATCGTACGAATATTCCCCGATAACAAGAATATTCCACGACCAAACGAATATTTCCCAATAAAAATGAATATTTTCTAACCACTAGCTTATGTTGCAAAATTTGCACATTTCACTCATAACCAAAGCATTATATCAAATTAACTCCTTATTATTTCAAGATAATGAATTAAAGAAATTCAATTTTATTTATTAAAAAGTTGGGGTCTTGCACCAATTGCTCCAGCAACCAAGCTTGACAAAGATGAAAAAGGTAAAAGTATTGATATAACTCAATACAGAGGTATGATAGGATCTCTTCTATATCTAACTGCCAGTAGACCAGACATAATGTTTGCAACATGTATATGTGCTAGATTTCAAGCTAATCCTAAGGAATCACACTTAACTGCTGTAAAAAGGATTTTTAGGTACCTAAAAGGCACCCCTCATTTGGGAATTTAGTATCCCAAGGAGTCCTCTTTTGAACTGACAGGATATACAGATGCTGATTTTACAGGCTGCAAAATAGACAGAAAAAGTACTAGTGGCACTTGTCAGTTGCTGGGAAACAGACTTGTGTCCTGGTTTAGCAAGAAACAAAACTCAATATCTACATCAACAACAGAAGCTGAATATATTGCTACTGGTAGCTATTGTGCTCAAATCTTATGGATGAAAAATCAACTGGCAGATTATGGGTTTGATTTCAAATCTATACATGTTCATTGTGATAATAGAAGACAAACGGGGTTAAAATTTCGCTGACGTGTCTGACAAATGGAGGCTTAAAGGGAGAAGGTTCAAAAATGTCCCTGACATATGTAAATATGTCATTTAATCAAAATAAAAAAAATACTATAAAAAAAAAGCATAACATATTTACATCATTTAATCAAAATACTAAAATTCAAATTATTTTGTTAACTAATCAAAACAACTAATTAAATAAAATAAGTTGTATAACATATTTACATCATTTAATTAAAATACTAAAATTCAAAACTATAACATATTTACATCAAATACTAATTAAAAAATACTAAAATACTAATTAAAAAAATACTAAAAAAATCAAATTAAAAAATATTAAAATACTAATTAAAAAATACTAAAAAAATCTAATTAAAGAATACTAAAATTTAAATTATTTTATTAATTAATCAAAACAACAAAAATTCAAATTACATCATTAGTATTTTCGTTAATTTGACATACACACACTAAATGTGTTTAAAAAAAATATAAAATAAAGAAGAGTTAAAGGAAAAGAAATTATGAGAGAGCGAAAGAGTAAAAATAGAAATAAAAGAATAAAATAAAAAAATAAAAAATACTGACACATTTTCTAAAAAAGGATTATTATTTTTATCTCTTAATTAATAACTAGTCTCCACACACGTGAGAAAAAAAAATGCAGAAGAAAAACAAACTTAAAATTAAATTATGTGACAAATAAATTACAAATGGAAAAAAATTAGGGAAAGAAAGAGGAAAGTAGTAAAACTGTAAAATTGAAACGTGGAACAATTAAACAAAAAGAGAACAGATTGATGTGATGATTCAAACTCTAGTACATTGAATCCATGTAGGATAAGAAATTAATAATAAAAATAATAAGATATAAGGTAATTTATAAGGTGCGATTCAGTTACACCAAAAATAATTAAAAAAAATATTGAACGCTTTATAATATAGATGTGCAACTAATAAATGTGCTCGTGTAACAATATTTTTTAAATGTAGGACTTCTTGCATAACAAGAGGCCTAATAAGTAATAATAGCAAAATAATTTAAATTTTAGTATTTTAGTATTTTTTTAATTTGATTTTTTTAGTATTTTAGTATTTTCTTAATTAGTATTTTAGTATTTTTTTAATTAGTATTTGATGTAAATATGTTATGTTTTGAATTTTAGTATTTTAATTAAATGATGTAAATATGTTATACAACTTATTTTATTTAATTAGTTGTTTTGATTAGTTAACAAAATAATTTGAATTTTAGTATTTTGATTAAATGATGTAAATATGTTATGCTTTTTTTATTTTGAATTTTAGTATTTTTTTGTTTTGATTAAATGACATATTTACATGTGTCAGTGGCATTTTTGAACCTTCTCCCTTTAAACCTCCATGTGTCAGCCACGTCAAGTGAAATTTTAACCCCGTTTGACTTTTGTTAACAGCAGGGGAACGGGCGGACCCAAAAAATATAACGTTAGGGGTACTTTTGGACAAAAAAGTATAGAGTGCTCGGTAGACATCGCGGTAAAAGTCAGAGGTATTTTTGAACCTTCTCCCACCATAAAATCTATGATCTAATCTGTGCTAACCATGCAGATATAAAGGCTATGTTCAAAATCGTAGACATGACCAAAGAAAGTTCGCGGTCATAGAGTTGCAATGACATGAAAGACCACAATCGTAGTCTCATCAACATGACAAAGAAGCATCCTGTGATGACAAAAGATCCAACAAATCCAAGCAATCTCTCTGTCAAGCACCTCAGGGACAAACCTAATCCTTAGTTCACTCTAAGAGGTTGGCCCTTCTTGAGCTAATTTAACTCTGAAGAAATGTTAAGTCAAAAGATCATCACAAGGACCGGAGCAGATAGTGTTCGTAGAACAGATTCAGCAGTGGACTTAACAATCACAATGACAACCTCAATGACCGTAGTGCTACCTCGACGATTGTAGTCCTCCCAAAGACTACACTAGCTCAGGAGGAGCTAAGGGCAAATCAGAATTTTTCCACACAAGTTAAATCGTGGAGCCAAGTAAAACTCAACACATGCCCTACTACGCAGATCGAGTGGAGGGAAGTTACAAGTATAGTTTAAAAAGGTCTTTTTGAAAACTCAAAAGTTTAAAAAGCTTATCTCTCTCTCTTTTTACCAGCAGAAACCCTAGCTTTCAAAAGAGCTAAATCATCCCCAGTACAAAGAAATCCATGGAGGCTTCAAACATCATCTCTGGTTACCGACTCTGTTTCGATGAGTTCAGGACAACTGACCCCAAATTTCACAAAACATTATCTCTCTAATAAAGAAAGCTGGTCTTGAAGAAGCTCTGGGTACTAGCACATGGATCTACCCAAAGCTGATAAAAGAGTTCTACAAGAATGGAATGTTTGAGAACGATGTCATCACCACAAGGGTCAAAGGCGTGGAAATTAAACTCAAAGCTGAGGATATAAACCTAGCCCTAGGTTTCAAATCGAAAGGATTTCCATTCATTCAAGTCATCGATTTTTATGAAGGATTAAAGAAGATGCACCACAAAAAGATTTCGACTGTCAGAGGGTACAAAAATAAAGAGTTCCCCCAAAGGTATGAATTTTTGGCTGACATTATTGGAAAATGCATATGCTGCAAGAGCTCTGGCAATGACTCTGTGAACGAAGTACAGCTTAAGCTCATGACTAGTAATCAATTGTGGGATTCAACTCAACTATGGAGCCCTACTACTCGACTGGATTGGGAAATTAATACTCAATTAGAAGAAGTCAAAGAGCTCTGGAAAGATGCTCTACGAGAGATTTATAAGCATCATCCTACAGTCAACATTGGGAGATAAGATTGGGGATGATGAAGGATAATCCATCAATCCAAACAGAAGAATGACCCAACAGCTGTTTAAGAACTGGAAAAGAAATCCTAACAGAAAATGTAAGGATGATATCTGAGTTCAGTGGAAGAACTGGTGATGCAAAGGAGTCCGAAATCCCAGGAAACATGTCAGTTATAAAGGAGACTAAAGAAGAAGCAGAAGAAATCAACAAGGAAGAACCCATTGCTTTAATCAAAAAAAGCAAGGGTAAAAGAAAAATAAAAGCTCAGATGGCAGAAGAGCCTCAAGGTTCAACTACTGATCTACCTCAAGAATGTTCTGGTACTGAAACTTTGAGGAATTTGAAAAGAAAAGAACATTAGTCTGATGAAGATGAAGACAGAGCTACCATCTCTCAGCTGCTTAAGAAGAGAAAACACAACTCACCCAGTCACAAGTCAAAGAAGCAATCTGTCTCCTCGATCGTAGAGTCTTTACCAATTGTAAAAACCAGACTAGACACCACTCTCGAAGGTGATGCTGCAACAGCTTCTCAGGCTGGTCAACCATTCAGAGCTGAAGCTGAAGAAAGTGCTGAGGCTATGGCTCAGCCTAGGAAGTTAAAAAGAAAACTTGTCAAGAAATACATTCTTGTCAATGAAAAAGCTTTAAAGGAGGAAGATAAAAAGATAGCTGCAGAAAAGGGGCTATCTAAAGCAAGTCAGAAGAACACAGCTCAAATTAAGGGGGAGCTGCATGAAGTTCCTACTCTAGAGAATGCTCCAGCTGAGGGGAGCTGATTATGCAAATAAATGATCTAGCTGAGGGGGAGCGTCATGAAGTCCTTATGTCAGAAGAAGCTGCTCTTGAAGAGGAACTGCCAAGAGTTCATCAGGAATCTCCCTCAGTTCCTCAAAAAATTCTGGCTTCAGAAACTGCAGAGATGGAGAAAAATGAAGCTATGGAGGGTGAAAGAGAAGAAAAGAAAGGAAGTGCAGTGGAGGTAATTGTTGAAGTGGAATCTTCACAAGAAGACAGAGAAGAAGAAGAGGATGACAAGGTTAAGATTATAGATGTAGGATGTGATGGTTATAGGAGAGCCAACTACAATCAACTGTTCTCCTATCTACCTATGATTCCCTTTCACAGAGCCCAAATTCTCAACTCTTGGGATCACATATTCTGGACCTTCAAAGCCTATCCAGCAATTTCGGTGCAAGCTCATGGATTTCCAGGCAAACTCAACTTTACCCGAAAACTGATCATCAACAGCCCCTCTTCAGGATATGGGCATAAGGTACAAACTATTCCCATCTCTTTTAGAATAAATCTGTAAGACCCCAACTTTTTTTTAATAAAGATGATTTTTCTATAAATATCATTTTTGAATATTATGGAATGAATTTGATATAATAGTTGTGGGTAGTATTTATAAATTTTGCAAAGTATGCAAGTTGTGGTATTATATTCGATTGGTTGGGGAATATTCTTTGTGTCGGGGAATACTCGTACGACAGTATAATCATTGGTGGACCCCGCAACGGAATTATTGTCAGAATGTGAAAACGACAAAAATATTTTTATGAAAATAACGGCGGAAGTTTTACCGTTAATACTGTTGAACTACTCAGTAGTACAAGTACAGTAATACGTGTGGTTGCATAGTAGCACACGGTATTGATTATTGATGCTTACGTGAGAAATCACTCAATTATACTCAATTATTGCTACAGTAATTGCTGCATCATATCTCTCATATTATTGATTCAATTATTGTCACAGTATCATCTGCATTATATGTTATATTATTAAATCAATAATTGAGACGACAAAGTTATTCATATTATTAAATAGCAATATTTACAATGTCTAGAAGTTCTTTCAATGAGAGGTTTGACCACCTAATTGCGCGCCAATAGGGAGAAATCCTTATTGGAAAGCCCCCTCTTTTCGGGGAACAACCTGGTTGTTAAATATTGTGAGTTATAAATGATGAATAAGTTCGTGTTGATTAAAGATGAATTTGATAGTTTCATTGTATTGGGATTATTTGTGTTAGTAGAAATCGACATCTATTCCGATGATAATTGATGTCTGGAGGTTATATTGTTCAATCGGGTATTCGGGGAACTTTTCGTGTCAGAGTACTATTCACGAGTTACTATTTATGAGTTACTATTCACGAGTTACTATTCACGAATTATTATTCATGAGTTACTATTCACGAGTTACTATTCACGAGTTACTATTCATGAGTTACTATTTATGAGTTACTATTCATGAGTTACTATTCACCCGGTTACTATTCACTCTAGTATTGTGCATTCGGGTATTTGGGTATAATATTATTCCATGAGGAGATGTGCTAATTTTTCAGACCGTTGGTTGAAGTTATATTAGTGAATCAATATGGACCTCTGGTGGAAAGTTATAATAATGAATCAATATGGATCGCTGGTTTAAAGTTTTAATAGTAAATCAGTATGGACCGTTGCTTTAAGTTTTAATAGTAAATCAATCTGGACCGTTCAGGAATTAGTTACTATTCAATCCATTTTTCTATAAATAGAAGCTCATTTCTTCATTATTTCTTACGAATTTACTGAAACTCTAGAGAGAGAAATTATAGAGAGAAAGAAGAAGAGTATTCTGCTACTTCACTACTTTGATATCCAATGTCTTTTACGGTAAGGGGTGTTATTCTTTCTTATTCATGAAGAGAACTTCTATTATTCCATTCTTTATTATTATGTTGGAATAACCTGTATACGCGGTATACCCTATATTGGTGAAATCCTTATGTTATTCCACTCTTTATTATTCTGTTGGAATATCCTGTCTGTGCGTTTTACACCGGATCTGGTTCCGTCTTTATTATTCAATTGGAATAACCTGTATACGCGGACTCCCCTTACTTGGTGAAATCATTATGTTATTCTATTCTTTATTATTCTGTTAGAATATCCTGTTTGTGCGTTTTACGCCGGACCTGGTTCCGTCTTTATTATTCTGTTGTAATATCTTGTCTGTGCGTTTTACACCGGACCTGGTTCCGTATTTATTATTCTGTTGGAATAACCTGCATGTGCGATCTATCACATGCCTGGTGATTTCTTTTGTTATTCCATTCTTTAGTATACTCAGTTGGTTAAATTTTGACTTCTATATTCCACTAAATAAGTGGAATATCCTTGATATTTGCGCTTCATCCAGTATCTTTTCGTGAAAATATTCTTCTGAGCATTCTTGAATTTTACTCTACAAAGAAGTATCATGTTGACAATTTGGACGTTATTAGTTCCTGGATAAACTAATTCTTGAACTTGTTTTATTGAATTTATATATCATTGTCATCATCCTCATGTTTATATTTTTTGAAAGTCATATGTGGCCTGTGGTGCATAGATGGACTTGGTATGATTATGACAAGGGATTATTCGGTATAATCATGACCGTAATGTTATAAATTATGTGGTAAAAGTCATCATTGGCCCGTAGTGCATGGACAGTTGTTGGCATGATCATGACCATTGATGAATACACGAATATCCTTGGCCCGTAGTGCATGGATAATTTGTTATCGTGACCCTAATGAATTTCCTTGGCCGTAGTGCAGGGATGATGTGGATTATTTATTAAGCTGAGTCTCAGCGATAAAAGTGATGAAAAACTTTTTAAATCATAAAAGATAGTAGATTTTATTCTCTACTTGACTCTTTTAATAGATTGCTTATTCCGCTGTAGTTAAACTTGTTGTCTATTGTATTTTATCTGTTTAACATTATTGAAGGATAATGATAATTTATCCTGCATTATCTTAGTCATAATATTTCTTACTGGGCTAGTTGAGCTCACCCTTTCTTTCACTGTTCTCTTCAGGAAATGAGAACGTAGCAGGGACTAGTCGGGGGACGGAGTGATGGTACAGATGATAGCATTAGTAGTCCTCACTATTCTATGAAATAGTGTGATAATAATTGTAATGAGGAATTATTCTGAGTGTGGATATTGTCTAGAAGATAATATTTGTATTAAAACTCACAGCTTTTGTTGTATATTTAAGATTGTATTTGTATTCTGTACCATGTATCTGGAGACCCAAGATGGGTGATGTATACCTATTTTGGGGGCGTCACAAAATCACTGTCCACCATCATTTTTCAATCAATTCTATGAATTACCAAAATGGTTGGAAGTGATACTTCATTCACTCAATCAATTTCCAGTTACAGAATCCCAACATTCTGTAATTGATGAACCAAATATACCAAACTTTGTGTTGATTCAATCTCCTATCATCCCTCCCTCTACGATTATTAAGCCACATCAAATCGTAGAGTCACCTGCACAAGTCGTCGAGTCACCTGGCAAGATCGTAGACTCAATCCATTTTGAAGCTCAACCTCACACGCCTGCCCCTCCATCGGACATACCATCTTCCTCAACAAACGACTATTTCAGTCTTGATCTTGCTCTCTACCAAATGCAAGGTTAACATTCAAGAGCCTCTCCTCTAAATAATCCGCAACTCCTTGAGCTTATATCTGATCTCCCCACCAAAACAGAGTTGACAGAAGCAACTAAGAAAGTGACCAAGGATATACAAGAAGATCTTGAGGTCCACTCTGAACTTGTTCATATGAGGCAGACTCAGTTGATTGATGCTGCCAATACTCTCCCAAGCACCCTAAGTTCTGAACTAACAAAGAAGCTTAGGGAGATAATAAAAGAGATGATTTAGAGTATAAATGAAAGGGATCAAATCCACTTTTTGGCTTCCAAGAAGCATAGTGATGTTGTTCTTATTTTACAAAATACCCAAGAATCCCAAAATCAACTTATAATGGAAAATCTCACGAGTCTAAAGACCCAAATGAAAGAATTCCAAGCCTTCTTCATAGGTCAAATGAAACAAACAGAAACTGTCTTGGACATTCTGCAAAGGAGGGAAGCTCGTACTGACTCTTTGATCGAGGAAAATCGTGCAGATATAATTCAATCCCAGACTCAACTCAACGAACTTGTACAAGGCATGACTCGCCTTTCTGAAGATATTCGAACCCTTGATGCTGACATAAAGGGGGAGAATAAAGGGGAAGGAGACAAAAGAAAAGGCAAAGGAGTCAAAGGCAAAATTACTGCTTTCTCAAGAAGTTCTCCTATGAGTCAGTCTCGTCATCAGACTCCACGACCTGAATAGCAGCAAATTCTCATGGAACAACCAATAAGGAGTCAAAGGCCTATTCCCAACTCACAAGAGGTGACCACCACAGGCCTAAGAATGCCAATTGGAGATCCTACATTCATGAATAGGCACGATCATCATGAAAGACTAAGTCAAAGTGAACTGAAAGATATAGCATGGAGAGACGAAGCGAGCAGGAGAAGAAGAGCTCAAGAGTATGAAAATCCTCCAAGGAACAAAAGGCAGAAGAAATAGAGATAAGTTGAAACTCATTTCTTATTAATGTAACAAAGCTTAATTGTAATATCCGTCTTTACAAACATCAATAAATTCATGCTTATTCTCTAGAGGTTTCAGTTACTCACTGAAACACTAAGTCATATTTACTTTCTAGCAACTGTATCTAGAAATTAATAATCATGATACAAATCTCCTTGGTTATGTCAACATCAAATAGGGGAAGATTGTTGGGAGATTGCATATTTAAAATTTGATGCTGAAATAGTCATGATTATATGTAAAGTCCTTAAAAGGAACACGTGTACAAGGACTTAGTGATAGATCAAACTTGTTAGGTTGATCTGAACTTTAATGTTTATCATTCTGTAAATGAATGTATAGAAGATGAGATCAAAGTTGTTAGGTTGATCTATATCTTGAAATGTAATAGATAGGCTTCAATTGAATCGTAGTCTATCAAGATGATCAAGAGATTGCAAAAGACAAGGCAGAAACGTAGAGCGTTGAGGATCGTAGTGTATCTTCTTTGAAGGGCCTCTCCAAAATCGTAGAGTAGTCCTAACGCTTGCTGAGCCAAGTTAGAGTTCGTAGAGTGCTCTCGAAAGCGTAGAATCTTCAAGTCAAGCAAGTGAAGATCGTAGTGTACCAATACTTAAGAGAAATCGTAGTGTTCTCGTCTATCATCACCAAACCAAGTACCAAGGTGGCATGACACCACGATCAGAATCGTAGAGCTTCATCTTTCTGTGTCAGAAGCATCGAGCCTCGTCCACTTGTTTAAATATTAATCACAACAAATATGGAATGAGATATAGATGTTAAAAACCTCGGGAGTCCCAATGACAAAATAGTCATCCTTAGTATATAACAAAGAAACGTATTAAAGAAGCTAAGGAAAGTACTATGGGTCAGCAGAAAATACCTTTTCAGGTGTTAGGTGGGATAGCAGTCTATTGTGTCAGTGGGCCAGTCTGCTAATCAGAAGTTATGCAGAAAGTCTCCATCAAACCTCAAAACTGTCAAATGCATTTAATGCTTCAATGAATGTCTTCAACGGATACATTTTCAAAGGCATTATATATATAAAACACCAGCAGATGAAAGAAACAAGCAAGCACTGAACAAAACAAAACTGAAGAACACTCAACGATCAAACTCTACGATCTGAAAAAGGAAAGCTTGCTCAGCTACTCAGTTCTTTCGAACACAAGCTTAACGGCAACTGAGTAACACCAGTTCAAGAACTCAACTATTACCTAGGTGAAGGAAGAAGTTCCAATTCAGAAAGACTTGAGGAGTTCTAAGTGAACTGAGAAGTACCAAGTCTGCTGGACTTGAAGAGTTCAAAAGTGAACTAAAAAGTTCCAAGATTTCTGGTCTTGAAGAAATCTGTGAGATTCAGAAGTTATAAAGATATCCTTAATGGATTTCCTACTCGAGAAGTAGAAGAGTGGACTAGGAGCTTTGAATGCTCTGAACCACTTAAAATCACTGTGTCCCTTATATTCTTTCCATAACTGCTATAATTGTCATAACTATTTTACTCGTATTTATTCATTATATCTTGAAGGGAAAACAAACAAATCTTAATTCTGTTGTGCTTATATCATTATCAAAACTAACAAGAATTTTAAAACGAAAGAATTTGAAAAATATCTATTCAACCCCCCTTCTAGATAACTATTGTGCATCTGGGAACTAACAGTGGCATATACGTAAATAATGTCGTATACATAAATAGTGTCGTATACATGAATAGTGTCATATACGTGAATAGTTCTTCGGTATAATGATATTGAAAGAAATAACATCATTAACGAAGAAAATAACATCCTTTACCTGAAAAGAATAGTACTTCTGGCTGAAATATCGGATATAATGCTGAAGAAAACTTGCACTGAATAACAACTCTCAAAGTATCTACATAATCACAAAAATACGCTCGATATTATAGAGAGAGAAAACTTCAGATTCTAGTGTGATTTTTATTTCTAACTAAGCACCCTATTTAATAAAATAATATTTTAAAAAATTTTACGCACACCAGTTGGACCAAGTTCATTACACCACAAGTGGGGCCCACCAAATTCAGCATTTTCCCATAAAATACAAAAGTAGGGCCCACCCATGTTTTTAATTAAAAATATTTATTTCTAAAACTTCAATAATTCATAATAAATAGCCCTTTTATCAAAAAATACGAATTTTATATCCATTTGATAGGAAATTTAATTCTCTACAACTTTGTAGAAGAAAGTTTTTCCAAACTCCAAACAGAAAATGATCGAAATCCACATACGGATGATTTTAATACCTCCATTCTGACAAAATACTGATAAAACACCTCAGTATTAATTCCTTCATTTATATCCACATAAAATAAATATTTTCATATCATATAAATTAATAATTAATTATTCACAAATAATATTACAGAATCACAATAATGACAATCAGGTCGTTCCCAGGAAAGAGGGGGCTTTCCGATAAGAATTTCTCTTTACTGGCGCGCAATTAGGTGACCAAACCCCTTTCCTAGACAGAACTTCCTTGGACATCGCCAATAATGCTATCTAATAATATTATTCAAATAATATAAATTATTGATCTGATAATAGGAAATACTGTGCAGTGACAATTATTGAATTAACAATAATATAAAATATCAATGTAGCAATTATTGAATCAATAAAATAAAATATTGAACAGTAATTACTGTAACAATTATTGAGTAGTGTCTTCTTATGTAAGAATCAATAATTCAAAAAATAGTGTGCAATACCGTGTGCTACTGTGCAACCACGAGTATTACTGTATTTTAACCACCAGGTATTCCAACAGTGTTAACGGTAACAACTACGTCATTATTTATAAAAACTCAAACTTGTCATTTTTTTCATCCGACAGTTATTCTGTTATGGGGCCTATAAATGATTGCGTCATCGTACGAATATTCCCCGACAGCAAGAATATTCCACGACCGAACGAATATTCTCCGACAACAATGAGTATTTTATAAGTACTTGCTTATTTTGAAAATTTTATATATATCACCCTTAACTTTAAATTTTTATCAATTTAACTATTTACTAAATAGAAAAATTAAAAACTTTTATTTCATAAAATTCGGGGTCTTACAATATATTTTTTTAATATTTTAATTAGACTATTAATAAGTGATGAATGAATTAATTTAGTAAAACTTGGACTTTAAAATTAATTGAGTTTAATTGATATATGAGAAATATTAAAAAAAGGTTAATTAAATATATTAATGCAATAAAATAAAATAAAACTTAAAACCCTATACTTGGTACGCTTGTTCTGATAAAAAGAAAAGAGAGAAAGGAGGCGGCGACCGAGAAAAGAAGGAAAGAAACGAAACAGATGCCTTTCTCTTCCTTTGTTATTGTGTAAATCATTGAATGAGGTTGGAATACATATGAATATAGAATACATTATATATATATATAAAGGATATTAATTTGTTAAAATAATGATGATTAAAGGATTATTTATAACTTAATTCGGGTTTATCTTGTAAAATTGATGTAATTGGAGAAATTAATTTCATATTAATATAAATTATAATTATTAAGTAACTTATAATTGTATTATTATTATTTTTATTAGATAGGATAGAGAGAATTTAAGGAGTATATTTGGAATATATATAAATTTTGGGTATTACATTATTTAATCCAGATTCAGGTACGGATTCCGTACTCCAAACAAGAACAGAGGGCTATAGTGACTGTATGGGTCCGTCGACATAGTCAAAAATCGTTGCCATAGGCTATGCCAACAATACCCCATTGTAGTCGATAGTGTCGTGGTCGTAGACCTATACCGACGTTATGACACCCCTATGTAGACGGGTCTACCATCGCCATACAATTTTTCGCACTACGTGTTAGAGTCCAAATGGCGACGGTCTTGTCACCAACACTGACGGGTTATACCGTCGACATAGAGATAACCAACACCGACGGGTTATACTGTCAGGCATAGAAATAATAAACATTTGGTGTTTATAACACTATAGCAACGGTGCTACCGTCAACGCTAAATATAATAACACATTGTTTATACTCCTATAGCGACCACAATACCGTCGTCATAAAACTTTTTTATTTTTTTTTTTTACTTGGAAAGTAACTATAATATAAATCTGTTTATTTAAAACCACATACATTAAACTTAAAAATAAAAAAAATTAAATATTAATTATATAATTCATTGTGCATGCATAACCATAGAAAATAATTAGTTAAGCTCAATACAAATTATCTAAGATTCAAGTTCTAGCTAGCTATACAAAAGATACTCAATTCACTTGTATCTTAAATTTTACATACAATTGACAAATTCTTGACAAAAGGTGCCATGAATATACAAATGCTCCTTTAGTTTTGACGTGTCATCACTAAATGATAGCTCCTTGTGCTACTTAATTGTGGGTTAATCATCCGGGGAGGCAGTGCCATAGAATCACTAGTGTATACTTCTTATGTGGACAGATGGGTCATATGGCTAAAGATTGTATCGGACCAAGTGGTAATGGTGGAGATGGTGATAATGGTGATAATGGAGGTCAGCGTCAGGGTGGTCGAGTGTTTGTCTTGACATATAACCAGTTGGTAGGTGCGCCAGGTACTGTTTCTAGCACGCTTTTAGTTGGCAATCGCGAGACTTCTATTTTGTTTAATATTGGTTTTACTCATCCAGTTGTTGTTCAATCCTTTGTTCAGCACCTGGGTGTGCCATCTTAGTTATTAGATTTTGTTATGTCTATTGATACCCCGATAGGAGACTTCTGTTGTTATCTCTAATTTTTATCGAGGGTGTTCGATCAATTTTGGAGATAAGATTCGTAGGGCTAATCTTCTTCCGATATGTATGCATGATTTTGATGTCATTCTTGGGATGGATTGGTTGGATAAGCGTCAGGCCACTATCAATTGTCAAGCGAAAAAGGTTATATTTAGATATGTGAAGTCTCCAAAGTTCGTGTTTTAGGGTTCACAGCCGAGTAGAGTGGTGAAGTTAATTTCAGCTTTGAAGGCTGGGAAGTTGGTGGCAAAGGGTTGTGAGGGGTATTTGGCGTTTGTGAAGGATACCTCTAAGGGTGAGTCCCTTATTGAGGATGTTTCAATTGTTTGTGACTTTTCTGATGTGTTTCTTGAGGAGTTGTCAGGGTTTCCACCAGCAGCGGGAAAGTGGAGTTTGCTATTGATCTTGTGTCTGGTGTAGAGCCTATCTCTAAGGCTGTATCGGATGGCACCGTTGGAGTTGCAGGAGTTGTAGGAGTTGCAGGAGAAATTGCAAGAATTATTGGATCGTGGTGTGATTCGGCCAAGTGTGGGGTACTTCGGTCTTGTTGTGAAGAAGAAAGATAGGTCTATGAGGTTGTGCATAGACTACAAAGAGTTGAACAAGATTACTATTAGGAATCGATATCCATTGCCGAGGATTGATGACTTGTTTGACCAACTTCAGGGGGCGAAGTATTTTTCGAAGATAGACTTGAGATCAAGTTATCATCAGTTGAGGGTGAGGGATGAGGATATCCCTAAGACAACTTTTCATACTCGATATGGGCATTACGAGTTTCTGGTGATGCCATTAGGTTTGACTAACGCTCCAGCGATGTTTATGGATTGATGAATCGGGTATTCAGGGAGTACTTGGACCAATTTGTTATTGTCTTTATTGATGACATTTTGGTTTACTCCAAGTCTAAGGAAGAGCATGAGGAGCATCTTCGCACAATGTTGGGAATTTTGCAGAAAGAAAAATTGTATGCTAAATTCTCTAAATGCGAGTTTTGGTTGGAGCAGGTTGCATTTTTGGGCCACGTTGTTTCTGCTGAAGGCATTAAGGTGGATCCTGCGAAGGTTGAGGCTATCACTAAATGGGCGAGACTATCACTAAATGGGCGAGACATACTACGGTGATAGAGATTAGGAGTTTCTTGGATTTGGCAGGGTATTATAGGCAATTTGTAGAAGGGTTTTCCTTGCTTGCCTTACCATTAATTAACTCAGTTAATGAGAAAGGGCACGAAATTTATGTGGTATGAGGAGCGTAAGAAGAGTTTCAAGGAGTTGAAGAAATGACTTATGACAGCTCCTATATTTACATTGTCGTTGGGGACTGGAGGCTACCAGATTTATAGTGATGCTTGGTGTGTTTTGATGCAACACGATAAGGTGTTTGCTTATGCTTCTAGGCATTTTAAACCTTACGAGGAGAATTACCCCACTCATGATTTGGAGTTGGCGGTAGTGATCTTTGCCTTAAAGATTTGGAGGCACTACTTGTATGGGGAGACTTGTGATATCTTTATCGATCACAAAAGTCTTAAATACATTTTCACTCAAAAAGAGCTTAACATGAGGCAGAGGCATTGGTTGGAGCTTCTAAAAGATTATGATGCGAGAATTTAGTATCACTAGGGTAAAGCTAATTTAGTTTCAGATGCTCTTAGCTGAAAGAGTTCAGGGAGTGTAGCAGCCCTTATTACACAACCTCAGGTTATTTTGGATATGGAGAGGCTAGGGTTGGAGTTGCAAGGTTCAGATGGGCATTTGATAGGTATGAGAGTGGAGTCTTCTCTTATCTCGCGGGTTAAAGAAGCTCAAAACGAAGATGGGGAATTGTGGAGTATGGCGCAATATCTGGAAGAGGGCAAGCAGCCCAAGTTTTGTATTGATGACCACAATGTGATTTGGTTGGGCGAAGCAGTTCTTTGTACCGTCCGATCCAATCATTCGGGAGGCGGTGTTGGCTGAGGCTCATAGTTCGTCATTTTTTATTTATCTAGGTTCTATAAAGTTGTATAGGGATTTGAAGAAGAATTTTTAGTGGAATGGAATGGAACGAGATGTGGCTGAATATGTTGAGAAGTGCCTCACTTGTCAACAAGTGAAGATAGAAACATCAACGAGCTAGCGGTTTGCTGCAACAGTTAGACTTTTAGTTTGGAAATGGGAGGATATCACGATGGATTTTGTGACTGGTTTGTCGAAAACTTTCATGAAAAATGATGCCATTTAGGTAGTGGTGGATCGGTTGACCAAGCGACACACTTTTTGGCCATCCATGAGGGTTACTCAGTGAATTTTCAGCAGGAGAGTGTTAGACTTCATGGTACTCCGGTATCTATTGTTTCAGATCGGGACCCACAGTTCACTTAATAGTTTTGGAAAGGGTTTCAACGAGCTTGAGTTACTCAGCTCAACTTCAGTACTTCTTTTCATCCACAAATTGATGGGCGATTCGAAAGGACTATTAAGACGTTGGAGGACATGTTGAGGTCTAGTGCACTTGAGTGGTCAAGTAATTGGGATGATTACTTGAGTCTAGTTGAGTTTGTTTATAACAACAGCTAGCATGCAAGTATTGGAATGACTCCGTTTGAGGCGTTGTATGGTAGGAAGTGTTGGACACCGACTTGTTGGAATGAGGTTAGAGAAAGAGCCATAGAAGGGACTGAGTTAGTCCAAATCTATAAGACCCCAACTTTTATAAATAAAGAATAATTTTCTCGAAATATATTTTTGAATATTATGGTGTGAATTTGATATAATATTATAGTTGTGGGTAATATTTACAAATTTTGCAAAGTAAGCAAGTGGTTATATAATATTCGACTAGTTGGAGAATTTTTGTTTTAACAGGGAATATTCGTACGACGGCACTAATCATTGGTGGACCCCATAACGGAAGTATTGTCGTAGTTAAAAAATGACAGAATTATCATTTTATAAAAATAACGGCGAAAGTGTTACCGTTAAAACTGTTGAACTACCCAGTAGTAAAAGTACAGTAATACGCGTGGTTGCATAGTAGCACACGGTATTGATTATTGATGCTTACGTGAGAAGTCACTCAGTTATACTCAATTATTGCTATAGTGATTGTTGCATCATATCTCTCATATTATTGATTCAATTATTGTCACAGTATCATCTGCATAATATGTTATATTGTTAAATCAATAATTGAGACGATAAAGTTATTCATATTATTAAATTGCAATATTTATAATGTCTAGAAGTTATGTCAAGGAGAGGTTTGGTCATCTAATTGCGCGCCAATAAGGAGAAATTCTTATCGGAAAGCCCCCTCTTTCCTGGGAACGACCTGGTTGTTAAATATTGTGAGTTATAATATTAATGATGAATAATTTTGTGTTGATTAAAGATGAAATTGATAGTTCTATTGTGTTGGAATTATTAGTGTTAGTGGAAATTGACATTTATTTCGATATTAATTGATGTTTGGAAGTTATACTGACCAGTCGGGTAATTAATCGGATAAATGAGCAATTAATTGCTATTAATTCACATGATTATAACTATTGATTCACATGATTGAACTATTGATTCACATTATTTACTATTAAGGGAGGTGGTGCAAGTTTGATAATACTTGCAAGACTAAATTAAAAATAAAGAAAAAGAGGAAGGTATTATACTGTAATATTTCGAGCCCCAAAGCATGCAATTATAGAAACTATATTTTCCTATAAATAGAAGCTCATTTTTCCTTCATTTCTCACCAATTCACAGAAGCTATAGAGCAATTATTATAGAGAGAAATTATAGAGAGAAATAAGAAGAGAAGTCTGCTATCTCACTATTCTAGTATCCAGTTTTTTCTAAGGTAAGTGGTATTATTCTTTCGTATTCATTAAGAGAGTTATTTTCTTTCAATGCTTATAAGGGTTGTTATTCCATTCTTTATTATTATGTTGGAATACCCTGTCTATGCAAAGTACCGCATACATGGTGAAATTCTTCTGTTATTTCCATTCTTTATTATTCTGTTGGAATAACCTGTCTGTGCGGTCTATCGCATGCCTGGTGAATTCTGTTGTTATTCCATTCTTTATTATTCTGTTGGAATATCCTGTCTGTGCGGATTACGCATGACCTGGTTCCATTCTTTATTATTCTGTTGGAATATCCTATCTATGCGGGTTACGCATGACCTGGTTACATTCTTTATTATTCTGTTGGAATAACCTGTCTGTACGGATTACGCACGCCTGGTGAATTATTTTGTTATTCCATTCTTTATTATTTTGTTGGAATAACATGTCTATGTGGATTACCGCATGCATGGTGAATGATCATTCGTATTCATTCCTTATTAAATTGTGGAAATAATATGTCTACGTGGATTATCTCATGGCGGGCAAAAATCCATTTGCGATTTCATATATTCCATTATACTCAGTTAGTTAAAGTTTTGGCTTCTATACTCCATGAAATTAGTGAAATATCATTGATATTTGCGCTTCATCCAGTATATTTTCATGGAAATATTCTTCTGAGCATTTTTTAATTTTACTCCATAAAGAAGTATCATGTTGACAATTTGGACGTTATTGATTTCTGGATAAATTAAAATTATAAATCTTTAAAATTTATCCTTGAACTTGTTTTATTGAATTATTATTTCACTGTCATCATCCTCATGCTTATATTGTGATGAAAGTCATCTTTGACTTACGTGCATAGATGGACTTGCTATGATTATGACCAGGGATTATTTGGTATAATCATGACCGTAATGTGACTGAATGATGTGTTAAAAGTCATCATTGACCTGTAGTTCATTGATGGACAGTTGTTGGTGTGATTATGATCAGGGATTATTCGGTATAGTCATAACCATTGATGATTACATGAATATCCTTGGCCGTGATGCAGGGATGATTCAATTTTATTTATTAAGCTAAGTCTCAGCGATAAAGTTGATGAAAAACATTTTAAATTATAGAAGATAGCAGATTTTATGCTCTACTTGACTCTTCTAATGGATTATTTGTTCCGCTGCAGTTAAACTTGTTGTCTATTATATTCTATCAGTTTAACATTGTTGAAGGCTAATGATAATTTATTCTGCATTATCTTAGTCATAATATTTCTTACTTGGCTAGTTGAGCTCACCTTTCTTTCACTGTTCTCTTCAGGAAATGAGAACGTAGTCAGGACTAGTCGGGGAACAGAGTGACGGTCCAGATGATATCATTAGTAGTCATCACTATTCTGTTAAATAGTGTGACAATAAATGTAATGAGGACTCCATTGAGTGTAGATATTGTCTAGATGATAATATTCTTATTAAAACTCTTGGATTATGTTTTGTCGTATTTTACACGACTATTGTATAATTAATTTGTATTTGAATTTTGTACCATGTATTTGGAGACTCAAGATGGGTGGTGTATACCTATTTTGGAGGCGTCACAAAATTACTACGGAGAAGGTAGCAGTGGCTAACGAAAAATTGAAGTCGGCTCGATCACGATAGGAGTGTTATGTTAATAAGCATATGAGGACTTTAGAGTTTGAACTTGGTGAGCATGTGTTTCTAAAAGTTTCTCCTTGGAAGGTTATTCCATGATTTGGGTCGAAAGGTAAGCTTAGGCCACGTTATATTGGCCTATTTGAGATTTTGGAGAAAGTTGGCGAGGTTGCATATCGGTTAGCTTTGCCTCCACAGCTAGATCATGTACATAATGTGTTCCATGTGTCGGTGTTAAGGAGTTATCAATATCATCCGTTGCATGTGGTGCAATATCTGTTCGATAAGATTCAGAAGGATCTTACTTGTGAGGAGCAAGCTGAGGCGATCTTGGATCGTCAAGAGCGAATTACGAGAAGGAAGACAATTCCGTTCGTTAAGGTTTTGTGGAGAAACCATTAAGAACAGGAAACTACTTGGGAAATGGAGAAGTCTATTCGAGCGAAGTATCTGCATCTCTTTGAAAATTATGTACGTTCTATTCTTTTGATTACGGGGACGGAATCTTTTTAAGGGGGAGGTGATGTAATATCCAATAAAAACTATTAATAAATAATTATATTAAATAAAATAAGATTATATATATTTTAATATTTTTATTGGACTTTATCATTTATTTGGGTCAAATTAGTCATTTAATTTATGTGAGCTAATAAATATTAATAAGTGATGGATGAATTAATTTAATAAAATTTAGATTTTAAAATTAATTGGATTTAATTGATATATGGGAAATATTAAATCCTATTTAAATTTGAAAAAAAGGTTAATTAAATATATTAATGCAATAAAATAAAATAAAACTTAAAACCCTATACCTGGTACGCTTGTTCTGATAAAAAGAAAAGAGAAAGAAAGGAGGCGGCGACCGAAAAAAGAAGGAAAGAAACGAAACAGGTGCTTTTCTCTTCCTTTGTTATTGTGTAAATCATTGACTATTGGATCTAATACTTCTAATTTCATAATTGCGAGTATGAGCTTGGAATACATATGAATATAGGGTTGGAATACATATGAATATAGAATACATTAGTACACACACACACACACACATATATATAACAAGGATCAAGTGCATACCCCTTATCTTACTCACCCGTGCTCACCCCCTTTAACGACGGACCCAGAAACAGTTTCGGTCATACAACCGTCGTCTATACTTTTAGCCACAGACAATATATAGCGTCGCTAAAAGTATAGACGACGGTTGTTTGACCGAACCATCGTCGGGTCCGTCGCTAAAGGGGGTGAGCATGAGTGAGTAAGATAAGGGGTATGCACTTGATCCGGACCGTATATATATATATATATATATATATATATATATATATATATATATACAGTTCACTTCTCTAGCAAACTAACTAAAAACGAACCGGCTATAGTGACGATTTTTTTTGTCGCTATAGCATAAAAAGCAAATTTTTTATACAACAAAAAAAAATCGTCGCTAAAGTCGGTTAGCTCTTAGTTCGCTTCGTTGGAAAGAACCGGGCTATATATATATATATATATATATATATATATAGAGAGAGAGAGAGAGAGAGAATGATCCATAGCATCTATATGCTATAGAATAAAAAGTGGCATATAACATCTATACCATCCATTAAAAACATGAAGGACTGCGATCTATGGTTGAGATACACCGTCCGCTAGAAATTCTAGCGGACTTGCTTAATGACTTTTCTAGACAATTTTGCCCCCCTATTAGCCCTTTTGCCAATTGGAAATAACAGGCTCCGCTAGTACTACTAGCGGATGGATAAAGTAAGTAACAACTCCCATCTAAACATGTCTGCACTCTAATACCATGACTCTGCCCATTAAACCACTTCCCTGCATAACTATCTCATGTATAAAACCTATAAACCCCATAACCATGCCTTAATCCTTGCCTATACTGCCCCCGGTACCGGCTACCCCGAGCCCTAGCTTTCAATCCCATACCCGTCATATTTTCCATCAATCTAATCCCCCTTCATACCTCTCATTCACAAAATAGTTATAAACCCCACTCCCATTACACCTTCCCTTATAAAATTCCCCTTCATAAAAATCACCATTGTTGTAAAATTCCACTCCTTCCCTTCCAAAATTCTTAGTCTTTTTGAATTTTTTAACATTTGGGCTCCTTTTGGGACATATTTGAATCACCAATGAACCACTGGACCGGTTTGGGATTGCTTTTTGAAAACCCGAGTTTCTTTAGATACTCATGGCTCAATTGTCTCAAAACCTTGAAGCTTTGCTGAATCAAACCCTTATTTTTTTCCGGCGAAAAAAAGGGCAACGACGATGAATATTAGAACTACGAGAAGGTTTTTCGATGTGGGTATGTCCTCCCCTCGAAAATAAATGAAAAGGGTGTACAGAGACAGTAATAACAAGGCCACAACCGGAGCGAGCAGCGCCTGAACCGGGCTTGTGGGGCTATAATTTACTGTGTACTAGGTGTGCTTGACTTCTAGAGTTACCGTCCGCTAGAAATTCTAGCGGATTATGTACATACTGTTCATTTCGCTGGTTTTGCAGGCTAAATGGAGGCAAAATTGGCAAATATTTTTACTAACTACGTCCACTAGTATTACTAGCGGACGACGTACTACCAAACTTAATCTCAGCCATCCATTAACAAAACATAGGATTAAGATGCTATATGCCACTTTTTATTCCATAGCATATAGATGCTATGGATCATTCCCCTATATATATATATATATATATATATATATATATATATATATATATATATATATGAATAAAAGTCGTATTATACTCCTAAATTACAAATCCAAATAAGTTGGAAGGAAATTAATTTATATGGTATGTAAACTGGTTGGTTTCTATGTACGATCCTTTTCATGTAGAAAACTAAAGTAGACAAGGTTTGCCTATTACAAGTCTGTTTTTTATTTTTATTTTTATTGATATTTTAACATTTATTTTTTATGAGCTGCAACTTTTTTCCTTCTTTTTTATTATTACCTCCTTATATTCTGGCCTAGGACATTTTGAAGTTGATATCTTTTTTATATTACAAATCTGCTTTTATCTTACACTCGCGCGCGTAGGTGTGTTTGTGGCAAAAAGGGTGCTACAGATATCATTCGGAAAATTCCCAGGAACTAGACGAAAAAGATTACAATATGGGGCGGAGCTGTCACTACAAATATCTTCCAGAGCTTAATTCTTAAGAATACAAACATGAACATGGAGAACACATTGTCCTTAATTCTTAGAAATGAAACATTATGGTAAATCCCAAAAAAATAAAAATAAAAGATACAGATGACTTCTACCAACTACATGGGATGCAAAAAGAAACTTTTATCACTTACAAAGTCCTTCAAAAGATGTCAGCTGGACATATTAACATGGGAGAAAGATGAGAGGTGCCAAGAATGTATCAATTAACTAAACCCTTCTTACCCCACCTTCTAGTATTCTGCGGATATGGAATGCTTCGCCTTGATCACCGTTTAATGACCTCCTCTCCAAGAAACAAGCAGTTAGCTGCCCGAGTAACCTCTCAAGATATGATTGCAAGCAACTATGTGTGTCCTTTAAATTCGGATTTGTTGACAAGATCAAGGCGTTAACTGCATCAGCCACAATTTCTCGCTGTGATTCTTCAAGAAGATATCCAACTGATGATTTCTGCGGCTGTTCATAGGCCAATAAAGCAGCACAATCCTAGAGAGAGAGAGAGAGAGAGCTAGTTACAAAATTATAGTACAAAATAAAAAGTAAATTTATTATCATCGGGTTCTAAACTACTATACAATAATGTTTCTTATTAATTAAGAGGTGTATTTCCATGTTAGGCCCAACTAGTCAAAACCATTAGTGTATCTTCAATTTCTTTCAAATGTTCATTGTGAACTACAGTTAACTACACTACAGGAAAAATTCTAATTCTAGTTGTACAAACTACAAATGCTTTATCTAATATACAATTTTACTAGAAAATAAATACCAGCGATTGGATTACTTATATTTAATAATGCTAGAGTTTACGAACACTTGGAATAGTGCTAAATTGCAAGTTTGATAATTCAAAAAAAAAACAAATGAAAAATTTCTTTTGAATGAGATGAAGCAAATTTAATTAGGAATAAAATTGCTACATAAAAGGGAGCATGAGGAGTTCTACAGCAGCACAAAGCTGAAATAAAACAAAGACTAAGGAGTATTAATTTTTTCTGTGCCTAGTAAATACTTGTTGGGTTTTGATCACTCAGCACCACTTTGCAACTAAATTGGAATTTGAAAAGCAGGAGTATGCTCATTCCACAAAGCATATCTGCTTAAGATTTAAAGTTTCTTACTACCTTAAGTAGATCTTCATACTCTGCCAATTTGTAAAACTTTTCAAATTCGCTCCTTCCATAGAAAACAGCTTCCTCCAGCTTTGCAACCTGCACACAAGTTCATCCCGCTATTCAAGATCTTCCTAATCAACTAGTAATATTTCCAGGACAATTATAACTCATCCAGCAATTAAAAGTCTCCCAACATAACCTAAAAGAGTGGACCAGAAACCAATATGAGGGAGTCTAAATCGATCTTTTCTAGGATTCCTTAATTTGTGAACTAAAGGCATAAAGACGATATGCTGTAGGTCCTTGTAAGGCAAGTGGAAGGAAGTGATACGACCGACAGGTCCACTAGTTCACACAAATCCAAAGAAGTTAACACGAATAAAATGATTTTAAGATCACAGCATCTGAGATGCATTCGTGTCACATATCCTAGATAAGGTAATGTCATGTTTGACAATTCTAATAGTCAATTACGAATAGATGATCATAATATAGAGTAGGGTTTAATAATCGGTTCCAGATTACATTTACTGAATGCCGATAAATAGTTTCTACAGTATTCAGATTCCTAGCGGTTTGTAAGCATCTGTTCACGTAGAACATCAATCCTTTTGGCCGATCACGGTCATTTAATTTACGCTAATCAAATTGGGTCTATAAACTGAAAGCTGAGTTGGTCACTAATTAAAGCATTGCGCAAAATGCAGCCTTATAACTGAGACATTTTATCACCTAATTTTTCATTATTGCTTTTTCTAAAGACTACATAATATACTTTCCATATCCTATTTCAATATTCAACACAAAGATATTTTAACAAAAGCAAACAGGTTGAAGACACCAACACACGTAAGTTCAACTATAATTATTCTCCTAAAAAAAGCCATAACCTTATCAAGATAAAGCATTCAGCTTGAAATTTTACATTATATATATATATATAAACAAGTAAGCTAACAAGAAAGAACATTTACCCGAACCAGTTCAATGAATTTCTGACAATGAAGCAAGAAACACGTAGCTGATGTATCATCCTGCAGAGAGCAGAACTTGTCAAAGACTTGGAGGATAGGAACGTTCATTAAAAGAAGATTGATCTCTGCAGCTTCTTTCTTTATTTTTTTTCCTCTTGTTTTGGAAGGGCCCCCCCCCCCCCCCCCTTCAATGGAAGAGGGGTACATAACTAAGAATGCATGAAAAAGTAATCCAGAACTGTAGACAAAGATCTTAATTTAAGTTTTGAACCAAATGAGAAACGAGCAAGAACAGATGCACAAGACACTCCACATAGCATAACATATTTGAATTCAATATTACATGGTGATATTTCCCTTCTTTGTTTCCAGATGCCCTCTCTTTTTTTGCGATGATATTTCTGATCTAAGCTTATCTCTAGAAACCAATTTCTGTTTTCCGTTTTCTCATTGTTTTTGGTTTTTTCACTTAAATCTGTGGGAGATGCAATGGATAGAATATGGAGATGAGGGTTGAAAACTAACATTCACAAGAAACTAAACTAGATATTAGTGACGTAGAGTTTGCTTAATATTAGACACGAGCTAATGAAAAAGATACCATGAGAATGGAGAAGTAATATACATACACACAGAGACATTCTTTATGTTTATAATTATAAATGAATCAACGAACAACATATAGGGATCAAGACCTTCCACCTGAAAAATTTGAGGATAACTATCTCTTAGTTTACCGAAGGCATCATCAATCTTACCGCTCCTTATGAGCTGCACAAGCAAAAAAAGATAATTCTTAGTCGAAGTCATTTTCAGAAAAAGTTAATTATTTTAAAGCAAATTATTAAACAATACAAATGACAAACGATCATGTAGGACAAGTACAATGAAACATTCCTGTACAAGCTTCGGGAACAAAATTTTGCTGGAAAGGAATAAGGGATTTGTTCTTGGTCTGATTACAGAGACTTTCATGGCTTTGCAGAATGTGCAAGGATTTTCATAACGTTTATAAAAGGGCAAGTGCTTCAAGCTTTAATAGGACAAGAGAGAAAAAACTTGGTCAAAGTCCTTGTTCGATGAATAATACCCACCTTCAGTAATTTAGAGGCAAGTTGTGTTCTTTCACAGCTTAATTTTCTAATTGACAGATGGAAGTAGTAAAGCTTGAACAGATTTCCAGGACTAGGAATGAGGCAGGACAAACCTTGTTAAATATGTATAGGGGCATAGAAAGCTACTAAACAATAATCTCTCAGGTTAAAACTCTACCGATCCCACAGACTGGAATTTCTAAAACCATCTAAATATCAAAACTGATCTTGATCAGAGTAATCAGTAAAAAATGTGTGTAGACGTTTACACAACACTAACATTAAAGCATCTTTGACTCCCTGTTTGGGAAATTAAAATACTAACAAACTTGGGCGGAAAAAAACAAGTCTGAACTGTGATTTGCCCTAGAACAGAAGTTTACCCAATTTTATGGGCCCAAGTCCCTAACAACAAATAAATTACCCGTATGTTACCCATGTCTTTCTCTACTTTAGAGGAAATTTCGTACCTGGCGCAGAATCTGTCTCTCCTTTAATGCGTATGCACTGTCTTGCTCATTGAAGCCATTCTCTTGAGTTAAAGAGATAGGAGGAACAGCACTTTCACCAGCCTCATCAAATAACTTGAGTGTCTCTCCATATCCATAGTGTAGCAAGTAGGAACGAACGATTCTGGGAACCAAACACACAAAAAAAAAGTGAGAAAGAGGCTGAAAAAGACAAATAGACTACCATATAAAGAAATCAAAACAAAGTTGAAACCCTAGATTAAACATGCTAGATGATGCTTCAAAGTCAAACCCTGGAATTGAGCATGCTAGATAACCCATTTGGGTCCTACCTTGCCAGTTTGGAATTTAGGCCTAAAGGACTCTTTTAGTCTTTTTATATGCGTTCAGAAATTTAATATGCTAATATTCAGCATTATATTAGTTAATATATTTATTTACTGAACAAAATTTAATTTTTCCTATTCTGCTGGATAAATATAATAACAGTTGACTCATGAGTCTTATCTTTATAAGATATGGGTTAAAGGGTCTTCATGACTGGATTTAACAAGTACAGGTTTTCTAGTTAATGTAAGTTTGTTTAGGCTTCGAGCTTACATAAAGCATTGTATAAACAGAGATCAAGTAAAAGAGATTTTTTTGTAGTAATTACACATTTTTTTTTATGAATTCCAACTTTTAGATGTGATGCCTTTGGGGAAATTTTTGCACAAGACAATATTCAAAAGAGAGACATCTCCTTGGGGATAGGTGTCGGGAGTTGGGACCTTTGGGGTGATCCTGACGACCTGAGCACAGAGAATTAAGATAGAGATGCCGTAGAAATTAGGGCTAAAACTAGATTGAAGAAGAAGATAGAACCTGAGATTGGAAAAGAATGGGAGGGGGAAAATTTGTGCAGACTCAAAATGAGCTCACCATATTCAGATTTTCATTCATCATAATATTCCTTTTTCCTACACTATTACATCAGCTCCTATATTTAGTGTACCAGGAATCACAGGTTATACTGGACTACACATCTATCTATATATTCAGTACTGCTTTCGTAGTTATTTACTATTAATACCCTCACTAGTACTAGCAGGCTTGCTCATACGTGTTATCTGCTATATACAGTAGATTATTTGCCCCTCCAACATGAGGTTGCACAAAGTTTGTGGAGTGAGGTGTTCTTATAGTGTGGCTTAGCATGGGTGATGCCAAGATCAGCCAGTGAGATGCTTCAAGTGTGGAGACGGGTGACATTTAGGAAGGAATTGCAAAGGAGGTATGACCTGCTTTCACATAGCTATAATGGTGGACCTTAAGGAAGAATAAGAATACAGATGTACTTTGTCACAAAGATCTATTGAAAACTTTCGGTTTCTTTTCCTTAGTCTTCTGTTCTTCTGGGTGCATGAAGTGTTCCCTGGTTCTGATGTGCATTTTGTGGACTTTTTGTGAGAGTTTGCTCTAGGGGCCTAATGTAGGTGGATATCTGGAGGGGCTCTCTCTGTTTAGGCCTTTTCTCTTCTTGGGGATAAGCGAGTTTTATTCCCACTTTCTTCTGTATACTTCATGTGGACTCGAGTTCACCATGTTTTGGCTTATAGTGAATTGTTTACCTATCAATAAAAACTCATTAATGTGATGCCTATGAACTTATCATAAAAAAATGTGATTAATATAAAAATATGAGTGATTCCTGATAATTCCTTGTTCTTTGATATTATGAAATCTAAAGCCTTCAACAACTCTCAGTAAGATCCAAACTAAATTATAAATAGTCCCAACTAAGAAGCCTATAGCTATGAGTCTCCTCCTTCATGCTTAACTCTAGCAGCCCTAGAAACTCTTAAAGAACCACTATCCCTGCTAATAATAAAAGCACCCCAACAGCCATCCTATCATATTTCACCGCCGCCACCCTTTATTTCATCTCTACCATTTCTGTAAACCTTAAAGTATAACATATTTTCCTAACTTTTACCCACCAAATACTGTAAACCCAACTATTAGAACTCCCTAGTCAACCTGTCCTACATCAGAACCAATTTTCTACAAGTTAAAATTTCTAAATGTAAATCAAATAGGAAAATATCACAAGAAAATCAGATTTGTTTGAAGGTAACACCTAGCAGTAAAATGCCAAGGAATATTACTGACTAGTGAATGATTAAACATTACACAATCACCACAACTCAGATTGGCCAAATTCAACTTCCACATGAGCAACAGTCATTTTTCCCAACTTCTGAACAGAATCATGCATACAATTAGCTAAACCAATTCATATGCTAGTCACTTAAATTTTGAAACAGAGATGTATTCATTTTGTAATAAATTGAACAAAAATCTAAGTAAATTTAGTAAGTTGGATTGGCCTCAGTTGGATTGTCCTCATAACTTACTTCTAAACCTTTCTTTGAAATGAAAACTTAGATAGAAGCTTCCAGATATGTTCTTGTATTTTTGCAATTGTACAATTTTAATTAATCTTTGCCATTTTTTGTCCGAATTTGAACTAAATGTGAAAATAGATGCATAAATAGTCAAACCATAGCGAGAGCAGGGATGATTCAAAGTTTACAAAAGTGAACCCAGGATACACAGTACATACTCGTGGAATCTTCACACTACATTATTAGAAAAAGTAAATACACCTAAAAATAATTAATTTATTTCAGATCAGAAATATACTTTAATGCAGCACGTATATTACCATTAGAAGTCTATAATAAATCTTAACATGAACAAGGCTTACAAATTTGGGGCTTGGTCGTGACAATAAATGACTTCTGTTGATTAATAATATTTAGCATTGAATAGATAAAGCATTATACCCTTTTGTAGGAGAGATGGAAAATGGAAAGCAGAGAAGGTAGGAGGGTGAGAAAGATATCTCCAGAGAATGTAAGTTGCCTTCACCCACTTTATGTTTGCTCGAGTAAAATACAGATGAAGAGGGGAAAAAAATGTTGATTTCACCTCTACTGTTCCCCTTTCTCTTTCTAATCCATCCCTTTTTTTCTTCTTCATCCACTTGGTCCCATTTCCTTCCCTCTGTTCCCCTATTCTCTTTTAGATAAATGAACAAATCTTTTAAGAAAGAAGAGAAAGCTGAGACACTGAGGAGAGGACTAGGAATCCTATAAACTAGAAACATGTGGGGAAAAAGTAGAATTTCCTAATAAAGAAAAGGGCCCATAATCTCTATTGAGAAGTGAGAACTGAAAAAGAAATTTCTTTAATAGGTGACGCCCAAGTGGACCAACAGAAAAACATCCTATCCATAATTAAGGGAAAGAAGGTTACTATGTTTGGCTTTGTTACTTTCAGTCCAAAGTGGGACCAGAGGATCAGAAAAGCAGTGTGCCAGAAATTTTCCCATACTTTCTCCTACCAATCTTTTCAGAGATGAAGGAAACACCAAAGCTTCCTCAAAAACCCATTCCACAACCCACTTAAATGTAAGACAACAAATAAACAAAAGTTCATCAGATTCAAATATATATGGATACAAAACAAACCAGTTCCGAGATCAGTTCTTATATGGACTCTTCATCTGCACTAAGTTATTAGTGTCGAAGTGCTTGAGAGTTAGGCATCAAAGAAAAACCTTGATTTTAAAGGGAATTTAACTTTACAAATGCAAGACTCAAGAGGAAGCCTGTTATGAGAGTGAACAAATCGGACTTGAAAGGAAAAAATGTCACTGACCCAAACTTCATTGTTTTCTATCAGGTGAGGATAAAAAAGAGGAAGAATTAAGTGAAGGAAATAGCAAAGATAAATCCTCAGCCTCCCATTCTTCTCGTCTAACAGAGAGCATTTGCATGGGATAATTCAGAAAATTTTAATTTCAAACATTCAGGTAAAAGTCAATCCCATTCTTCTACGTACAAAAGCAACGAGATTGAAAGACCTATTTTGAAGGAATTATCTGGGTCTTTTAATTATTACATGCTTAACATCAGCACTGGTTACAATGTAGAACATCAAAGCCTAGGGTACAAAGTCAAAGCCTGTAATATGTTTACTTATGAAGTTACACAACATTGTTAACTCATCATAAATGCAGTCTAGAATATAGGCTTTGAAAAGTTTAAAGTATGCCCCGTTTCAGAAGGCATTTGTCAATATGGAATAAATAAAGAACGAGCCCTGTATAACAATCAGCAATTTGTCACTACATCTAAGTAACTTGATGAGCAAATACACTATTAAGCCATGCAAGAGTCAAGACACTAGTGCTGACACCCGCAGTTTTTGCCAGAAGGAATATTGAAATCAATCTTTGAGCTTTTGACTGTTGAATTCTAAAATGAAAGGGAAAAATATAATAATATGCTCTCCATTCATATCCATTGTAGCATCCAGAGAAAAACAATTTTACAATTTGTTATTTCACTGTACAGGAAGGAATTTTACACATGCTAATGATCGAAACCATTAAATCCAGTTATACAATTTATGCATAAGTTCTTAAACTACAAATGTCAAACACACCTCATTCCAGATAAATCTCAATTTAGAAGAAAACTAACTCTGATATTTTCACATACCCATTACTGGCATTCGGTGGTATCGTTATTTTCTCAATAGTCATTTGCTGCTTGGTTCTTTCTTGCGCTTCATATGCCTAATAAAAAGTTACAAGAAATTACAAGGGGGCTTAATTCCTTTAACAATTAGTATATTCAGATTTGAAAGTTTCATACAAGTAACATTAATTCAAAGAGAAATCGTAACAATATCAAGGAAATTATTTATGCAAGATAAAAAAATTAAAGTAAACATAAAGGGTGTCAATTAATTATAAAACCTGAGCAATGTTTAACAAAAAAAATAAAACCTGAGCAATGTATTCAACAGTAAAGTAAGGTGGCGTTAGAAGTCTTTGCGTCTTCTACAAGTATACAATAACCATTAATTTATGAAAGAGGGTATATTTCTTTAAGGGAATTTGGGGGCTGCAAAAGCAAAGGGTGAAAGTAAAAGGTAGAACAGCATAATAAATATGATGATGATGAAGAACTGAAGAAGACGGGACATAATAAATATTTTACCTTAAGATCGAAAACGAATGGTTCTCTTCCCAAAATTGACACTAACCCTGCCACACAGATAATAAAATTGCAAATATTAGAAGCTTGAGATACGTCGATGATACTACAATAAATTGTACAAGTTCCACTTTAAAATATTACTACTAGTAGCAATTAATAGAGTAAAATACAGTGCCACTCCCCCTACATATAATCACAATGATACTCACTACCCCTCTAGTTTTTAACTAACAGTTAGTACCCTTTTATAAACAAAATGTAACATTCATTATATAATCACATTCATTTTCTTATATACCATTTTCTTACCCTTTTATTAACAAAATGTAAGATCAAAATGTAATTATTTTTCTCAAATATAAATTTTTATAAAAACACACGGGTATAATTTCTTACAATAAAAAATACATCTTAATATTCGTAAAAAGAGAAAAATTAACTAACAAAAACTATGTTGCTGATTTTCTTAAATATTAAAACTTACATAATCACACTTTTAGGCGCAATTTTTACAATAAAAAAGGTCAAACTTTAATACTTGTAAAAAAATCAACTTAAAAAACTCTCTTTACCAGACAAAGGTGGTATTAATCAGCATTACATTTTCTTCCATTCAACATTGCCATAAATAAACACAAAAATACACCAACAAAATGTAATAAAAATCATAAACATCGCAAATTTAACAGTCAACTGTAAATTTAACATATGAAAAAATCACATGTCCCAAATATCCCAACAATGAAACAATAGTTTTCACTGATGTACACTAAAAGCTAAAACATCAATGTACCCAATTCACCATTCTCGTAACAATTCCACAATAATTTAATTCTAAAATTCCTAATAATCACATCATTTACCCAAAAGTATATGTGCTAAACAAAATTTCATATTTCATAAGCTGCCAACAATTTGAATGAGATGAAGACAAATGACAATTACAAACAAAATTGTAGTAAAAGGTGTATCAAATTAAAACATTCTAGTTTTGTCATTACCCAAAATATACATTATTCATTAAATTTTAATTTGGATAAATATGCAACTTTATTTATTTGGGGGGTTGGGGTTGGGGGTGGGGATGGGGGTGGGGGTGGGGGTGTATATATAATCAATAAATATAATATTATTATTTTTGAAGTATAAATAAGTTTAAAATATGTTATTATTGGCAAGAGTATAATAGTCCAAACGATATTTTTTAATCCAATACTTTAATTAATCCGAAAAAAACAAATATAACATGGGATTATTTTAAGTTATCCCATGAATAATCCCATAAAAAACAAACAAACACGTGACTAGGACTATTTAATCCTAGGATTAATAGTATTGGAATTATAATCCTTGCAAACAAACATAGCCCTAGTGTTTGAGGTATTTTTGAGTGTAGTTTGTTGCGTTGGATGCGTCTATGAGTTGTCTAAACACTGCAAAGAGAGCGGACTTAAAATTCTGTGTATGATTTTTGGCGAATTTTCTAGTAAGGTAGGAAATACCTGGAAAAGTGAAAAACCCTATGGCCCTAAATTTTCGTGGGACAGATTCGGCCCCTTAGCTTGTGAAATAAATTAAGGCCTTTTGGGATCTGATAACATATGGTAACAGGAACACCCTGTCTAAAAATGAGCCAAAACGGACAAAAAATGAGTGAGTTATGACTAAACGAAAATTAGGTTTTGAAAAAATTGAAACTGTGATAACTGGAGTTATAACTTATCTTGACATAAAATTTAAACTGGGAGTACCCTATGATATAGAGGTCATACTGTCCAAGTTTTGTAATTTTTGGAATTAATCTCGAACTTGAATGAATTTGGTAATTTTGGACAGAAATGACCCTTTTTAAAAATACTAAATAAAACTGGAAAAATATGAAAAATCAGATTTACGTGTAAAATATTATTAACTAAGTGGTGCCAGGAGGATGAAAAATAATAAAATGGTTAAGGAGGCCTAAAGGAGAAATTAGGGTTAAGGAAATTCAGGAAATAATAATTAATGTAAAGCTGTAAATTCAATATTATAAGTTACGTGTTAAAATGAGACGTATGAGCTTAAACAAGCGTTTATTAGACATTTTATGTCAATGATGTGAGGGGACGTTTAAGACTAAATGTTGGTCAAAAGAAAAAATAACGAAGTTAGTAACGGTAATTTACCTGTAGTAACTATTAATAATAATAGTTAATTTAATGGAAGTTAATATTGTAGGTAATTATTTGGAGAAGGATATTAACCTAGCTAAGGGAGGTTTACAAAGTACAGACAAGTTTTCCTTGTGCAAATTTAGTATTCTGTGCAACGCTTTTAATTTTAAAATTATATGGAAAAAAATTCGCAATTATGCATTTGAAGAATTGTTTTATTATTTAAATGCTTTGAATTCTTAAAGTTCTTGATAATTATGAACTGTTTTGGAGATATAAGTCTATGCCATTTGTTTCGCTAGACAGAGTTGATGCTATAATATCAAATCCAAATTGTTTTGGTGCGGAATTTAAATGTTAAAATGAGATGAACAATCCCAATTCACTGAATTTTGCCAACATGCTTCAAGAATTCAACCATAAAACCACCTATATATACCTACAATTAAACCAGACATTAAGCTACATATTTACATTTAGTCTGCAATGCAGACTTTAGCACCATATGTTCCAAAAGTAGCTAGAGATTTTTCTTAAGATAAAAGTATTTAGTAGGGAGAAAGAAGAGTGAAGGACAAGAAGTTTCGCAAAATGAAAAAATTAGAAAGAAGTGAAAAAAAATGATACAAACGCCACAAGAGAAGGACTAGCCTCCAATCTCAGTGTATGTTGGTAACTAACAGCCCTTGACATGTTCCTATAGAGAAGCCACAGATTATTCGACATCTCGTGATAAACAAATTGAAACAATGATCTTCGAAATCACATTTCACTCCATCCAAATGCTCCAAAAATCACATCCCATTAGACCTTCAAAGAACCTTACCATCCCACCTCCACCAAAACTCAGGAGACTCATTCCCGCCAAACTCTTAATCATTCAAGGGAAAATTCAAGTTCCACAGAGCGACCCAAACACAGATGTCGGAAGGCTCCAAGTCATGCCAAACACTTTAGTCTAAAAGCTTCAGGCAATAGAAATATAAATGCAAATAAGATTCACTGGCTTGCAACTACAAGAAGTTCATGTATCCTTATTTTTATCATATTAAAGCTGGTTTTTGAAGCAGATCCTTATGTAGATTTCTAATCTTCATACGGTCATACCTATACACAGAACCTTATTAGGATTTATGTAACCTGCTTCATAATCTCAAGAACTATAAATAGATCCTTATGTGGAACTCACTTGCTCAACAATCCCTCGTACTATAAACTAAATGCATTGACGATCATGTGGTTGTTTCCAAATGCAAAATTTGACCACTTACAAGCTAAAGTGATCATCATGCCACATGTTGGTCACTAAATATTAGGTTCAGACAGGAAGGTGAGGGAGAATTATTGGAGTGAACCATGAAAATCTAATAAAGGAGCAACTCTCTCAATAAATAGATAAGCCATAGAAAGCAAAAAGTATAAATATACACATATAAATATATACATATATATAGAGAGAGAGAGAGATGGACTTAAGTATAAATTACGGGGACAAAGGAAAAAGTCACAACATACTCCTCATTTTGGCTGTGTACAGCAATGGTAGGATACAATCGACCTTTCACTTCCTTGTAAACATGACCTATAACTGCCCCATTTTTCCTGCCATCAAGTACAAGTGTACAACATAGCAAGATATGTGAGAATTTTATCAAGTCAAAAAAATATACAAAGAAATATTAAAACTCAAGTATAGCTACACATTAGCATTAGCTAACTTATACATAACCACTTTCAGTCTAATAGCAAGTACAAATTGCGTACTATCTTACGTGAAGAAGAATTCTTGTGAAGCATAGTTGATACCGCCACCAACTGTATCATTAACAGTATAGGTTGGCCCAAATGCCTCTCCCTTTCCTTGTCCACGATAAAGTAGTCCATCATCCCCATGATAACCGTAACTGTTTGCCTCCCACCTGTCACACACAAAGATCAGGCCAACTCCACAGAAAAAACTGAAAATTCCATGTCATTAATTATTTGCATTTTTATTTTCTCTCTCTTGCATGATGAGGAGATGGTTTACCGCAAAGATAAAATCCCAGAATATATCAAGGACATCCAGTTCAATCCACACCTCAAATTCATTGTAAAAATATTATAATACTCTAGCAAGACAAAACTTCATTGTTTTATAGCTGGGGTCTCATCAACACTCTGAAGCAATTATACAGTGAAAAGGACACTTTAACACCAACTATCTCAGACCCATGATAGATACAGGAAAGGGTAAAACCATCAAAAGCCTTTTATTTAAATCCCATAGGTTTTACCCATTTTTCACTCAGTAACCTAAGTCAAATACTGAAAAGCAAGACAACCAATTGTTCCTATCTGTACCTCAATCAACTCTTATCACCGACTTCGTAAACACACATTGACAAGCCCTCCCCAGATTTGACTCCCCCCCCCCCAAACAAAATAATAATAATAAATAAATATTATTATTTTATCAATCAACAAACACTTTTATCTGGTTAATCATATTTCTAACAAAAGACAACAAGTATTTTAGAAAGAGAGGACAAGGATTCCTGTTAAGGAAACAAAATGGGACAAATGCAACACAAAAAAGGTAACCCTTGAATCACTCTAAATATCTGAAACAAAATAACTAAATGTATTTCTAGCCAACTTGCATGTGCTTAAATCAAATCTTTAAATTATGCATCCAAGTAACAAAACATGCTTTTCTCAAGCTCTGCATTAAGCAAATAAAAGGAAAGTGTTCCTCACCTTACAACAGGAGGCAAGGGTACCAATCGATGTGAGGCCTATCCCCTTCCTCAATTATGTTTACCTTCTTTTGGCAAGTGATTTTTTATTTTTATTTTTTTAATAGGTAATTTTGGCCCCAAGTATGGGATTTGAACCAGCGACCTTGAGGAACCTCAATATATCAGACATTTCTCCCATGCCTTGGGTAAGAGAAAATTTCTTTGCTGGACGCCATCACTATTACCCTGAGAGCAGCACCTATAATTTTCTCATCTTTAGTTTTTTGTCCCTCAACTGTGTTTACCTCCCCTCCTCCTTAAGGCTGAAAACAAGTAGAATTGGATCCAAATTGAGAGATTCTCGGATTTGCAATTTAAAGGATAAGCTCATACTCGAATTCGAATTGTATTAAAAAAAACTTTAGTTCGATTCAACTCGGCTATAATATTCATTGCTCGGATTCGACCCAACTAGGATTGAATTCTTCAATCGAACTTTTCATGAGCTTAGAATTCAAGCTCAACTTCGAGCTCACGCATGATACCCAACTGTTTAATCCCATTATTATCAGCTCAAACTTATTATTTGACGCAGAAACTGAGAAATTATATTTAAAAGTAAACTTTACAAGTATATAATTACAACTAAGTTAAAAACCAAATTGTTGGGCCATGATATTTTAGATATTGGGCCAAAGGGCTTGGGCCAAGTTACTTGGTTAATCTACCGGGTCACTTCAGTTGGGCCCGATCAGTTGGGTCCTCTTTGTTGGGTCGGGTCAGTGGGTTGACCCAACAATATTTATATATCTACATCTTTGACCGGTGATGATGACAAAGATAATGGTTGACTGATATCTTACATCGCATTAATGAGGATTGGACAGTCGGTCAAGCGGTGGACAAAGGGGATGGGATCAACAGGTAAGCTACCTGCAGTGGGTGGTGTCAGGAGGGTCGGTTGCACGCAAAACCGGATCTTGTAGTATATCATAGCAAGGAAGTCTTCTAAGTAAAGGTAACCGATAATTTTATCTCTCTCAATACACTAGATATTTTATCCTCTATTGTTAACCTTGTGATCTCCTGTACTGACTCTCACGCCTGAGCTATCCCCGACGGTCGAAGGCGTCAAGCTTTTGGTGTTGATCGTGTTTACTGTGCAGGATCAGGACGTCTTACGTGATTGGGACGTGGCAGAAGATCTTGGCGTTAACATTGGCGCTAGGAGGGCTTGTTCTAGCGTCCTTAAGTTTTCAATCACAATCTTTTCAGTTGTTCTACGTCGGAAGATGGTGAGGAGTAGAACTGTTACACCGGAGGGACAATCGATGCCGAAGGACACTCCAAATTTGATTCAGGGGGTTCTCGTTCGAGAGCCCATAGGTGAAGCCCGAAGATGGTTGGTCTTTGCTGCTGACAAGGAGCGTGATCATGGCTGAAGGTGAGTAGAAGGCACCCCGCCTAGAACTCGGCACCGAAGTGGTCAGGACAACAAGACTGCCAAGCTGGCGAAGATGACAGACGAAGCAGATAAAGCTGTGGAGGTTCTCTTGAAGCAGAGCGTGGATATAGCTGAACAGATGCCTCGGATGGCAGAGCTGAAGGACGAGGCGTTCACTTATGAGCAGATGCTTCAAATGGCAGAGCTGAGAGACGAGACATCAAATTATGTCCAGTCTGGAAGACGTAATAAGCTTAAAGATGGACAACCACGAGTTGGAAGGCAGTCTATACACTTTGAAAACATGTCTCGATGCAGTCCTCGAGATCAAAGAAGACCCATAAGCTATATTTCTAAGGATCCAGAGAGGGTACCTCACCTTAGGGGTTCTCAGGGTTATGGCACAATCAGTTCAAGAGGATGTTCACCAGATAGTATAGAGAAGGCATTCCGTCTTGAGTGTTCTCGTAGCAGCGGAAGGGCTCAGCATTGAAGCAGATCAAGAAGCCATACTCTTGAGAGGCCGAGGAAGGCACTCTATCCTATCGGTTCTCGGGATTATGGTCGAAGCAGACGAAGAAGTTGATCCAGAGAGTATGCACCTCAGAATACAAATAAGGCATTATGCCTTGAGTATTCTCACCACAGTGACAGAAAGTTTCACCGAAGTAGATCCAGAAATCACATTCCCAAGAATCCACTAAGGGCACACCGCCCTGTGGGTTCTTGTCTTCGGAGAAATTCATCTAAGGCTGCAGGTTAGGATGGAAAGGACCGGACCGTTCCGAAGAAGCTTTGAGGCGGTTGATGTCCAAATCGGCAAAAGCAGAGTTCGTGGACGCTAGTGTGCAGACGGATATTCTACTTCGGACATTCAGTGCAGCAGGCTGTCAGGTTCAGATTCAGCACACAACAATTCACAATGGTGTAAGGAGGACGGGGTGGCCTCGCTGACCATTCGATGGTAGCCTTTTTGGCAGGTGGTCCTTATGAATTTGTCAGGCCCTTCGTGGTAGTTAAACTTCATCGGTGTAAGGAGGACGGGGTGGAACTCGCTGATCATTCGATGGTAGCCTTATCGGCAGGAAGTGTCCTCATGGGTTTGTTATACCACGCGTGGTAGACAAATTACATAGTCCTTTTATGATTTGTTTTACCCCGAGTGGTAAACAAATGCACCGAAGTAAGGAGGTACGGTCGGACTCACTGACCATTCGATGGTAGCCTTATTGTCAGGTGTCCTTATGAATTTGCTTTACCCCGTGTGGTAAACAAATTTCATGGTCCTTATATCTTTGTTATACCCTGCGTGTTAGACAAATGTCCTTATATCTTTGTTATACCCTGCGTGGTAGACAAATGTCCTTATAAAATCGTTCTACCCCGAGTGGTGAACAAATGTCCTTATATACTTATTCTACCCCGTGTGGTAAACAAGATCCCGATGGTGCAAGAAGGATCGGCTGGATTCATCTTATTTGCATGATCTGTCTCACACTTCGGTAACGATAAGTATGCATTACTTTATTTCGTTTTAAGTGTTGACTTCAGGTTTGTGTTATGCTCTGTCTTAACTGTCATATGACTTGCTTAATTGTTCACTAACAGTTTAAGTTAAGTTTAAGGAAAAGTGTGTACATTTTTCAAGTTGATTGATGGTGAATTATTGACAAGAAAGGGTCAAGGATGTAATAAGGAGAGAAACTTGTTAATTATTTCATTGAAATCTAACTGTTTACAAAGGAGATATGAGTCTTTACAGGGAGTCCTAAAGCTACGGATGGAACGGTATTTCTTAGGCTGCCTTATGGTCTTCGCCTTCAGAAGAGTCCATAAGAGTCCATAAGGGCTGGGTTTACTTTGGCCACTACCAGTTTGTCGTTATATTTACTTCAGCAGATTTCATAATCCTTCGACATACATATGGACGATCTCATCGTCCAGCTCGGCAGATTTTCTGTACGCTGCCTGGATTTCCTTACGAAAGTCTTCGGTCAGTGGCGGGCCCAAATTCATAAGGGCCCGAAGCTCTTTGAGCTCTTCTTCAAGCTTCTGACGATGTGTCAGATGCTTTGATTCTTTAGCTTGGATCGACATTTATATCAGTGATGACCCGATGAGTGGCCTTGATCGTTTTCAGTTCTTCTTTGACCTTGTCAATATCTTTCCGGAAGCATTCATTGTTGAAGAGAGCAATGTCAAGATTGCTTCTTTCTTTTGCCAACGCAGACTTCAGAATGGCGTTCTCCCTTCGGGCGGCAGTCCTCTTCAGTATCCTCTTCCGCTTCTTTGTATTTGGGACGGAGGCACCCGAAGATATCGTTTGTCTGCAGATGACCATTATTAGTCAATCAGTACAAATTGATGGGCAGCGATGTAAATGGATAAGTCAAGATACCAAATTCCTTTAGTCCGGTATTTTATTCCTTCGTCCATCAGGTCCATGATAGGAACTATTGTCGAACCGATGATCATCGGTATCACGAACACATGCTATTAGAGGTCGACACGGGAATTTCTCATTGGATTCTGGCAGAGAAGTGAGGGATCTCATCGAAATGCGCTCTACTTGTTCTTCGGGCTCTTTGTCAGAAACCACGATTTCAACCAGGGTGATCGACTTCTGTGGAAGGTACTTGTGGCTCTTCGGCGGTTTATTGATCTTATTATAATTCCTTTTGCCGTGAACCGATGTCATTTATACTCTTTCATTAAACATCCTGTTTAATAAGAGACTAGGGGGCAATGTTGGGCCATGATATTTTAGATATTGGGTCAAAAAGCTTGGGCCGAGTTACTTGGTTAATCTAATCGGGTCACTTCAGTTGGGCCCGATCAGTTGGATCCTCTTTGTTGGGTCGGGTCAGTGGGTTGACCCAGCAAATATTTATATCTACATCTTTGACCGGTGATGATGACAAAGATAATGGCTGACTGATATCTTACATCGCATTAATGAGGATTGGACAGTCGGCCAGCGATGAACAAAGGGAATTGGATCAACAGGTAAGCTACCTGCAGTTGGTGGTGTCAGGAGAGTCGGTTGCACGCAAAACCGGATCTTGTAGTATATCATAGCAAGGAATTCTTCTAAGTAAAGGTAACTGATAATTTTATCTCTCTCAATACACTAGATATTTAATCCTCTATTGTTAACCTTGTGATCGCATGTACTGACTCTCACGCCTGAGCTATCCCCCGACGGTCGAAGCCGTCAAGCTTTTGGTGTTGATCGTGTTTACTGTACAGGATCAGGACGTCTTAGGTGATTGGGACGTGGTAGAAGATCTTGGCGTTAACACAAATGAAAAACAATAATAACTAACTGTTCTAATATAATATAAATATGCATACATTATCAGAGTACGTATCAAGCATCATTTTGAGTATCAATCGAGTATGCATTGAATCTTGCTTGAAAATCCTAGTAGTTTGAACTCTAAACAAGTCGAGTATAACCTTACTTAGATTCTACTTGTATTAATTTATTTTCCGAACTCTTTTATGTGCTCAGATTCGAATCTTATTACCAACGAATCCAAGTCCCACTCACATTTTTACGATCCCAGCCCAAGTCGAGCTCGAACCATTAAGTTCGATTTTTAGCCCTACTCCTCCCTTTGCCCCCTAAAGATTGTCATCACTGTTTGTTAAACCGATCAGCCAGCAAAACACAAACCGATGAGGAGACCTTATATTGAAGTAATGCAAATTTCGAGCACATAAATAAGTTGAACAAGCAATAAATTAAGACATATAATAAAATTTCAAATTCAAACAAAGGCAACAAATTGGTTTAAGAACAATAAAATTATAGAAATACTATAATAAAACCTTCAGTAATCTAAAATTGATGAAATTGGATAATCCAAGTAAAATAAAATTCAAATCTTCAATTAACTCATTCAAAATCTCAAGATAAAACCCTCAAATCGAGCTATGCGTGGAGTTTGAAATTTACCATGGCACAAAAAGATTGCAAGATAGGAAAGAACCAACCAGTCTCCTTTTGGATCTTAAATAAAACTCTACCTCTATACCAGAATACAAAGGGAAGTGGTCTAATATTATGGAACAGAAGGAGACATGATGATTGTTTTAGTTTAGGCAGTCATTAGCATGGTGAACTGATGGACTCCTAAAAGAATTTTTATTCATTCTCTAGGTGGACTCTGTTTTGAAGCATTTTCTTGGAAATTGCGCTTTTAGGAAGCAGTTCTAATAGTCCAGATTGGAAGAATGCCAAATTTTGAATGCAACCATTGGCTAAATAATGAGTGTTGAACATTATACAGCTCTGAAGCCAACAACTTCAGTGGTTCCCAACAAGGACTACGAGCAATGCCCCGGTTCTCTCTGTAATACTGCAAGCATAAGAAATTTCTAACTAGTGTAAGTAGCCTCCAGCGTAATCCACTCAACCTAATCACAAAAAAGGTGGGCACAGGAAAATGCTCAACTTTACAACCTTTCGTCTCTTTATTTATTGTATTAATCATTTAATCTACTCATTTCCCATATTCCATTCCCAACATCAACTGGTTTTTCATTTTTTAATTAATGAGATAAATTTTCAGTCTTACCAAATAAATTAATGTAGTAAACATACAAATAATGAAGGCTTGAAGCAAGATCAATTATTTCAGAAGTTTATAACACTTTCAAAAGAAACTTGAGCTATACATCAAGCATTTAGGTAAACATTTGCAAAGACAATAAACCTAAGCACAACAATTATTTATGGACGGAAATAGTAGTATTTTGGCATTAATATTGTTGAAAGTGATTTCAACAGAAAGGCTCGTGAAAAAGTCATTGAAGCATTAAGTTTAGTAACTAAATTTTGTAATAATTTAAATTGAATAACTAGTTTATCATTAGCAAAATACTATGGCATCATCGAAGATCATTTGCCATCACACCAGTGACTACAACAATTTTACTTGTTTTGCATACGAAGAATTAGAAAAGGTTGGATGAGTGGGGTTTAAACTTATGAGATATTTATTTATTTACATTTTGGTACGCAATTTTAAGCAAATAGATTTTTACATTCACTTCAAGCTTTATCTAAAGAAAAGTTTGACATATTATATAATTCAAAGTATCAATAATTTTGCAATTGTGCACCTTCCTTGGCATTCAAGTTACTATATATGTTTTCACTCAATCACAATCATTGATGAAAAATAAGCTCAAGACTTGTGTGGACAATCTTTTATATGTCAATACGCAACTTATGCAGACAATCATTTAGATAAATTCGCATTGTTTCGCCCAAAAAAAAAAACATATATAAAAGTGCATCACTATGTATATAATGTGTGTACATATTCTCATTATTTGAACCGAACAGAATATGAATTCTACTTAACAGGAACATTTTTTTTACTCAATCATCCAATTTTCTTCTCTTTCTAGTAATTCAAAATAATTAGCAATAACTGATAATCTGAGATCAACCAAGTAAGTGGAAATTTATGTTCACAAGATAAAAAAAAATTGCATTTTTAGGGACAACAACACAAGACTGCAGGTACAGAAAATACAAAATATATGCTAACATCTATATGTGTAGATTATATACACACATATTTCTCTTATCAGATTAGTTCACATAATTTCACCCAAAAAATACGCATTGTTATTATAAAGTGTATGTAAGTACTAAGTACTAACCCTGGTTGCCTCCGCATCTTGTTCTTGAAACCCTCAGTAGTAAATCCAATAGCAATCTGTCCCTTAGCCCCAGAATTCTTAACAAAAATCTCGAAATAGTACACGAGTCGCTTCACCGGGGCGGGCCGGTTCGCCTGAACCACGCCCACATCGTGGCCGTGCTGATGGGCGGTCGGGTACTGCACTGACAGCTTATCGGGCAGTACAATCGAGAACCCGCCGGAGCTATGGAACGTGTCGAGCTCAGTCGGAACAGCTTCCTCTTCTTCCACCACTTCTTCTTTCAGTGAAGACTTCGCGTTTAGTCTCCATAGAGAGAGAAAGTAGGTGCCTATGGGGTCTGGTTGTTGATGAGAATTGTCGTTCACCATTTCCATGGGAGCATTTGCAAGAAACCCTAGAAATGGAATTCCCAAGAACCCTAATCAGATTTTGGTGATCTGAGTGCGTATAAATGGATTTTGGAGAGAGAAAGAGTTAAAGATCACGAATTGGAGAGTGATTTGGGATTTTCTTGAAATGAAAGGGAAGTATTATTGTTGTGGATTCTGATTTCTGAGTAACAGTCGAAAAACTTAAAACTGTGTCATGCGGAAAATGAAAGGCTTAAATACACTTTAATCCTTACAAGTTTTTTATTTTTTACAATTTAAATTTTATTGTTTCTAGCTTAAGACATCAAACCTTAATCTCTCTAAATTTAATATTTTTTATAAGAATAAGTCATGTGACTTAAAATAAAAACATAATTAAATCTTTTAACACAATAAATCATTTATATTAATTGAAATTTTTCTACATTTTCCAACTTCATCATATAATAGTCAACTTTATGTGCTTTTAAAGATATTTAAGTATTTTTTAATGTGAAAAATTAAGTATTTTAATAGTATATATTGTTTATAAGCTCTAATTTTTCTATTTATTCTCTTCATCATACACTAACTACGTGTTTATAATTTTATGTGCTTTCAAAGATATTTAAGTATAAAATTACCAAAAATTCTCTCATTCAAATCAATTATTACACGTTGGTGACTAAAAAGTTTAATTTATATATAATTTAAAGTCATTAAGGTTCAATGTACATTAGGATTTAAAGTGTAAAAAATGAAAAACTTTAATGATTAAAGTATATTTAAGCTAAAATGAAAATAGAAAGAAGAAATATGATTTTTAAAAAAAATAAAATATATATATATATATATATATATGAGATTAAAGTGTATTTAAGCTAAGAAGAAATATGATTAAAGTTTTTCATGGAAGGATATAGTAATATATATATTTTTTCATTTATTTTTATAAATATTAAACCTAAAGGAATATATCACTATATTTATTAAATTTTATGCAATTTTCATATTCATATTTTGGATAAATTCATTGGAGTGTCATTTTAATGTTATGTTCTTTTTACTTTTACAAGCTCACCAATTTCGGGCGGCATGGATAATAATTTATTATATTATTAAATAGATAAATATTTAATTAAGATTTTGAGAAGATAGTGCTAGTTATTAAATTATTAAATATTTATTTAAATATAAATTATTAAATTATATATTTTAAATTTCTTCAATTAATTATTAAGCTAAACATTTGAATGGAGTGCATATTTACTTAGTTATGATTATGAGAATAATAATTTTATTAAGTTTGTATGAATTCTATTAGGTTAAGAGATTTTTCGATAATTTGAGGTTAAACAAAAAAATACATATAAAATGAAAAAAAAAATGCTTAGTTTAACTTAATATGTAATATTTCGTTCGTTCCAAATTATAAAAATATTATTGACTTTTTAAAAATCAATTTCAAACATTTTGATATTTAAAATTGACAAGAATTCATTTAGTTTAAGTCAAAACAATTATGAATATCATAACTGTGAGACCCCGGATTTTATGAATAAATATTTAATTTTCTCGAAATATTTTTTTAATATTATGGTGTGAATTTGATATAATGTTATAGTTGTGGGTAATATTTATAAATTTTGCAAAGTACGCAAGTTGTTATATAATATTCGTTGGGCCGGGAAATATTCTTTTTGTCAGGAGAATATTCGTATGACTGGCATAATCATTAGTGGACCCCACAACGAAAGTACTGTCGTAGTTATAAAACGACAAAAATATTTTATAAAAATAACGGCGGAGGTTTTACAGTTAATACTGTTGAACTACCCGGTAGTAAAAGTACAGTAATATGTGTGGTTGCATAGTAGCACACAGTATTGATTATTGATGCTTACGTGATAAGTCACTCAGTTATACTCCATTATTGCTACAGTAATTGCTGCATCATATCTCTCATATTATTGATTCTATTATTGTCACAGTGTCATCTGTATAATATGTTATATTATTAAATCAATAATTGAGACGACAAAGTTATTCATATTATTAAATTAGCAATATTTACAATGTCTAGAAGTTCTGTCAATGAGAGGTTTGGTCATTTAATTGCGCGCCAATAAGGAGAAATCCTCATCGGAAAGTCCCCTCAGTCCTGGGAACGAACTGGTTGTTAAATATTGTGAGTTATGATATTAATGATAAATAAGTTCGTGTTAATTTAAGATGAAATTGATAGTTCTATTGTGTTGGAATTATTAGTGTTAGTAGAACTCGATATTTATTTCGGTATTAATTGATGTCTGGAAGTTATACTGACCAGTCGGATAATTAATCGGATAAATGAGCAATTAATTATAATTAATTCACATGATTATAACTATTTGTTCACATGTGTGTACTATTTATTCACATTCTTGTTACTATTAGGGGAAGTTGGTGCAAGATTGATAATACTTGCATGACTAAGTTAAAAATGGAGGTATAGATGGAGGTACTATACTGTAATTCGTATATTCACATGTTTAAAACTATTTGTTCATATGATTTACTATTGAACACATTATTTACTATTAGGGGATGTGGTGCAACTTTGATAATACTTGCAGGACTAAATTAAAAAGGAAGAAAAAGAGGAAGGTATTATACCGTAATATTTCGAGCCCCAAAACGTATAATTATCGAAACTATATTTTTCTATAAATAGAAGCTCATTCTTCCTTCATTTCTCACCAATTCACTAAAGCTATAGAGCAATTATTATAGAGAGAAATTATATAGAGAAAGAAGAAGAGAAGTCTGCTACCTCTCTACTCCAGTATCCAGTTTCTTTCTAAGGTAAGGGGTATTATTTCTTTCATATTCATGAAGAGAGCTATTGTTATTCCATCCCTTATTATTCTATTGGAGTAACCTGTATATGCTAAGTACCACATACATGGTGAAATTCTTCTGTTCTTCCATTCTTCATTATTATGTTGAAATAACCTGTTTATGCGAAGTACCGCATACATGGTGAAATTCTTCTATTATTTCGCTCTTTGTTATTATGTCGGAATATCCTGTCTGTGCATTTACGCCGGACCTGGTTCCATTATTTATTATTCTGTCGAAATATACTGTCTGTGCGTTTATGCCGGACCTGGTTCCATTATTTATTATTCTGTCGGAATATCCTGTCTGTGCGTTTACGCATGACCTGGTTCCATTATTTATTATTCTGTTGGAATAACCTGTCTATGTGGATTACCACATGCATGGTAAATAATCCTTTGTATTCATTACTTATTAAATTGTGGAAATGATATGTTTACGTGGATTATGATGAAAGCCATAATATAAGCATTGGACTGTTGATTATGATGAAAGTCATAATAAAATTATTGGACTGATGAAAATCAAGGGTATATGTAGTATTAGTAAGTGTTATGACGAGTTATGTTGATTATTATGTGAAAACATGAAAGTTTCTTAGAAATCACAAAGGGTTGAAAATCAGATTTTGGTGAAAATGGAACATGAAATTCAATTGACCATATCTCCTGTTATATTTCGAATTTTTGAGTGTGGTCAAGTTCTAGAGTTAGATCTATGAGTTTTCTAACTTATTCAAGTGGAATCACTAGAAAATGTATTGTAGATTTTTCGTGTGGACTGATTTTAGCGAAGGAGTAAAGAACTGCCAATTTCGAAAAAGCTACTGCCCAGATTTTTAAAAGGGCATTTTCGGCCACTTAATTTGTGAGAAAAATTCAGGTCTTTTGGAAAATGAAAATATATGGTATAAAGTACCTCCTGTCCAAAAATGAGCTCATTCTGACTTAAAATGAGCAAGTTATGACCATTTCAATATTTAGGTTTTTTCGACGAAAAACGCTATAACCGGAGTTCTATAACTCCGATGACCATGAAATTTAAAGTGGAAGCTCACGTTAACATGCGTAAGATCCTGCCAAGATTTGGGAATTTCTGGAGTTAAACTTGAAGTAGCTAATTTCTTAAGGAAATAATTAGAAATTGATTTTTGAAAAATAGTAAATGAATTTTAAAAATTTTGAGAAAAATATATGTTATTATGGGACTATATTCTGCTAAATCCCAGAAAAGAAATATTTTTGGGACTGATTTGATATTTTTCATGAAAATGGTTTGGTTACAAACATATAAATTAAATATGTTATGTGAAGTTGGAAAATAGGTAATTAGGATTTTATGGCTTAGAAATCCTATATAAGGTATATGCAGATTTTTGATGAGGGATTTGATCATTGGTGATGAAATCTTATGAGTATGGCATTTTGAATGATTAAATGCATTATGTGGTAAAGTGTAAACAATTGAAATAAATTGTTTATAAGTTTGAGAAGTGATTAAAATATTGTTATAATATTAATTATATTAGATTATGAGTTTATTAAGTGATTGATAATATTTAGATAAATTTAAAGTCTTTAATATTTATCCTTGTTCGATTAATGCTTATATCATTGTCATCATCCTCATGCTTATATGCTAATGAAAGTTATATTTGGTTTACATGCAAAGATGGAATGTTGATTATTGAATTGTATATCTCTGGCTTACGTCAAAGATGGATTGTTGATTATTGGTTTTATAGTTGTATATCTTTGGCTTACATACAGAGATGGACTTGGTATGATTATGATCAGGGATCATTCTGTATAATCATGACCTGTAATGTTATAAACTGATGTGGTAAAAGTCCTCAGTGGCTTATAGTGCATTGATGGATAATTTTTGGTATGATTATGACCAAGAATTATTCGTTATAGCCATGACCATTAATGATTTAATGAGTATCCTTGGCCCGTAGTGCAGGGATGATTCGATGATGTGGTTTATTTATTAAGTTGAAGTCTCAGCGATAAAAGTGATGAAAAATTATTTTAAATCATAGAAGATAGTATATTTTATTCTCTACTTGATTTTTCTAATGGATTACTTATTCCGCTGCAGTTAAACTTGATGTCTATTGTATTTTATCAGTTTAATGTTGTTGAAGACTATTGATAATTTATTCTGCATTATCTTAGTTATAATATTTCTTACTAGGCTAGTTGAGCTCACCCTTTCTTTCATTGTTCTCTTCAGGAAATGAGAATATAGCTGGGACGAGTCAAGAAAGGAGTGACGGTCCAGATGATAGCATTAGTAGTCCTCACTATTCTGTTAAATAGTGTAATAATAAATGTAATGAGGACTCCATTGAGTGTGGATATTGTCTAGATGACAATATTCTTATTAAAACTCTCCGTTTATGTTTTGTCGTATTTTACACGACAGTTGTATTATTAAGTTGTATTTGTATTTTTGTACCATGTAAGTGGTGACCCAAGATGGGTGATGTATACCAATTTTGGGGGCGTCACATAAATTATTAAAAAGTTCCTATTAGCTATAAGATTTATTGTTTTCAGAATTTAAATGAATAATCTCAATTTAAATTTAAAAATATCTCAAATTGACTTTTAAAAAGTCAATATTGATATTATAATTTGAAACAAAAGCAGTATATGTGTATCGTCATTATTCAATTATATGTAATATATATATGTAATTGTTATTATTTGATTTCGTTCTATTTAGTGACAACGTTAAATGACAACAACATTTCGATTTTTGTGAAAAAAGAAATATGATCCCTTAAATACATTGTTATTTAATATAGAATATCATAACATAGAATATTTATAATATTTCAATAAATTTGTAATAATAGAGTTATCCTACATAAAATTTATTAAGATATATTATCTTATATAAAATTGTGATAAAATAACTTGTAATAAAATTTGTAGAATTAAAATAAAAATTATTTTAGAAATTCATTTTTTTTTGAGATATAAGAGCAAAAAATATCTTCTTTTTTCCTATTAGATGGTGTTTCTTTTGAATACTTTACAAATTTGGATATCATTTAATTGTTATAAATTTGGATAATACTTATACTACTTTAAATAGTAAAGTGAAAGGTTGAACCAAAAATTTGTGGAATCAAAAATTTGTAAAATCAAGTTTGTGCTTTTAATTATATGGTTGATGGAAATGTTGTAGACACCCGAATTTTCACTAACCTTGGCATGGGGTGAAAAGCGTCATTTCACCCCGACGTTAAGATAATCAAGCAGGGGTCACGTAGCTGAGGATGAGTTCATAGGAGCCACCTCAGCGATCCCCGAGCGGTAGACTACTCAAGGCATGACGTTTGACTATCTCGCAGATTCTGGAAGATACTTTTCTACTTTTTGCTCTATCTTCCCAAACCTGAATTGGTCAAGCTCTATGTCATTGCGTAACTCTCGAAAAGAGCTTTCCGGAATGGAATGACACGTCTCACAACTCTTCGCGGACTGAAAGTTACGAACATTTAACAACGCGCGAACCAACTACATGACATAAAAATTGAGGTTGTGGGCTCCACCAGTAGGGATGTAAACGGATATATACAGATCCGGATAAAGTGATATCTATATCAAAAAAATTAATTCGCTATTTATATTAGTATCTAGTGGATTTTAAAAATATAATCCGTATCTGGTATTCAGAATAATATTCGAATACGAATAATATCTGGTATCTCAATTCGATTATCAGTCACCTAATAAAAAATTCATTTAAACCATACATATTAACCACTGAGTTTAACTAAGTTATCTTATTGAGTTAACTCAGTATTCCCTTTCACTCTCAGTAAGCTTATATGATTGATCCATGTTGTGACGCCCCCAAAATAGGTCCAATCCACCCAACCTATTCTGAGTCACCAAATATATGGTACAGAAAACAACTACAACTTCTTATTATAATTGTTGTACAAAATACGACAATACATATACTGTGAGTTTTAATACCAACTGTGACTCTCATCCCTTTACTTGGATAACACCTCACATTGATACCTTACAAAAAGGTACAATCAATAATTATTTTAGAAATTAAAATCTTTGGAAAATGCTCAAGGAAACCTTCGTACATGGGAGACCATGCATCTAAGTTATAATAGATATCATATGACTCGAGAATTATCCTTGGTTGACCCAATAGACCCTAAAGAAAAATGAGAAGATTGCTATCATGTTCTTTCCAATGGTGAGTCTTCTCTTGACATATAATTATCTCCATTGTCTCCAATTGAGAATTATATTTCAACTAAACTCCAAGATTATATAGGTAGTGCTCATATATATAATTAGCAAGTGGATGTGCACAATCCTGTCTTATGATAACACGAAATTGTATGTCATTAGACATCTTGTATGATAGTGGCAAAACACCCTTCTAAAGTTGGGTTCACCTCATCCTATTTGGTTTACCTCATCCTATTTGGTTCACCAAAAATAACGGTTAAATAACGTATAACATACGACACACTTATCTAAAATTCTCAAAAATTTATTTCCATACTGTTTAGGGGAAATCTCAACAGCTATAGACCACCGTTCTATTCCCCTGTTACCCTCGCTCGACCCAGCTACACTTTTATTACCTGAAAGAAATTGTGAAGCAAAAGGGTGAGCACAACTAGCCCAGTAAAAAATATCATGACTAAGATAAATAATTTATCAATAGCCTTCATCAGTAATGAATCAGAGATTTAGAACATATGGTAGATGATAAAAATTTTCAATCATAGATGTAGCGGAACGAGCAATCCATTAGAAGAGTCAAATAGACCATAATGTGACGCCCCCAAAATAGGTATACATCACCCATCTTGAGTCGCCAAATACATGGTACGAAATTTAAATACCAACTTAAATATACAACATGAGCTGTGAATTTTAATATAATCATTGTCTTCTAGACAGTATACAAACTCAAAATAAGTCCTCAATACATTTAGTATCACACTATTTCACGGAATAGTGATGACTACTAATACTATCATCTGGACCGTCACTCCGTTCCCCTGCTCGTCCCAACTATATTCTCATTTCCTAAAGAGAACAGTGAAAGAAAGGGTGAGCTCAACTTGCCCAGTAAAAAATATTATGACTAAGATAATGCAGAATAAATTATCATTAGCCTTCAACAATGTTAAACTGATACAATATAACAAACATCAAATTTAACTGCAGCGGAATAAGCAATCCATTAAAAGAATCAAGTAGAGAATAAAATCTACTATCTTTTATGATTTAAAAAGTATTTCATCACTTTTATCGCTGGGACTCAGCTTAATAAATAATCCACATCATCCCTGCACTACGGCGAAGGATATTCATTAGTATCACAACCACAAATTATCCATGCACTACGACCAAGGATATTCGTGTATTCATTAATGATCATGATCATGCCAACAATTGTCCATCAATGCACTACAGGCCAATGAGAACTTTTACCACATCATTTGTAACATTACGGTCATGATTATACCGATTAATCCCTGGTCATAATCATACCAAGTCCATCTATGCACTACATGCCATAGATGACTTTCAACATAATATAAACATGAGGATGATGACAATGATATAAGAATTCAATAAAACAAGTTCAAGAATTAATTTATCCAGAATTCAACAACGTCCAAATTGTCAACATGATACTGCTTTGTAGAGTAAAATTCAAGAATGCTCAGAAGAATATTTCCATGAAAAGATATTGGATTAAGCGCAAATATCAATGATATTCCACTAATTTCATGGAGTATAGAAGTCAAAACTTTAACCAACTGAGTATAATAAAGAATTGAATAACAAAAGAAATCACCAGGCATGCGATAGATCGCACAGACAGGTTATTCCAACAGAATAATAAATAACAAAACCAGGTCATGCGTAAACGCACAGACAGGATATTCCAACAGAATAATAAATAATGGAACCAGTTCATGCGTAAATGCACATACAGGATGTTCCAACAGAATAATAAATAACGGAACCAGGTCATGCGTAAACGCACTTACAGGATGTTCCAACAGAATAATAAAGAATAGAATAACAGAAGAATTTCACCAAGTATAGGGTAGTCCGCGTATATAGGTTATTCCAACAGAATAAAAAAATGGAATAACAGAAGTTCTCTTCATGAATACAAAAGAAATAATACCCCTTACCGTAAAAGAAGAGTATTCCGACTGGTAGGGCGAGAATATTCTTGAAAAAAACTTGCACTACGCTCAAAGCTTCTTAAAACTCTAAAGAAATACGCTCAAGATTATAGAAGAGAATTTCTCTGAATTTCTGGTGTGATTTCAATTCTAACTAAGCATCCTATTTATAGGAGAATAGAAGGGGTACTGTTAGAAAAATATCACGGACGCAACAGTTTTTTTTCAGACAAAATAATTTGCAGAGTCACGGGCGAATATTACAGCTTCACTGATCTAACGCATCAGTAATCTTTTTCAAAGAGTTGTCCAATGATAAAAATGAACACATGCCAATTTTAAAACCTTGACCAATTAACAAGCTCCCTTAATAACAAGCTAACAATAATACTGCATGATTGAAAAGTTTTGGCCAATAATGACCAAGCTTGAAAAATCATTCCAAAACCTGCCAAAATATCCACCAGGACCACCACCACCCACATGTTACATTATATATATATAACCACAAGTTGATTGAAAAATAAACTACCTGACAATCCTTTTTCTTTCCCCATTTGTCAACTTTACATGCACCCACACATGCTTATATATATATATATATATATATATATATATATATATACACACACACACACACACACACACACCGAATAATTTTTCTACCGTTTATTTTGATAAATGTGTCAATGGAGGTCCAAATACTTCATAAAAATTCCCTCAATATTTTTAACAACATTTATCATCAATATTATAATTCATAATATTAATCGATCAGGTCGTTCCCAGAAAAGAGGGGGTTTTCTAATAAAGATTTCTCCCTATTGGCGCGCAATTAGGTGACCAAACCTCTCATTGACAGAACTTCTAGACATCGTTAATAGTGCAAATAATAATATTAATAACTTGTCATGTCAATTATTGATTTAATAATATAAAATATCGACAATAATTGAATTAAATAACGTGAGATACTATCCAGCAATTACTATAGCAATAATTGAACAAAATTGAGTGACTTCTCACGTAAACATCAATAATCAATACCGTGTGCTACTATGCAACCACGCGTATTACTGTACTTTTACTACCGAGTAGTTCAACACTATTAATGGTAAAACTTTCGCCGTTATTTTCATAAAAATATTTTTATCGTTTTCTCAATCCGACAATAATTCTGTTGTAGGGTCCACCAATGATTGTGCCGTTGTACGAATATTCCCTGCTAAAACGAATATTCCACGACCAATCGAATATAATATAACAACTTGTATACTTTGCTGAATTTATAAATACTACCCACAACTATAACATTATAACAAATTTATTCCATAATATTAAAAATGATAAGCATTTGTGTGATTGTCAAAACCATCACATAAACCCTTTCATGATAGCCGTATACAAGACGGTCATTGTGATGCTTAAAGCTATCATGTAAAACTTTCGTGATGGGTTTTTTAGTTTTTGTGATGGATTTTGGCCATCATAAATGACCATTTTTTTTGTAGTTATACGTAAATAATTTGACACAATCTCCGTTTCTCAATTCTACGGTGTGGGCATTGGGATAGCTAATTTTAAAATATGTCAAAATATTTTTAAAAAGACTCTTTTTTAAGTTGCCAAATTGATGAATTACGGCCCTAATTTTAGCAGCTTTATGATTTGGAAAATATTTTTTAGAAATGTAACAACAAATCCCACCCAGGTTGATATAAAATTATTTGGCAGATTAAATAACCACTTTTTAGCACTATCTTTTAAAGCGAATGTGAAATCTTAGCCTAATTGAGCCATCAGACAATTGTTGAATTTTTATTAAAGTAAAACTTCCTCAAATTTCCTGAATGAATAAATATGGATCTTCTATACTAGTGAACCTAGGTACATATTTGTAAAATGCGGTTTAAGTTCAAAACTGTTATCAGTTACTGGTGGTAGACTAATGCATGAAGGTTGGGCAGAGCGGGAAGGATAGCCTCGATCCACTAAAGAAAGGGTTTGTGCGACCACCATTTTTCTTAAAGTGAGATATTTAAAATGAACTCCGAAAAATCAAGTTTTCTAACTAATCGGAATGTTTTCCCAATCCACACTTTTTGCATACATTACTCAACAAATAAACAAATAAGCACACAAAAACAAATAAGAGAAAATAGAAAATAAGAGTACTCGGGGCTAACGTGTACTTGATTTTATTAGGTCAAGGTTATGCAAAATGCAAGTTAAGTTGTTTGTGGGCCAAGGAAGGGTGATGAAATCCCCAGCTTATATTATTATGTGTTTTTGTCCTTAATGTTAGATTAAAGATGAAAATGCATAAATAAAATAAAAAAATAGTAAACAAATAAAATGTTCTAAAATTATGTGAATTACGAAAGAATGAGAAATTTGACGTACTTCAATCCTCTAGCAATCACCACAGTTTATATTTAACAAAATAAATAAATAAATAAAACCTAAACAGGATGTGCTCTACGTGAGTGAATGCATAAATGCGATAATTAAAAAAATACTAATAAAAAAAATTAAACTACTATTTTTTTAAATATAAAGATACAAAGTACCAAAGAAGCACAACAACAAAATCTTTATCTTTTAGCTTCTTCGATCCGCTTCAGTAATCCTGAAAAAAAAATAAAAAAAATATTAGAATTAAAAATCAATTCGAATAAATAAAAATTATGGAATAAGAAATTAATTTTAGTCCCCAACAACGACGCTAAAAACTTGATGTGTTAAAATTATTTATTCCAAGTGCACATCGTATATTGTAGATTTGGCAAGTGTAGGTCGAACTACAAAGACTAGACTAGATCAATTCTTTACTATATCCTTAATTAATATTTTAGGAAAATTAGAAATAAATATAGTGGAGATGATTAACTAACTAAATGATACAAACTAAAAATTTAATGATGAAAACTAGTAATGGGAAAAACTACCTAGGAATCTGAATCCACTAAATATTAACATAATAAACAATTTCTTATTTTCCAAATTAATTCCCAAATTAAAAAAAAAATCGCTAAATAATTTTAAAGTTAATTTGAACAAAATAAATGACCACAAAAACATTTTTCCTTACCTTTAAAAATAATGATTCATATAATTAATATGGACAAGCATAAGTTATGAATTATTCACAGATTAACTATAATTTATAAAACCTTGCAATCAATATAAGAACTATATGAAATTTGTGCGAAGGAAAATATGAAGGCAAAAAGAATTAGGCACTAATTTTGGAATGGGAAGAAAATATTATTATGAAATACCTAGTTTCATTTGCATCCTAGGTATTAAAAATTTATCTAATCATGGAATCAAAAATTAATATTGCTAATTGCATGAAATAAAAGCAATAAGTAAAAAGAGAATTTCTATTAAATCAATAAAAGAAAGTTATAAATACTCCCTGAAAGTAGTACCACACATGATTGAAATAAGAGAAAAAGACAAAAGCTCTAAGTATCTCACTCTCTTCTGCACCAGTGATAAACTAAGGAAAAAAATAATAAGTGGTGCCCCCTCTATCTAAAACAAGAGACTTATTTATAGGAAAAATAATTTTGTGTCCTAATTTAGATATATTTAAATTGGTCTCTTTTATTTTCTTTTTTCCTTCTTGACTTCAATCTCTATATGGTAATCTTCTAAGGTCATGTTTGTTTGCAAGGATTATAATCTCGAGATTATAATCCATGAGATTATAATCCCAAGACTATTAATCCTAGGATTAAATAGTCATAGTCACGTGTTTGTTTTTTATAGGATTATTCATGGGATAATTTAAAATAATCTCATGTTATATTTGTTTTTTTCAGGATTAATTAAAGTATTGGATTAAAAAATATCATTTGGACTATTATACCCTTACCAATAATAACATATTTAAAACTTATTTATACATCAAAAAAATAATATTTACTGATTATATATACACTTCACCCACCCCCACCCCCACCCCCACCACCACCACCACCACCACCACCCCCACCACCACCATAAACTCAAAAAAAATAATATTTTCTAATTATGTATACACTCCCACCTTGCCCACCCCACCCCCACCCCCACCCCACACCACACCCCTCTCACCCCGTCCCAACCCCCAACCCTAACCCCCACCTCGACCCCCACCCTTCCAAAATAATATTTACTGATTGTGTATACACACCCCCACCCCCCACCCCCCACACCCACACCCCCCCACACCCACCCACCAAAAATAATATTTAATAATTATGCATACACTCCCACCCCTCCCACCCCCATGCCCCCATCCCACCCAAAAAAATAATATTCAGTGATTATGTATACACCCCCACTCCATCCTCCCCTCCCCAAAAAAATAATATTCAGTAATTATATATACCCACCCCACCCCTTCTACCCACTCCCCACCAAAAAAAAATAATATTTACTGATTATGTATATAATCCCACCCCACCCACCCCTCAACCCCCAAACCCCAAACCCCAAAAATGATATTTACTTATTATGTATACACCCACCCCGCCCAGCCCTTAGCCCCCACTCCCCCCCCAAAAAAAAATTATATATATTTACTGATTATGTATACACCCCCACTCGCCCATCCCGCATCCCCAAACCCCAACCTTCCCAAAAAAATAATATTCAGTGATAATATATACACCTCACCCACCCACCCTACCCACCCCAACCCCCCCTCACTGCTCCCCCCCCCCAAAAATAATATTTATTTTTATAATAGTAAGTTTTAAGTTGCCAGTAATAATAACAGAAATTACAGGATATTATGGTCATTTTAGGAAAAAGGTTAAGGTTAATTTTGTCTAGCAATTTTAATCCTAAATAGTAGGGATTATAATACCAGTTAGAACTATAGGTATTAAATAATTACACATCTTAAGCTATTTTATAATCCAAGGACTAATAGTCCCTAAACTCAATTAAAAAACAAACAAGACACTTAGGATTAATAGTCCTATTATAAGACCCCAACTTTTATGAATGCAGATTAATTTTTCTCTAAATTTCATTTAAAATAATATGGTGTGGAATTTGATATAATGTTATAGTTGCGGGTAATATTTACAAATTTTGCAAATTAAGCAAGTTGTAATAAAATATTCTTTTGGTCGGGGAATATTCGTTTTATCACGGAATATCTGTACGACGGCACAATCATTGGTGTACCCCACAACAGAATTATTGTCGGAGTTGGAAAACGACAGAAATAACTTTTTATAAAAATAACGACAAAAGTTTTACCGTTAACTATTGAAATACCCGGTGATAAAAGTTCATTAATACGCATGGTTGCATAGTAGCACGCGGTATTGTACAGTATCTTTGATTATTGATGCTTACGTGAGAAGTCACTCAGTTTTAATTACTCAATTATTACCACAATAATTACTGCATAGTATCTCACATTATTGATTTAATTATTGTCACAATATTTTATATTATTAAATCAATAATTGAGACGACAAAGTTATTCATATTATTATTTTTATTATTGACGATGTCTAGAAAGTTCTATCGAGGAAAGAGGTTTGATCACCTATTTGCGCGCCAATAAGGAGAAGTCCTAATCGGAAAATCCCCTCTTTCCTAGGAATGATCTAGTTGTTAATATTGCGAGTTATAATATTAATGATGAATAAATGTTATTAAAAATGTGTTTTGTGAAGCCAAGTGAATTGAGATAAATAGAGGGGTTTTTTTTATGAAGTATTTGTTGTAAATTTGACTTATTATATGGACTCCCACTTACCCATTTTTTAAAATCATCGGTAGAAAGTTATCTCAGTTTTATTTTATTACTTATATATATATATTATAAGTTTTATTTTTTTATATAAAATAGAATACATTATATTTTATTATTTGCATAGTACTGCATAATGTTTGTATAGTATTGCATAGTGCTTCATAGTACAACATATTAAAATTAATTTTTTTTTAAAAGTTTCAGCCGAACGCCCATGAATCCTTTACTGTGCACCCGTGATTTTCTAAATTCAAGTAGTGCCTTGCCATTCTCCTATAAATAGGATGCTTAGTTTAGAATTGAAAATCACACCAGAATCAGAGAATTCTTCTTCTATAATATTGAGCGTATTTCTTTTGAGTTTAAGGAAGTTTTGAGTGTATAAAATAGTACAAGTTTTTTTTCAAGAATATCCCCGTCATACCAGTCAGAAATACAATCCTTTTATGGTAAGAGATATTATTTTTGTTCAATATTCTTATGAAATAATACTTTCTTCCATACTATGTAGTATGTAAGTAATATTATTTCAGTTTCAGATTTCGAATTCTAAACTCATTTTGTTAAGTATTGTTTCTATACTCTTGAAATTAGTAGAATATCCTTGAAATTTGCACTTTATCTATTATCGTTTCATAAGGATATTTTTCTGAATATTCTTGTTAAATTTTAATCTTTTCATACCGAAGTACTATTCACGGGGTACTATTACTATTCACGGGATACTATTCAATCGGGTACTATTCACCCGAGGTACTATTCACGACAAAAATTGATTTCTTTTCTGTCCAAATTATTTTTGAAACATGAATATTATTCTTGAATTTTACTCCACAAAACAGCTATCATGTTGACAATTTGGACATTATTAAACTCTGAATAAATTAAAAATCTTTAATATTTATCCTTGATTTCGTTTGATTGATGCTTATATCATTGTCATCATCCTCATGTTTATATTATGATGAAAGTCATCTTTGGCCCGTAGTGTATAGATGGACTGTTGATTGATATGATTATGACTAGGAATTATGTATTGATATAATCATGACCTGTAATATTATAAATGATGTGGTAAAAGTCCTCATTAGCCCGTAGTGCATTGTTAGACAGTTGTTGGCATGATCATGACCATTGGAGATAATAACAAATATCCTTGGCCCGTAGTGCATGGATAATTCATGGATGTGATACTAATGAATATCCTTGGCCCGTAGTGCATGGATAATTCAGTGATGTGGATTATTTATTAATCTGTGTTACAAAGATAAAATATGGATGATAAAATTTTAAATCATTGAAGATAGTAGATATCATGCTCTACTTGACTCTTATAATGAATTATTTATTTCGCTGCTGTTAAACTTGTTGTTTATTGTATTCTATCAGTTTTACACTGTTGAAGGCTAATGATAATTTATTCTGCATTATTTTAGTCAGAATATTCTTTACTGGGGTAGTTGAGCTCACCCTTTACTTTCATTGTTCTCTTCAGGAAATGGGAATATAGTGTGGACTAGTCGGGGAATGGAGTGATGGTCCAAGCTGGTGGCTATAGTAGCTCTCACTATTCTATGAAATAGTGTGATAATAAATGTAATGAGTAACTTCGTTTGAGTTTGGATATTGTCTACGAGACAATATTCGTGTTAAAACGCTCAGCTTACGTTTGTCGTATTGTATAAATTAAGTTTGTAATTGAATTTTGTACCATGTATTTGGCGACTCAGAATGGGTGATGTATACCTATTTTGGGGGTGTCACACCTATCCCAAGTGTAATCTTTGCAAACAAACATAGCCTAAGAGTCTTTTTCAATGTAGGTTTCAACTTCCTAGTGATAATCACTTTCTCAAAGATATATATTTTCTAGATAGATTTTCCTTTCTATTGTTGGATTTGACTTGTACACCAGGATTTTTCCACATATTTCCTTCTCGTTGTAGGGTTCTTCTTGGATATTTCCTTACGTGAATAAGAATATTAAATATTGCTTAATCACAAAGATTTTGACTTTATTATAACAAAATATAAAATCCTACAGAACAAAGTAAAACATATAAATTAAATAAATTAATATAATTAAAAGGACAAAATAAGGATAATAAAATGTATGAATTATGTGTCTATCAAATACCCTCATACCTAGCTTTTACTCGTCCTCGAGTAAAATAGAAAGAAAATAAAAATAAAACAAAAATTATGTTACCCCATTTTCGTAGGAACCACAATTGTACTAAGTATGTGTAACAAGTCTTTAAACCCCAAGGTTACCCCAAGTGGACGAGTTGTATCTCGTGAGGGTTTGTAGTGAATATATACACAAAATTCAAAAAAATTTGGGTTCAACAAATTATGAAATTAAAAGAAAACTTCTAAATATCCAAGGGAATTATACATAAGCAAAATTAAATTCAAAATTACACTCTCACCTTATCAAACATACTCTATCTTCATTCTAGACACAATCTTTCATAAAATTAATTATATGTGATGCATGCATGGGTATGTGATGTAACTCATAGTAAGGATTTTAACCATGAAAATCAAGCACTCATTTTTTTTACTTTTCTTCTTTTGTTTTTCCTTCTTTTTTTTGCATTTTTTTGAAATTTTTTCCTTGACTTGTGCAATGTCTTATTTTCTTAAGTTTTTCAGAGTTACCCATGTAGCGAGCGTTGGGCCAATGACTCACAAACTAGTTGACTTTAGGGCACTAGGTGCAAAGAACCCCTATAAGGGCTTACTAACTCGAGTAACAAAGCTACAAAATTAGACTAGTCAAGTTGCTTTTATCCATCATATTTTTCATCGTGAATAATATCGATTCTTCTTGAGGCTTGGATACCCAGTATTATTTCTTTCAATGGACATTGAAGAAGTTGTTTATTCCTTCTTTTTTTCCAACTTTTTTTCCTTGAAATTGCTCGAATTATAGTTTATAGCTCGCAACTAAGAATTAGTGTAAATGTGAAGTGTAAAATTACTTACAAAATCTATTTCATTCTAGATGGTGTTTCAAACTAAGATTTTGTATCTAATGAAAGGTTCAAGTGTTTTAAATCTTTTAATCTTACTCATGACTTTTGCTCTACAGATTCTTATTAGAATCGATTCGATCCATGAAAATTCAAACACATTTTTTTAACTTTTTCAATTTTTTTGGTTTTTTTTTCGAAAGGAATTAATTTTCAAAAAAGAAGAAAGATAGATACATAAAAAAATCTAATAATTAAAATGCAAAACTCCCCCATGAAGAAAATAAAAAGAGAGAACAAGGATGTGAAAGAATTTTACCTTATATGATGGGACATTTTTTCTACAAGAAAATGTGGTGAGAAGGAAAACAAATGTACATATCTAAAAAATTTATACATTCTTAAAATTATGCGAAGGTAAATGAGTGATGCAAATATACAATTTAGAGTAGATTTCGTAGGATTTTCAGGAGGTCTGGGTAATTTGAAATAGTCAGAATTTGCATTAGAAGAACAATTGTGAGCATACCTGACTGATTCATTTGAAATTGAGTCAGGGAATGACAAAGGAAAATGATAGTTGCTTTTGAAAAAATTCTAACTTCATAAAATCTATCCAAACTTACCATCCATATTCATTACCAATTGGCACTAAAACATTTTCATAATTTTAAATAACTGTTATTACCAAGATTTTTATGTACCACTTGAACTAGACTAACGCATACATTATGTGAAATGGCAGATATGGGCTCATTATCTAAACATAAAAGAATATTGTCATTATATATCCACAACCTTTGGTTCAATTTTTAAATCATATTTAGTTATTCTGAAAAGTGCTTTAGATGGACCCAATGTCGACTTAAAATGATCATAAGAGGGTTTAAATTCAATGTCAATGTGATTTTCTTAAAAATGATCAAAATGTGGCTAACTTGATTCAACTATAGGCTCCAATCTAGAGTAAGACTTTTGGGTTGCGGAGTCCAACATCTCATTGACCTCATTCAAGTATTCAGTTTCATCCCAATTTCGACCAAAATGATTTAAACTAAAGTTAATAATTTCATCTTCTCCCGTAACTTCATTTCCAGATATTTCCTGAATCATGTTCACTCCAACGGCCTGGTCAGAAAAATCATTTGGTCTGTTTTCCCACATTAAACACATTTAAGTACAATTTTCACGTTCATTAGTCCTATTTCTATAATTGATTAACACATTAGAGGTTGCTAGAAATGGTCTACCTAAAATGACAAGAATTTGACCCTGGAAATTGACAACAAGTTGGGTTTCAAGGAATTTAACCCTGGGGATTGAAACATTGAATTGACTAGTTCATATTCTTTAGGTTGGGTCATTTCTCTAGAACATTCCTTATCACATGACTTGGTGAATTACACCTTAGACACAAAGGTGTTAATGTTGAGACTTGGTTGAAATGTGATGGTCCCCTAGTTTCTAAAGCTTCAAGTCTTTTAAGTACACCAACCAACTTAGCTTTAGTGACAATTGAATTGTCAACTATATGAATACCCTTATTTGAGCTAGGTTTATCGATCTCTCAGGTGGATCCCATTGCATGTTTTTTACTAAGTTTTCAAAAAATTCTCAAGCCTTTTCCTCATCATTATTTACAAAATCCCATTGACACATTAATTCTAACATTGTTTTAGTGAGATAAACTAAACCTACGTAAATAATTTGACACAATATCCACTTCTCAATTCCATGGTGTGGGCATTGTACTAGCAAATTTTAAAATCTGTTAAAATATTTCAAAAATGACTTTTTTTAAGTTGGCAAAATTGATGAATTACGGACATAATTTTAGCAGTTTTATGATTTCTAAATATTTTTTTAGAAATTGAACAACAAATCACTCACAAATTGATATGAAATTATTTGGCAGACAATATAACCACTTTTTAGCATTACCTTTTAAAGCAAAAGTGAAATCTTAGCCTAATTGAGCCATCAGATAATCGTTGAATTTTCATTAAAGTGCAAACTTCCTCAAATTCAAGAATGAATGGTAACATATTTATAAAATGTGGTTTAAGTTCAAAATTGTTACCAGTTACTGGTGATAGACTGATGCATATATGAAGGTTGGGCAGAGCGGGAAGGATAGCCTCGATCCCCTTAATGAAAGGATTTGTGTGACCTCCATTTTTCTTAAAGTGAGATCTTTTAAAATAAACTTTGAAAAATCAAGTTTTCTCACAAATCAGGATGTTTCGTCCCTAATCCACACTTTTTGCATACACTACTCAGCAGATAAACAAATAAGCACATAAAAACAAATAAGAGAAAATAGAAATAAATAAGAAAAAAATTACTGCTAAGGTCCACCTAAATAAAATCTAGACATCTCCTAATTATTCCAAGTTACACCTCAGGGTCTACCAAATTCAAAATTAATCACACCGCTAGCCAAATAAGTGTAAGAAAGGTGGGAGTCTCTCCATAGGTAAGGTGACTAATTGAATAACCACACGTTCTTTAGGCATTTACCTTTTGAACCACTTGCCTAGATACCATTGGTTTAATTAATTTAAAATTCAGCCTCCTCTTTGGAGTCTCTTTTCCTAATTGAGCTCGAGAGTACTCGGGGCTAACGTCTACTTGAATTTATTGGGTCAAGGTTATGCAAAATGCAAGTTAAGTTGTTTGTGGGCCAAGAAAGGGTGATGAAATCCCTACTTTATCTTTTATGGGGTTTTGCCCTTAATGTTAGAGTAAAGATGAAAATGCACAAATAAAATGTTCTAAAACTATATGAATTATGAAAGAATGAGAAATTTGACGTACCTCAATTCTCCAACAATCACCACAATTTATATTTGACAAAATAAATAAATAAAATAAAAACTTAAACAGGATGTGCTCTACGTGAGGAATGTCATGAATGCGACAATTAAAAAAATATTAATAAAAAAATTAAACTACAATTTTTTTAAAAAATATAAAGATACGAAGTACCAAAGAAAGCGCAACAACAAAATCTTTATCTTTTAGCTTCTTCGATCTGCTGACTGCTTCGATAATCGTGAAAAAATAAAAAATAAAAAAATATTAGATTTAAATAGCAATTCGAATAAATAAAAATTAATTTAATTTTAGTCCCCGGCAACGGCGCCAAAAACGTGATGTCTTAAAATTATGTACTGCAAGTGTTCATCATCTATTGTAGATTTGACAAGTGCAGGTTAGAATCACAGAGACTAGATCAATTCTTTAATATATCCTTAATTAATATTTTAGGAAAATTAGAAATAAATATAGTGGAGATGATGAAGTAACTAAATTATGCAAACTAAAATTTAAGGATGAAAACTAGTAATGGGAAAAACTACCTAGGAATCCGAATCCACCAATATTAACATAATAAACAATTTCTTATTATCCAAATTAATTCTCAAATTATTTTCCTTTACCTTTAAAAATAATGATTCATATAATTAATATGGGCAAGCATAAGTTATGAAAAATTCACAGATTAACTAAAACTTATCAAAACCTCGCAATCAATATGAGAACCATATGCAATTTGTGTGAAGAAAAATATGAAGGGGAAAAGAATTAGGCACTAATTTCGGAATGGAAATAAAATATTATTATGAAATACCTAGTAATTTTATCTTCATCCTATGTATTAGAAATTTAGCTAACCATTGAATCAAAAATTAATACTACTAATTACATGAAATAAGAACAATAATTAAAAGATAATTTCTATTAAATCAATAAAAGAAAGTTACAAATACTCCTGATAGTAGTACCACACATGATTGAAATAAGAGAAAAGACAAAAGCTCTAAGTATCTCACTCCCTTCTACACCAGCAAAAAATTAAGGAAAAAAAATAACAAGTGGTGTCCCTTCTCTATAAAACAAGATACCTATTTATAGGGAAAATAATTTTGTATCCTAATTTAGATACGTTGAACTTGGTCTTTTTTGTTCCCTTTTTTTCCTCTTCTTTCCTTCTTGACTTCAATCTCTATATGGTAATCTTTCAAGAGTCTTTTTCAATGTAGGTTTTAACTTCCTACTAGTAATCAACTTCTCAAAGATATCTTCTAGATATATTTTCTTCCTCTTGTTGGATTTGACTTGCACACCAAGATTGTTCCACATATTTTCTTCTCGTTGTAGGATTCTTCTTGGATATTTTCTTACATGAATAAGAGTATTAAACATCACTTGATCACCAAGATTTTGACTTTATAGTAACAAAATATAAAATCCTACAAAACAAAATAAAACATATTAATTAAATAAGCTAATATAATTAAAAGGAAAAATTAGGGATAATAAAATGTATGAATTATGTGTATCAGTAAGTCAATAATAACCTTGCCGTATCACTTGTTTCCGCAATACGCGTGCTCCCAAATGTCGCCCGCATATACCCTCTGTACTTATGCAAGGGCATATTGGGATCTTGTAGGATGCAAGCAACGAAGATAAGGAAGGGTAGAAGACATTTTATAATTATTTTTCTTCTCTCAATAAGTGTGTATCTTGCAGCTTTGTATATTATGCTTCGTGTTTGGCATTTGTTCCACAGGTAGTTTGACATCCCTAAGATATGTGAGAATCAGATCCATTTAAAAAGGCTCTTCTTTGATTTTCATAACTTCTTCTTCATCAATGTTGGGAACTTTCAGTATTTTAACATACACCACTCATGTTTTCTAATAAGTCTGCTAATGCTTGGTAGGAGGGAGTGTCCGCCTTAGAATTTTCTCCCCTAGGAATTCTGAGGAGGGTGAACTTTTAAAGTTTTCCTATCAGACATTTAGCCTTTTCCAAGTGTCCTAATTATTTATAGATCTTTTGCCTCGTACTCTCTTGTAACTTGTTTGACCACGAGTTGCAATCACTATGTGCTACTAAATTCACAATTTTCATAGCTTAACCTAACTTTAAACCCTAGATTAGTGCTTCATATTTCGCCTCATTGTTGGAGGAGACCTTAAGGTGAAAGACAATGCATATTCCACTATACACCCTTCGGGTCCTTGGAGAATTAACCCGACTTAATTGCCACTCTCTTTAGAGGAACCATCTATAAATAATGATCATTCTATATGGGTAACTTCTTACATATTTTTGATAGAAGGAGAAGATCATTTCTCTTCTAGGATTGTACATTCAACAATAAAGTTTGCATGAGCTTGGGCCTTTATGGCAAGACGTGGGTTGAATTGTAGGTCAAATTCTTCTAATTCAGTTACCCACTAAACCAACCTACTTGAGCTATTGATCAGGTCTTGGTAAAATCGTCTTTAATGGCTCATTAGTCAATACCATGATGGAGTAACTTAGTAAGCTTGGAAGTAGGGCCTTAGTTTTTGAGTTGCTATCAATAAGGCATTAGTTATTTTCTCAACTCCACCATACCTCTCCTTCGCCCCATGAAGAACCTTACCGACATAGTAGACTAACTTCTGGACCTTATTCTCTTTTTTGATCAATACAACATTGTCTGTTGTATGACTTATTACTAAGTAGAGATAGAGGTCGTCCTCCGGTTGTGGTTTGGTGAGGAGGGGAAATTAGCCAAGTAATCTTTTAACTGGTCAAAGGAGTTCTGGATCTCCTCGATCCATTGGAAGTTCTTTACATTCCAAAGTGTCTTAAAGAAGCGTAGACATCTTTTTGATGAATTGGATGGAAACCTCCCCAATGTTGCTAGTCTTCTTGTAAGCTTTTGAACTTTATTAATACCATGGAGGGACCATCTCCTAAATAACCTTTATCTTTTCTGGGTTGGCCTTGAGGCATATTTAGGAGACTATGAAGCCCAAAAAATTTCTTGATCTAACCTCTAAAGCACACTTTGTGGGATTTAACTTTGTGGGCCCGAGTGCAAAATTAGGGTTCACATGACCTAATTGAATGAAGACGAAAAAATCAGAAATAAATGTGCTACACCCGAGAGAAGCCTCCACGTGTCCCGAGATAGAAGACTCGTGGAGGCGGTTCGTTTTGGGAATTGATTGAGGAATTGGATTGGTGGCTAGAAGGACAAGGCAATATAGTATTATTCTAATGACTAAATGGTATTTCTGAAATTTCCCTGAAAACATGTGCCTAACATGTGACTATTTAATTCTAGGAAACTCTATAAATACCCCTTCCATTCTAGGAAGGATGAGGACTCTTTTGGTGACTCAAGGCTTGGATTTTCCACCTAAAAGCACCAAAGGGTTTGGACTTCTCTTCAAACTGAAGACTTAGACTCTCGGAAGATCAAAGGACCCTTTTGGTGACTTAAAGGCTTAGCGAGATTCCACCTAAAAGCACTAAAGGGGTTTGGCACATTCTCTCAACTCGAAGGACTCAAGAAGTCTCTTAATTGGAATCCCTTCTACCCTAACACGGTTCCCGGATTCTAGGAGTTCTGCCACGCGTCATTGGAGTAATCGTCCACCTGTCGTTCTCCCCTCTTCAATCAACCAATCAATTCTGTGCTCTTTGTGGATTTCTCTCCTCCTCAGCCAACACGAAACCCTAATTGGAAAGGCACGATTTTCCTTGTCCATATTTATTTGGCGACTCTGCTGGGGAGATTGTAGAATTCGTGAAGGGTATGCCCACAACTCGAAGTGGGAGAACTATAGGAAGAGCTACTTCACCAACAAATAGCATTACCTCACCCGATCCAGTTCTAAGGCAAGTAACTCAAACATTCCAAGGCGCAAACCTGGATTTTGACCAACCACTTATTGAAGACGCTTCAGAAGGGAGTTCGACATCACCACATATGGCCAATCAACAGCAAACTAATGCAAGAAGGCACGGCGAGGATGCAAGTAGAGAGCAAGCAAATGTTGTGCAACTGGAAATGCTCAATGCATTGAAGGAAGCACGGGAAGGACAAGGGATGATGATAGCCATGATGGTGGAGATGTAAAGGAAGCTAGAGGAGATGGGAAATTTCCGCCAGCAGTTGAGGCAGATCCCTACCTTTAAGGCCATGTTCCCAAAAGGCTCGTAGGGAGAACAAGCAGGAGTGGAGGACAACAACAATGACAGTAACCACAAAGAAAACCAGATTGTACCTCTATCGACGGAAAGTCAATCGGTTCCAATAATCAACTTGGAGGCCCAGAACAGTGGTGAAGTGCCACAACCTAGGTTGGAAGCAAGCCAACCTCAGGCAAACATCATCCCAACTACTCTCCCAGCATTTTCACAGGTGCAAATGCCAACCATTCCGAGCCATGTCCAGCGAGTGAGCCATCAACTACCACCAGTGCCAGCTTTACACGATGCAAGTGTGCATCAACCAACCTCTTTACCTTAAACACCGCCGATACAACAATATATCACAACACCCCAGAGAGTTCACGCCACAAGCCAGTACGTGACGAAGGATGATATGATCGACGTGATCAATCAACTTCGCAGGTAGACATCCCGACCCTTGGAGTTAGACTTTACTCCACCTTACTCGGCACACATTCGGAGGTAACCTTACCCAACTGGGTATATCGAACATCCCCCGCAATTTCTAAAATATAATGGGGAGAAATTAAGGAAATGCCAGGGAACACATCGCCAAGTTCGTGGAGTCGATGTCTCCATGCTTAGGATATGATGAAGTGAACAATCACAATTTGTTGATGAGGGAATTCAACAAGACTTTGACGGATAATGCCTTCAGTTGGTACTACAACTTAGAGAAGGGATCAGTCCATGATTGGGATGATCTAAAATTGCTAATTTTTTAAGAAATTTTTCTATGTGCAGAAACAGGTAACCATCGTCGAGCTCATGCGATTCAAGCAGAAGCCAAACAAGGAGTTGTCAGATTACGTGGATAGGTTCAGGGCCCAAGCACAGAAGTATACAAAGCCAATTGAAGAAAAGAATTTGGTTAGGATATGCAACAATGGTGCTTTAGACGCCTTCAAGCCCCACCTCATTACCAAGGCTTGTGATTCATTTGCGACCCTCTCATCTTTTGCACAAGACTTGGGGGGAATCATGACATTTCCCAACAGTCATGCGATGGTTACATGGAAGAGCAAGAGGACAGCAACTGTGGCTTTGGCGGATCATCAGTCAAAACCACAAGGGGGCAAGAGGGAGAAGAATGAGAAATTTGAGTAGAAGCAGAGAAAAGCATGGCGACAAGTATACCAGAATGCTCGTTCCAGAGGCTATCACATGCAGCGAGAAGGCATTCAGGGGCCTAGTATGAACAATAGGTTGAGCACGGAGTGGTGAAGCCTCCAAGGCCCCGGTTGGTCGTAACGGAAGAGATGAAAAGAAGGCCGGACTTCTGTGTATACCACCAATATGCAAGACATTCCACTATCGACTATTATAGTCTGCGGAGGATATACCATGAGAAGCTGGCAGCTGGGGAGATTGAACTAGGAGAAGAAACGTGTAACGCTATCACCCATGGTACAGTCCCGGAACTCAAGAACCCAAATACTAGTTCTACCATCGAAAAAACTCTGAACTACAGATGAATTAAAAATCCACCCAAGATGGTGGTCAACCAAAAATGATGGTTTAAGTCCTCAGGAATATCCCTTGTCAAGTAATTGGATGACCAAGAGAGGAGGCACAAGAATTGACGAATTAAAAAAATAAAAAATAAAAATTCCACCCAAGATGGTGGTCCAATCTAAATGGTGGTCAAGTCCTCGTAGACTGCACTTGCCAAGAAATTGGACGACCCAAGTGACGAGGCACCCGATTTCTAGTCCTCGTAGACCGCACTTGCCAAGAAATTGGACGACCCAAGTGACGAGGCACCCGAGTGTTACACTTTATCATCAAAAGTGAATAAGGCACCTGACTATAAGTCCTCGTAAGTTATACTTTCACCTTCAAAAGTAATCGAGGCACCTAACTAAAAGCCCTCAGAAGTTACACTTTCAACTTCAAAAGTGATTGAGGCACCTGAGTATAAGCCCTCAACCCTGAAAGTTACACTTTATCTCTAAAAGTGGCGAACGTTACGCTTTCATTCGATAAAAGCAAGATTTATTATATAAAACGTTATGCTTTTCGTTAATAGCAATCTGATTATCAATGAATTGACAAATTTTCACTTATACTTGAATGTTTTCCTGACTTCTTAAAAAAAGAGTATAAATTCTTGGTTTGCGGAAAATATATATACATATTTTTGACAAAATTCATGCCTCCTTGTTTATAATACCTATTGTTGTCTTGGAGTATTAATTTGAATAACCTGAGATTCAATGATAAATATTGAGTTTTAAGGAATCATTCAAATTAAATGCAATCAATAAGGATAAAAGAAACTACAATTTGATGAATGAAATATATGTACATGAATTTTCTAATACAGGAAATGGAAAAAACAACGAAAGTTCATGATCTAAAGGCCATGACCTGTCGAATTGAAGAGAGAGGAATAACTAAAGTTTGGTCTTCAATGCTATCAGGCCTTCAACGTTATCAGGCCTTCAAGGATATCATGTCTTCAAGGCTATCAAGCCTCCAATGCCATCAGGCCTTCGAGGCTATCAGGCCTTCAAGGCTGTCAGGCCTTCAAGGTCTTGGGCAGCTTACTCAATTTCCTAAAAGATTGGTCTTCAATTTATCCATGGTATCTTGAAGCTCCTAAAGTTTTACATGATGAAGTAAGTCGTTCCCATGGTGACGAGAAGTGACTTCCGAATGAAGTGCACCAATATGATGATGGGAGAGATCCAACCTAACATGGAAGGAAGACATGTCTAAAGAGGGTTAGGAGAGGCCACGGGAGGCGGAAGGTCATTCAACCCACCCAAAGTGCTATCCAAAATACCCTCCCGAGTAATCACCAACTCGGCGGGATCCTTCTTGGGAGGATGAACATTAGCAATACACTCAAAAGCAGGAGTCTCATCGGCACCCTCAAAAACTGTCATGTGGAGAAATTGTAGAAAGGCGTCATGTGGTGAAGAAGACTCGATACCCGCTGCCTCATTTGCGATACTCACAAAGAGCCCAATGGGATCATCATCATCCTCTTCATCAGCATTGGTCTTCGACTTCTTGATTATAAAGAAAAGAGAAATTTCAAGAGAGGGTACGAAGGATTACATTGAAGATTTTTCACAATATCCCAGGAGAGCTCCTCTAAGGCTCACCCTTCTAGGGTTTGCTCCCCTAGAAGTTCCCTCTCCTACTACTTTTATTTTCGAGGCTTGCAAAACATCAAGCCCTGCAAAGTGTTCAGACTCTAGATTCAAGACTTCCACACTTATAATATATTTTTTGTGGGATCATCTCACCAAAGGCGCGACTCATGCGCAGGGGGCAAATGCTTATTGGTAGATTGGTAAATGACATAGACGTCCTCCAGAGTAGAGGTACATATTCCCCCAAGTCGTGACTAATGAAGAATGTCCTGTTGGATACGAATGACATGTACCTCGTCAATCCAATGATGCCATTCCTGAAGGAGGCTAGATGAATCAGACAAGAAGTGAAGGAACTGAAAGGGTACTCTTGTTTCTCTATGCATAGACGGGGAATGCGATCGGAATGGGGAAGGTCATCCCAACCTCTCCACAAGCCGCTGTATATAGGAACAAGCATTCCTTATCTGGCAGAGGAAAAGTTGTGCGGTCATAAGTTTGGACTTGCTTCCAAAAGACGGCGAAAAGACTAAAGGAGGGGAGCCCTTCCCCAATCATTGAGAAACGGGGCCTCCTTGGTTGTTCCTTTCATCCTTAAAAAAATAGCCTATACTTCGGCCCCCTAGGGTTCGACTATGTATGCTTCGGCCACCTAGGGGTTGTTCCTTTCACCCCTTAAAAAAATCCTCTATAGGCTTCGGCCACCTAAGGGTTGTTCCTTTCATCCCTTAAAAAATAAAAAATAAAAATAAATTCCTCTATAGGCTTCGGCCATGTAAGCCTCTGCCACCTAGGGGTTGTTCCTTTCACCCCTTAAAAAAAATCCTCTATAGGCTTCGGTCATGTTGGCTTTGGCCACCTAGGGGTTATTCCTTTCCCCCTTAAAAAAAAATTCCTCTATAGGTCGTCCCCCTAGGGTGCGACCATGTTGACTTCGGCCCCCTATGGTTCGGCCATGTTGGCTTCGGCTACCTAGGGGTTGTTCCCCTTCATGCCTCCTAGGTCCTGTTGCTCCACGAATCAACTGCTTGGAATGAATCCTCTTTTGCCGCGAAAATTATAACCTTGTTCTGATGAATTCCGAGGGAAAAAAACCAAGATATGATCAAGGTAATGGGGCTCGGAAAACAAAAGAAAAGCTACAATTACCTGAAATATATTATATATATATATATATATATATATATATATATATCTATATATATATATATATATATTATATATAGATATATATAGAGAGAGAGAGAGCAGGATCAGTGCATACCATATATATATATATATATATATATATATATAGAGAGAGAGAGAGCAAGGATCAAGTGCATACCCCTTATCTTACTCACCCGTGTTCACCCCCTTTACCAACGGACCCGACGACGGTTTCGGTCATACAACCGTCATCTATACTTTTAGCGACGGACAACATATAGCGTCACTAAAAGTATAGACGACGGTTGTATGACCGAATCGTCGCCGGGTCCGTCGCTAAAGAGGGGTGAGCACGAGTGAGTAAGATAAGGGGTATGCACTTGATCCGGACCATATATATATATATATATATATATATATATATATATATATATATATATGAAATAATTATGAGGAGTTCAGAAAATCGAAGGTCTTCCAATCTTGTAACCTCACGCAAATATTCTTGATCCTTGATCCAAGGCGTGTGCAAGAAAGGTTCGGGAGTGGAGGCTTATAATGTGGCAATTTATATAAGCTGCATATATATCACAAGAAGTTTACAAGTCCAACTATTGGATAATTACATGCAAGCAGGACTTGGCCTAATCATGTATATGAAGGAGTTAAACTTTGTTGGCTAGTAGGGGAGTAGCATGTACAGCTTCAATGGGGGTCCCTTCTTATTGCAAATAACACCCAAGTAATGCGGCAACAGAACTGCCCACTGCAATTCGGATGCAAGACATTCGGCCGTGGATTATGAATATCGACTTCTTACTTCTCCAAAATAAGACAAGTAAAGATTTTATTTATTTATTTATTTATTTTCGAAAAACAAATAATAAAAAATAAGATTTTATTTTATTTCCCAAAAAAAATAATAATAATAAGATTTGATTTAATTTGATAAAAAAAATCTCTCTTTTCAAGATCAAATTAAGAAAGATTTGATTTTATTTCTACAATAAAAAATATTTGATTTTATTTTCAAAATAAAGAAAGATTTGATTTTATCTCCAAAATAAAGAGAGATTTGATTTTATTTCCAAAATAAAGTTAAGATTTGACTTTATTTTCAAAATAAAAATTAAGATTTGATTTGGTAAAAGAGGAAGATTTGATTTACCAAAAGAAGGATTTTATTAGATTGAATTTTATTTGGTGATATTTGATTATTTTTTCTTGTTTTCAATTTCCAGAGAAAAATAAGGAAACAAATCTTGGGCAAGAATTATGAAAATATTTTTGGAGGATTTTCCAATATGTCCAAGGAAGAGCCCAGTTAGGTTTTGCCTCCCTAGGGTTTAACCTTAAGGGTTTAGCTCCCTAGGGGTTCCCTCTACTAGGACCATTGTCTTTAAGACCTGTAAAGTGAAGTCCCGCAAAATCGCTCAAAAGCTTGAAATATTATTGCACGATCGTCTATTTGGGAATGCGACTCTCGCGCAGGGGGTAAATGTGGGCCAAAGTGCAAAATTAGGGTTCACATGACCTAATTGAATGAAGACGAAAAAGTCATAAATAAATGTGTTAGATCCGAGAGAAGCCTCCACGTGTCCCGAGGCAAAAGACTTGTGTAGGCGGCTCGTTTTGGGAATTGATTGAGGAATTGGATTGGTGGCTAGAAGGACAGGGCAATATGGGCATTATTCTAATGACTAAAGGGTATTTCTGGAATTTTCCTGAAAACATGTGCCTAACATATGACTATTTAATTCCAGGAAACTCTATAAATACCCCTTCCATTCTAGGAAGGAGGATGCCTCTTTTGGTGACTTAAGGCTTGGATTTTCCACCCAAAAGCATTAAAGGGTTTGGACTTCTCTTCAGACTGAAGACTTGGACTCTCGAAAGATCAAAGGACCCTTTTGGTGACTTAAAGGCTAGGAGATTCCACCTAAAAGCAGTAAAGGGGTTTGGACATTCTCTCAACTCGAAGGACTCAAGAAGGCTCTTGGAATCCCTTCTACCCTAATACGGTTCCCGGATTCTAGGAGTTCTGTCACGCGCCATTGGAGTAATCTTTCACCTGACGTTCTTCCCTATTCAATCAACCAATCAATTCCGTGTTCTTTGTGGATTTCTCTCCTTCTCAACCAACACGAAACCCTAACTGGCAAAGCACGATTTCCTTGTCCACAAACTTCATCTTGTATCATTGGAGAATAGAAAAAGCTTCTTTAAGGTTCTCCACACAAGATTTTTTTCTTGGATTCTTTAAGTTTTTTGAATATCATATTAACCAACCTTTGGTAGGTTTCCCCAACGTTCTAAAGTCAAAATGCATCATCTTGTAGCAATATAGCTTTCGTTCAGTGATAAAAGACGTGTTGGGGATGTTAGGCTCAAATATACATATTTGGTTATATCTTAAAAATGTATCCATAAAGCTAAGGAGATGATGGCTAGAGGTGCCGTCTATTAGGAGATTTATCCTTGGTAGAGGGTTACTGTCTTTTGACAACTACGCTTGAGGTCAGCGAAATATGTGCATGTCCTCTATTTTTGGTTGGTCTTTTTGATCATCACTACAATTGATATTTAATCCGAGTAACTTCAGTGATAATAATATGCTTTAAGAAGTTTATCCACCTCTTCATCAATTACTTTTTGCCTTTCAGGTGCGAATTGTCCTTCTTTTGTTTCACAAGCTTAGAAAGAGGATCAACAGTAAGCCGATGCACAATTACCTCTAGATTGATGCCAGGCATGTCAGCGGGTGTCCAAGATATTTCCATTATCAATGAGGAACTGGATCAACTTCTCCCTAATGGAGCTTTTAAGTGGGCATTGATAAAAAACACCTATCTATAACACCGTTATCTATTTTGATTATAACTAATTCTTCAATAGGTTCATGCATATTTAACTTGCTTTCATCTCTTAAGTCAGGAACTTCTATATAAGTCTAGGGCTTTAGTAGGTTTGGCTACCAATTTGAGTTAAGAAAGATGACATTTTCTAGTAGATAATTGGTATCCTTTCACTTCCCTAAACCCATTATCAATGGGGAATTTCATGTTTTAGTGACAGGCAAAAGAAATAGAGCTGGATGCATTTTGACCGGGCCTTCACAAGATGGCATTGTAAGAGGTGAAGGTTCTAAGTACAAGGAACTCCATCATAGTTGTAACTTGCTTTGGTGCCACACCTGCCTTCACAAGGAGTGTGATTAACCCTTCTAGATCGAAGAACTAGGTAGCAAGAGAAACCAAATAAGAACTGTCCAAATAGCTTCAAATCTTTGCATGTAAACCCCATATAACAGCATCAAATGACAAAATATTTGTTGAACTAACATTATCAACTAATATATATATATATATATATATATATATATATATATATATATATATATATATATATATATGTTTTAATTCTCAATTAATGACAATTAGAGTTATTACTAAGGGATCGTCATCAGGCGTCTCAATGTCTATAAGGTCTTCATTAGTGAATGATATCGGCAGTGTGAGATTGCCTACCAATCATTATTTCTTGCTAGGCCATTGTGATATACTTGCCTCTAATTGTCAGGTGTAATTCTTTCTGGAGTTGTTACACATCCCTCCAATGGAAGGTCCTCTATTAATGTTGTTTATTAACCGTCCAACTTTCTTGTTTTGAGTTTCACCTTCCTGTGGGCTAGACAATCATGCACTGACTTTTCCTCTTCCTTCACGTACTTTTCGAGGTGCTCTGCCTCTATCAGCATCTTAATTTCTTGCTTTAGGCTCCAACAATCCTCTTTAACAAAGCCTCTTACCCGATGGTACTCACAATACTTGGACTGATCCTTGCAAGACAGATTTCCTTTCATTGGGCTCGACAAATGAAAGTAGGTTTTGTCTTTTATCTCGGTAAGAATTTGGGTTGAAAGTCCTATATTAACCTAGAAGGGAGTTGAATAGATTATTATATATTAAAAAATTTATCTTAGGCTTTTTGAATTTTTAGATAATTAATTTGCAGTGTTGAAAATTAATATACAAGACAGTACAAATTAAATCACACAATGCACAGAAATTTGTCTGGATCACACCATACACCTAGGGTATGTTGCTATATCCAGTCTCAAGTTCATCTCTAGGATTTGAGATCCTATTACTCTCCCAATAATAAATAATCGTCAAAAGACAGAGAAGCCTTTGCAAAATTTTATAGACAAACTTTCAACTATCCACAACTAACTATCTTGGACAACAAGCTCCTAGCCCCATCCTCAAGGGGTTAAATACTTTCTAAATCACTGTACTTTACGACAACTTACAAATGAGTCACTGAACTTTTTTTTTCTTACAGTCAACTCATTGTACTCGACTTTTCTAATACAAAGTTAAAAAAACCGTTAAATGCTTTGACTTTAACGGAAAAAGACAACTAAGTCTGCTGAGTTGTAAAAAAAAGAGCTGATGTGGAAGTGATTATGCGACGTGGCAGTGATTATGTGGATTTGGAGGAAAATTTTTATGAAGAAAATAAAAAATATATTTAATTATTTTTGTAATTAATATCAAATAAAATTTTATTTATAATTAAGCCATTTATAAAATACAAAATTCAAGAATATGCTAATTAAAATTAAGGGGAATGTGAAATATATTTATGGGGAAATGAAAGAAAATTATAATAAAATCAGAAAATTTAGCAAAAAATACATTGGTAGAAATTAAAAAAAATAAAAAGAGTTATTTAGTTATTTTTGTAATTAATAGAAAATATTTTTTTATATAATTAATAACAAATATAATTGAGAAAATTATAAAAATTATAAAATTAAAAATCTTTTCAAATTTGGACATTAAAATTATAATTGAGGCAATTTTTATTTAGTTTTATTTTTTTGATGATACATGGCATAGAGAAAAAAAATACATTCCTCTATTTGAAAAGTAGTCCTCATGTACAAGTACATTAAAGAAAATCAATTTCTAAAATTATAAATTTGGTACCTTGATTGACTTCATTTATTTGGGAAATACCAGTGGAAGTGTTTTACATAATAAAAGAGTGTTACATAGCCATTTAAGCAGATATAATTAAGGTAAACATAAAATACAAAACGCCAAAAGAAAATGCAAAATTTGGGAAGAATAACAAAATTGAGTAAACCCTAATCCTAATTGAGCCCGTAAACATACCACCATTGTGAGCATTGGATTAGAAGGCTGGAAGATGTTGGGACCTTCTTCCCATAGAAACCCATCTCTCTCCACTGTAATTATGTTTCCACCAACTCTATCCCTAGCCTCCGTCACCAACACATTAGGAACTTGGTCCTGATGCTTGGTCGCCAGTATTTGGGCGATGCAGAGCCCTCTGATTCCGGCCCCTACAATGACGCAATCTAGCAACGATTCACCTCCATCTGAACCCACATCCTTCGCCGGAGGAGTAACACCGAGCAACGGGATCTCGACCGCCTAGTGCTGCCATTACCGCTGATGCGCCATTTGATGGATAGATTTCGAGAATTTAGAAAAGTGGGGAATGAGGAGTGCTCTATTTGATACCGAAAACAGAGTGTGGCTGCCATTACAGGTGAAATGGTGAACTTTAGTTAAGGATGTCATTTTGCAGAGAGAGAGAGAGAGTCGTTGCAGTCTACTTCTCCGGCCTCAGCATTTAATTTTGTTGGATGTTGACCGACCTGCAAAAAAAATTCCATGTATTATCAAAAAATAACTCTCTTTATTTTTTAATTTCTACCAAAAATTTTTGGCTAAATTTTCTGATTTTATTATAGTTTTATTTTATTTCCCCCTAAATATATTTCACATTCCCCTTAATTTTAATTATCATATTTTTGGATTTTGTATTTTATAAATGGCTTAATTATAAATAAAATTTTATTTATATTAATTACCAAAATAATTAAATATATTTTTATTTATTTTCTTATTTTTAGCACACTTTTTAAATTTATATTATACTTTAAAATATTTTTTTTATTTTCTTCATAAAAATTTTCTTCCAAATCCATATAATCACTGCCTCGTCGCATAATCACTACCACATCAGCTCTTTTTTTTACAACTCAGCAGGCTTAGTTGTCTTTTTCCGTTAAAGTCAAAACATTTAACAGTTTTTTAACTTTGTGTTAGAAAAGTCGAGTACAGTGAGTTGACTGTAAGAAAAAAAAAGTTCAGTGACCCATCTATAAGTTGACGTAAAATACAATGACTTAGACAACATTTAACCTCGTCCTCAAGCTTAGTTGCACCTTTTCTTAGAGTTTAGTTTATATTCTATGATCTGTTCCTGAAATAACAACTTCTTCCTTACCTCACAAGTATATTAGAGACCCAACTCCAACTTGACCTCTCTAAGATCCTCTGATCTTGGTCAAAAATTACTCGTCTTTCTCACATGTACATAAAATAAACTAACTCTACCATTTTTCCCTTTTTACAAAAGATTTTACAGAAATATGCTTCTAAGATAAGCAGATAATATTCAGTACAGATATATAAAAGTTTAAATACCTTTATATTTAAAGCTTCCCAAATAAACAGATAGCAATTAAAGATCATATATTTATATAAAGTTCAAAGACTTTTATATTTATGTGATACGCTTCTGTGAAAGCAGATGAATATTTATGCTTAGTTATAAAAGTTTATGTAACTTTTTTACTTATCTGAATATGCTTCTTGTTTAAGCAAATATATTAATTTAAAGCTTTAGATCAAAAATCCTTCTGAATAAGCAGATATGTGAATATATGCACATGCAGTTATAAAAGTTTATTTAATTTTTATATTTAGAGTGAAAATGCTTCCGATCAAGTAAGCAGACAAATAGTTTTAAGTTTTGAATCAAATATACTTCTGTATAAACAGATATATAATTTTTGTGCAGATTTATAAAGGTTTATTTTTCTTTATAAATAAAGAATACGTGTTTCTATGGTAAAAAGATATAACTTTGTTGGCCCAAGTGTAAAATTAGGGTTTACATGACCTAATTGAACTAAATGCACAATTAAGATTCCAGGACCTCATTAAATGTGCAAATTAGAGTTCACATAACCTAAAGGAATGAAGACGAAAAAGTCAGAAATAAATGTGCTAGACTCAGGAGAAGCCTCCACGTGTCCCGAGGCAGAAGACTCATGGAGGCGGCTCGTTTTGAGAATTAATTGAGGGATTAGATTTTGTGGCTAGAAGGACAGGACAATATGGCCATTATTCTAATGACTAAAGGGTATTTCTGGAATTTTCCTTATAGCATGTGCCTTGCACATGACTACTTTCCAGAAAACCTTATAAATACCCATTCCATTCCATTGAGAAGGTGACCTCTCTTCAGACACAAGACTTGGACTCTTGGAAGATCAAAGGACTTAGACATTCTCTCTCAACACTCAAGCAGACCCTAACAAGGTTTCCGGATTCTAGGAGTGGAAGGACTCAAGAAGAAGGCTCTTGGAATCCCAATAACCCTAACATGGTTCCCGGATTCTAGGAGTTCTGTCACGTGTCTTTGGAGCAATCGTCCAACTGTTCTTATCCCCACTTCAATCAATCAACCAATTCCGTGCTCTTCATGGATTTCTCTCCTCCTCAGCCAATACAAAACCCTAACTAGCAAGGTGCGATTTTTTTGCCCACATTTCTTTGGCGACTCTACCGGGGAGGTGTAAAATTCGTGAAGGGTATGCCCACAACTCGAAGTGGGAGAACTATAGGAAGAGCTGTTTTACCAACAAATAGCATTACCTCATCGGATCCGATTCCAAGGCAAATAACTCAAGCTTTCTAAGGCGCAAACCTGAATTTTGACCACTTATTGAAGACTCTACAAAAGGGAGTTCAACATCAGCACATATGGCCAATCAACAACAAACAAATGCAGGAAGGCAAGGCGAGGATGCTAGTAGAGAGCAGACAAATGTTGTGCAACTGAAGATGCTCAAGGTGTTTAAGGAAGCACGTGAAGGACAAGGGATGATGCATGATGGCAATGATGCTGGAGATGCAGAGGAAGCAAGAGGAGATAGGAAATTTCCGCCAGTAGTTGGTGCAGATCCCTACCTTCAAGGCCATTTTTCCAGGCAGTTCGCAGGGAGATCAAGCAGGAGTGGAAGACAACAACAATGGCAACAACAACAAAGAGAACCAGATTGTACCTCCATTGACGGAAAGTTAATCGGTTTTAATAATCAACTTAGAGGCCCAGAACAGTGGTGACGTGCCACAACCTAAGTTGAAAGCAAGCCAACCTCAGACAAACATCATCCCTAACTGCTCTCCTAGCATTTTCACAAGTACAAATGCCAACCATTCCAAGCCATGTCCAGCGAGTGAGCCAACAAGTGCCACCAGTGCCAACTTTACACGATGCAAGTGTGCATCAACCAACCTCTTTACCTTACACATCGTCGATACATCAATATATCATAACACCCCAGAGAGTTCAGGCCATGAGCCAGTACGTGACAAATGATGATATGATCGACGTAATCAATCAACTTCGCAGGCAGACATTCCGACCCTCGGAGTTAGACTTTACTCCACCTTACCCAGCACACATTCGGAGGCAACCTTACCCGATAGGGTATATTGAGCATCCCCCGCAGTTTCCAAAATACAATGGGGAGAAAGGAATTGCCAGGGAACATATTGCCTCGTAGAGTCAATGTCTCCGTGGCTTGGATATGATGAAGTGAAAAACCACAAATTGTTGATGCGGGAATTCAACAAGACTTTGACGGATAGTTCCTTCAGTTGGTACTACAATTTGGAGAAGGGGTCAGTCCATGATTGGGATGACCTAAAAATTATAGTTTTTTAAGAAATTTTTTATGTGCAAAAATAGTAACCATTGTAGAGCTCATAAGGTTCAATCAAAAGCCGAATGAGGAGCTATCAGATTATGTTGACAGGTTCAGGGCCCAGGCACAGAACTGCGCAAAGCCGATTGAAGAAAAGAACTTAGTCAGTATTTGCAACAATGGTGCCTTAGATGCCTTCAAGCCTCACCTCATCACCAAGGCTTGTGATTCTTTCGCAACCCTCTCATCTTTTGCACAAGACTTAGGAGGAATCATGACATTGCCCACTAGCTATGTGACGGTTACATAGAAGGGCAAAGAGGACAACAACTATGGCTTTGGCTGACTCTCAGTCAAAACCACAAGGGGCAAGAGGGAGAAGCATGAGAAGAATTTTGACCGAAGTAGAGGAAGGCCCAGAGACAAATATGCAAGAAAGTCAATCCCGGAGGCTCACATGTAGTGAGAAAGCATTCAGGGGTCTATATGAACAATGGGTTAAACATGGGTGGTGAAAACCCCAAGGACTAGATTTGTAGTGACAGAAGAAATGAAAAGAAGACCAGACTTTGTGTATAACACCAATACGCTAGGACATTCCACTATGGACTGTTATAGCCTAAGAAGGATATACCATGAGAAGCTGGTAAATGGGGAAATTGAACTTGGAAAAGAAAGCAGTGTTCATGATAAGCCATTGCCAAATCACAAGGGGAAATAAATATGCAACACTGTTATCCATAGCACAACCCCAGAAGTGGAGATGATGATGGAAGAAAGGGAGGAGGACCCAGGCCTGCAGGTGACGGTGTTAATGAATGGGGCCAAGTTTAGAAATTTTTTGATCAGATAGGATTGGCCAAGGAAGCAAGGATTGAGGCAACCAAGGCAATAATTAAGGCTGCCAAGACACAGGAGACTTGCATGGCCATAAACAAAGGATTTATGAAGACGATGGAGGAAGAAGAAAATAAGATATCTTTCTCTAAAGCTGATAGAGAGATAAGATACCCGCACAACAGGCCATTGTATGTGACAGCAGTAATCAATGGCATAGAGGTGCGGAGGGCATTCATTGACAATAGAAGCGTATGCAAATATTTTGCCCTACACCGTGTTCAAACGGTTAGGCCTACCGGAGAAGAAGATTGTGAAGGAAACAAATAAACATTATAAGATTCGCCAACTAGAGCACAAGAACCCTGGGACACATCAAGGTGGACATGCAAGTTGGGAAGATTCGAGGGCCTGTATTAGTTCCATGTTGCACAGGTGGATGCAGCATATCATGTCTTGCTGGGAATGGCTTGACAAAATGATTACAAGGTGGTACCCTCAGTCTTTCATCAGTGCCTGAAAGATATCTAGAAAGGGAGAGAACTGAAGGTACCAGCAATTCAAAATTCCCTTTGGACCAGAGGAGGCACACATCACCGAAGTAACTTTCTTTGATGACTTCGCTGAAGAGGGAGAGAACCAGATTGTAAGGCCTGATTCCCTAAGACTAGGAAGCTGGGAGGAAGTGCAGGAGGATAGGTTCGTGCCTGCAGAAAAAGAGAAGAAGAAGACATCGGAACACGGAGAATGTTCCAAAAATAAGAGGCCAGCGGTAGTAGACTTGGAGAAGGAAGAAAGAGAAAAAAAAGGCCAGCAAACCCTGAAGATGCTAGAAACATAATAAATGCCAAGCGGATAACATTGTCTAAGGATGGCAAGAAGACAAAATGGGATAGGGTTGTTAAACCCAACGAAAATGTGGTGTTTCACTTGTGATGGTGCAAGGGGGAAGAGCCCAAGGAAGCGTGTAAACCAAACGGCTCAGGAGGTGTCCCCCACTCCAGCAATAATGAGGAAGGAGAAGTTGTGCAGCAAAAAGTAGAACCAGCTCCAGAATGCTTTGAGGATAGGCCAAAACCTCAACAAAATGAATTAGAAGAAGTTGATTTGGCAACAGATGGAGGAACTGCCAAGGCCAACTTATGTCAACAAGGAGCTGGATTCTAATCAGAAGGAGGAGCTTGTGCAATTATTGACGAGAGTATAGGGATGTCTTTGCTTGGAATTATGATGAGATGCCTGGAATTGATAAATATCTTGTAGAACACAATCTAAACATAAGCCCGGGAATAAAGCCAGTGAAGCAAGCACCTCGTAACTATGCACCCGAAGTTGAAACTCAAATAAAGGAAGAAATCAAGAAGTTGCTGGAAGTAGGATTCATCAAGCTGATCCAACATCCAATATGGCTATCCAGCATCGTACCGGTAAAGAAATCAAATGGACAACTACGAATATGTGTGGATTTCAGAGACTTGAACAATGCATGCCCGAAAGACATGTACCCATTACCCAACATAGACACTTTGGTAGATGCAACGGCTAATCACGAGATAATGTCATTCATAGACGGGTTTGTGGGTTACAATCAATAAAGATGTCCGTAGAAGATACAGAGTTGACAGCCTTTCGTACCTCATTTGGGAATTTCTACTATGTAGTAATTCCATTCGGGTTGAAGAATGCGGGGGCAACTTATCAAAGGGCAATCACCACTATATTTCATGACATGATTCATGATATAGTGGAGGACTACGTGGATGACATAGTAGTGAAATCCAAGAAGGCAACAACTCATGTGGAGGACCTGAGGAAAGTGTTTGACCGATGTCGAAGGTATAAATTGAGGATGAATCTGAAGAAGTTCGCCTTTGGAATGAAGGCTAGAAAATCCTTGGGCTTCTTAGTGCACAACAGAGGCTTAGAGGTGGATCCAAGAAAGGCCAAAGCAATTACAGAGATGCCCCCACCAAAGATGCAAAAGCAGTTGAAGAGCTTTCTAGGGAAAGTTTCGTACATGAGAAGATTCATGCGAGCATTAGCCGAAGTCACAGAACCTTTTGGCAAATTACTAAAAGGAAAGGCAAAATGGGACTGGGGACAAGACCAACAACAGACCTTTGAGAATATGAAAAGAATTTTGGCTTCAGCACAAACGATGATAGTGCCACAAAGAGGAATGTCGTTACAGTTGTACATCGTATCTACCAAGAAGTCTATAGGTGGACTTATCACGTAGGAGGTGGATGGAGAAGAGAAACATGTGTATTACATTAGCCGAATAATCAGAGGACCGGAAACCAGGTATTCACAGGTGGAGAGGCATTGCCTAGCGTTGGTATTCATTGCGCAAAAATGCGGCATTATTTTATAGCGCATGAAGTAAAGCTTGCGACAAGAATTGATCCAATTACATATCTATTAACTAGCCCAGCATTAGTAGGAAGACCTACCAGATGGATGATGATTCTTTCAGAGTACGACATCAAATGTGTAACACCGAAGGCGATCCGGTGTCAAGCCTTGGCAGACATGCTACCTCAATTTCCAAATGGAGAATATGAACCCCTTCTTAGGATCTTTCAGGTGGAGAAATAGAATCAATCGACTTGATGGATGAGGACCTAGAATGGTAGAGTTTAACTTTTGATGGATCATCAACAGAAGGTAAAGGCGGAGCAGGAGTGGTGTTGACCACCAAAGAATGAAATGAAGTGGCCTTTTCATATAAATTGGATTTCCCTAGCACAAACAATAAAACAGAATATGAGGCGTAGGATTGTTGGCGGCTCAAGAATTGGGAGCCAAATATCTTAAAGTAAAGGGAGATTTAAACCTCATAGTGCAGCAGATAAGAGGCTAATTCGAAGTGAAGGAACCTATCTTGGAGCCATATCTAACTGTAGCACAAAAGGTGATGGAGGCTTTCAAGAAGGTGGTGATTGAATATGTGCTAAGAGGACAAAATAAACAACCTGATGCCATAGCAATAGTAGCATCTCGAGTCTATGTCCAAGGAGAGGACTTTGATGTAAAGGTAATGAAGAGAACCCTCCCAACCACGGTGCTAGACTTGTTCCCCAAAGACATGATAGATGATTGGAGACATGACATCTCCCATCAATTGCAAACAAAGAAGGGAACAATACCAATCATGGAGCTACAGAAGTACAACATCATTAAAGGTGTCTTATATCACAAAGAAGCAGACGGTGTATTGACACGATGATTGGGGAGGCAGGAAGAAAATAGAGTCTTGCATCAGGTGCATGACAAGAACTGTGGATTGGCAGACATATGCATGTATCGTAGGCTGTAACGTCAAGGGTATTATTGGCCTGAAATGAAGAAGGAAGTAGATGACCTACAACGCCAATGTGTATCATGCCAAGAAAACCATGGGGAAGAGGAATGCGCCTTCATTGATGACATAGCGGATTGACGAATCCCTTATGTGGAGTTCTTACAAAACGGGAATCTTTCAGACAGAAAAGAAGGATGCAATTATAATAAAGAGGAAGTCACAACGATTCTTCTTGCAAAATGAAGAATTGTTCAGAAGAGGGTTCAATGGCAAGCCCTTATGGTGTCTGAAACTAGGCAAAGCCAAAGATTTGGTTTACCAAATGCACAAGGACGAGCACCAAGGGGGAGCCAAGTTATATAAATAACTTATCGATCATGGTTACTACTGGCCAAAGATGGAAGGAGATTTCTAGAATTCGTTAAAAAATGCCACATATGTCAAATATATGGAAACTTGATCCATGCTCCCGTCGTGGATTTGCGAACATTAGCAACACCATGGCCCTTTCAGACATGAGGAATGTATCTTATAGGTCCTGTTCACCCTAATTCCAAGGGTAACATCTGGATTTTTATTGCCACTGAGATGTACACAAAATGGGAGGAAGCAATACCCTTGAAGAAGGCTACGGGACTAGTAGTGGCAAATTTTATCAAGGAGCACATCATTTGCCGTTTCGGGATCCCGAAGATCATTTTGTCGGATAATGGAACTCCCTTCATCAATAGGGACATCAAAAATCTGATGAAAAGATATAGGGTAAAACACTACAAATCATCACCCTATTATCCGAAAGGCAACAGACAAGCAGGGACTACAAACAAAACTTTGATAAAAATCTTATCAAAAACCCTAGACGATCATCCAAAGACATGCGAAAAATAACTACCAATAGATTTATGGGCATATCAAACTTCAAAAATAAAGCCTACATGCGAGACCCCATACACTTTGGTTTATGGTGAAGAAGCTATCTCGCCTGCCAAAATAGAAATACCTTCGGCTTGGATGAGACTTCAAAGCTTAGTCGAGGAAGAGAACCAACCAGCCGCCCTGGAGGCCTTAGTTGACTTCCAAGACAAGGCTAAATAAAAGCTTGAACGGTACCACGAAAGACTGCAACGACAATAAAATACCGCGGTGGTACCACGACAAATTTTGGTGGGAGACCTAGTGCTCAAAACGGCAACTCAATTCATGAGGGGGACCCCAACCACCAAATTTTAGCCCAAATGGGAAGGCCCACATAGGGTACGAGAGATCTCTGAAAGCGGGTATTACAAGATATCTTGTGTGTGATTAGATGTTGTCTCAGGCCCATTAAACTTGAAGTGGGTAAAGAAATATTATACATGAGAAGAGCATCGCAAAAAGTTATAATTTCAACTTCAAAAGTAATCGAGGCAGCTGATTAATAGCCCTCGGAAGTTACACTTTCAACTTCAAAAGTGATCGAGGCACCTGGCTAACAGCCCTCGAAAGTTACACTTTCAACTTCAAAAGTGATCGAGACACCTAATTAATAGCCCTCGGGAGTTACACTTTCAACTTCAAAAGTGACCGAGGCACCTGAGTATAAGCCCTCAACCCCGAAAGTTACACTTTATCTTTAAAAGTGGAGAACATTATGCTTTATTCGACAAAAGCAAGAAAGTTACACTTTACCTCTAAAAGTGGCAAACGTTATGCTTTCTTCGACAAAAGCAAGATTTACTATATGAAACGTTATGCTTTTCGTTAAAAGCAATTTGATTATCAATGAATTGACAAATTTTCACTTATACTTGAATGTTTTTTTTAATTTCTTAAAAAAAAAAAATAAATTCAAGTGTTGGTTTGTGAAAAATATATATACATGTTTTTGACAAAATTCATGTTTGCTTATACTACCCACTGTTGTCTTGGAATATTAATTTGAATAACTTGAGATTTAATGATAAAAATTGAGTTTCAAGGAATCATTCAAATTAAAAGCAATCAACAAGGTTAAAGAAACTACATTTTGATAAATGAAATATGTGCAAATTAGTTTCTAAAATAGGAAATCGGAAAAAAAAAACAACTACTACAACAAGTTATGATCTAAAGGCCAAGGCATATCAAACTGAAGTGGAGGCATAGCTAAAGCTTCCAAGTCAGCAAAGGTCGAATCTCGAATCTTAAGATTTGCAGCTTTCAGCTCTTAACCTATCGAGTAATTGACTCTAAGTCTCGTCGCTGGCACTCTACATCCTGAAACTTGGCATTTAGATCCCGAAGTTGGTCCTCTAAATCTTTAGACTGAATCTTCATTTTGTTTGCGGCTTTGTCAAGCTCAGAAAGCTGCACTAAAAAGGATTCATCTTCACACTTACAAACAACAACCTCCGAACGTATTGCAACAAGATTAAAACTCGACTTGAGAAGATCCAACCTAGTATAAAAAGGAGACATGTCAATACCCACGGCTGCAAGGTCGTCTACATCATCGCTAAATTGCTTCAGGTCCTCGACTCGCAATGAATATAAAGAAAAATTGTGCAACCTAAGAACAAGGTCTGCAAGCTGATCTAGGAAGAAGGTTTGAGAGGAAACCGCCTTAATAATCAGTCGGTCAAGAATCTGTGAGAACTGAGCTAGGAGACGCTCAAGACTTTCTCGACTAGAAGCTGATATCTAGAAACCCCTCCAAGAAACAAGATCCCTATTTGGATTGAAGGAAGCTCTAGCAGGAGCTACTTTAGAGGCCACCATGGAATTTATTGAGACAAAGGATGGAGGAGCAGAAAGATGTTGTATGACTGATGATTCCTCGAAACCTTGGCTACCTGGAGGATAACCAAGGTCACTATATGGCGAGTGGTCAATATCTGGATGAAGAACATCAAATAAAGTGGGTGCCTCAACAGGAAAAGGCAAATCTTTCATCTTCTCTCTCTGAAAACAAAATGACAAAGCACAATATATTATGAAAAAAGAGGAAAGGATATTCAAGAAAAATCATATGTTGACTAAAGAAAGATACTAACAATATAGTCAATGGAAAAAGAGTCGGGAGATGCCACGAAAAGGGGGGATGTCATTTAAACCCCCCAAAGTACTATCAAGAATGCCCTCCTGAGTAATCACCACCTCGGTAGAATCCTTCTAGGGAGGATGAACATCACCAATAGTTTCAGAATGATTCCCCCTCGAGGGAGTAAGAGTCTCATCAACATCTTCATGCCCATCATGTGGAGAAGTCATAGGAAGGTTTGAAGAAATTGTTGTATCACCCACAACAAGACTTGATCTCACATCGGATAAAGTATCTTTAGCATCAAGGCTAACATAATCATCACGAGGAGTAGATGACTCAATATCAACAAGGATAGGTTGGGGAGGCTCACGACTAGTGGAAGCCTCCGCGGCTGCCTCATTTGATGTACTATACATGAACCCAACAAAAACATCGTCATCATCTTCATCAACCTCTATAATCTAAAAACCAAGGAGATATGAAAGTAGTTATACAAGGGATGAAAGAAAAATGAGAATAGCACGAAAGGAAAAATTACCAAATTTTTATGATGTTTCTGGATATGATCCTCGGCTGCTGGCATACTAGAATCAACATTATCAAGAGGGGGCATTTTTCCAATGCCTTTATGATAAGCCTAATAGGAGGACGAATGACTAGAACCATGGCAGAATCAACAGGAGTTACCTCAGAATCAGTAGTAGTAGCTGCTCTCGTTTTAGAACTAGTAACTCTCATTTCCTCGGCATCAGCGGATCCCTGGGGAGGAGCTGGAGGAGACACCTGAAATGGAGCCCGTGGTGGTAGACTCCTGGAAGTAGTGGGGGCCTGGGCGGGAAAAGTATTCGGATCATCTCGAGGAGGAATGTCTGCTAAATGAAGAAGAGAAGACTTAGGCATCAAAGCCTCACGCTCAATCAACCGACTACTGGCTGGCCAAAGTGTTGAGCAAATATTGGTCTTAGGAGAACATAGCAGTCGGCCCCATTGTAGACGTTTTGGAATGGAAACTGGCAATGAATAAATCAAGGTATCATCCTGCCATCTCTTGAGATTTACCAGCCAGTAGTTGCATTCGTCGATAGTATATCGCCCGCTCCGAGAATCATCTGGTATGACAAAGGGAAGAGATCTATGAGGATCACTTGGTAACCTTGGAAATGTCCATGTAAAAGAAGGAGAGGCAGGGACGAAGTTGAGAAGAGCAGCCTCATAATTCCCCCGACAGGTGTGACCGTAAGGGCATTCCTGGTTAAATTCGAATTGTCTCATGACCCTGTGAGGAGAATAAAGTACAGTGCCAAATCCATTATTCTCAATGAAATAGGGAAGCTCTGTGGTCTAAAGGAATACGAACCAAGACAGCAAAAAACCACTCAATCTGTCTCTGTTGAGGCTTGAGTGAGTGCGAAAAAACTAAGGTAGATGATCGCAATCCCCTTAAACAATGGTATAGGGACGAGCGGTGAAATATGAATAATCATCAGGGAAAGGCCATAAATCCGTACCAAATCGGTGTTAAATCCAACGTGTCATGCGAGGAATGATGTTGGGTGTTGAAAAAAGAGGAGACTTCTTCTTCTTCTTAGAAAGATGCTCAAGAGTGGAATAGCCCAAAAAAGCATTCGAAAAGAAAAATCTGAAGGAAGGAACATGGAATGAAGCAATTGACATCATACCCGGGTAAATAAAATAATAATAATAATAATAATAATAATAATAATAAGAAGAAGAAGAAGAAGAAGAAGAAAAAGGTTAAAGGAAAAGAAGTGCGATTTGAAAGACAGTTGATAAAAAAAATATGAAAGTGATTACCTCCCAACGGATTCTTTCATGGCAAGGGTTGTTTCATCTAGGTGACAATATAAGGTCCCTAGGAAGAGAGAAGCAAGGGGAATCTCCAAGCCCTGAGATAATAATGCTGCCAAAATAAACATACAGGCAAAAAGACTGTCTATGGGAGACCCAGGAAAGAGGAAGCGGGACAGCCACATAGCCAGATAAGCTGCTATGGGAAAGGGACAAGTCTCTTCATGGAGAGCAAGAACAAATTTGTCGTGAATAGAGTTATCCCACTAGTTGGTCTTGTAGTCACAAAATAAGTAGCGTACCCAGGATAACCAAGAATTTTTCTGCCGACTAGAGGTCTCAAAGTCCGAAAGAAGTATATCGCCCTTGAAGCGGGAGATGAAGTGGGAGGATTGCTTGAAGGCATCCATCAAGTATGCAACAAAATCGTTATCTCTAGGGGACATGCTAAAAGGGACGCAAGAGTTTGAAGCAACAACAGGAAGGCTACAGGACATAACTTAAAATAAATATATATTTCAGAAAAATGAGAATGAATGAGAGGAATATAATATAAAAATGAAAGAGAACTTACTAATAGAGGGCATAGATCCTCTAGAGTAGGGGTGAATTCCCCCCAAACAATGAAAAATGTGCAAGTAGAGGAGCACCATCGTGAGATCAATACAGAAAGGGAATTATGGTCCTGTTGGATACGAAGGTCTCTGCATAATTGAACACAACGAAGGATGCCCGCAATCTTGAGCATGTGCACGAAATCAGTGTTTCCAAAGATCTCGTCGGTCCAATCCTGTCATCCTTGAAGGCGACTAGATGAATCAAACAAGAAGCGAAGAGGAATGAAAGGGTATTCTTGTTTCTCTATGCATATGCGGGAAATGTAATTAGAATGGGGGAAGTCATCCTAACTTCTGCAAGATGGGGCATACAGAAACAAGCCTTCTTTCTCTGGTGGAGGAAAAGTTGTGCGGTCATAGTCCTTAACTCTATCCCAGAAGGTGTCAGAAGGACCAAAGAAGGGAGCTCTTCCCCAATCGGTGATGAATGGGGACTCCTAGGTAGTTCTTGGTTCTGCAGATCATTCAGGTGAAAGGGCCTACAAGCAAGGGAAAGTCATTATAAAGAAGAAAAGAAAGGATGTCAAATAAAGTGCTTGAGCTCGAAGTGCTCACCATGACAAAGAGAAAGTCTGAGAGTTAAGCTTCAAAACATCTGAAAAGAAGAAGAAACAATGTTAGAAAGAGTTAGGAATCACAATTATGGAAGAAAAAATTTCCCGAAAATTGTCGAAAAACTAAGAAAATTGTCGAAGTGCACTGTAACAGACAGTATTGCACAGTATTTTTGGACTAAGAATACTGTGTATTGTATTGGTATTAGTAATACTGTCGTTATGACTAAGAATTGTGTATTAGTATAATCATGACCTTTAATGTTACAGGCAAAGACTTGTGGAAAAAGTTATCTTTGGGTCGTACTGCAAAGATGGACTGTGTTGGCATGATCATGACCATTGGTGATACAAATGAATATCTTTGGCCCGTAATGTAAAGGTAAAATGTTGATTTGCATAATTATTGATTGGTATTACATGGATAAAATATTGATGATGGACCTTAAATCATAGAAGATAGTAGACATCATTATCTACTTGACTCTTCTAGTGGATTGTTTGTTCCGCTGCAGTTGTTGATCTAAAACTTGTTGTCTATTATATTTTATCTGATCATTGTTGAATGCTAAAGATAATTTATTTCTTATTTTCTTAGTCATAATATTCTTTACTGGGCTATTTGAGCTCACCATTTTTTTTTTTGTTCCATTGTTCTTCTCAGAAAATGAAAGTGTAGTTGGGACTAGTCGGGGAGTGGAGTAATGATCCGAGATATACGACAGTTTAATAGTTGTAAATAAGAAAGTTTGTATTTGAATTCTGTAATATGTATTTTGACGTTCAAAATAGGTTGTGTGGACGTATTTTGGGGCGTCATATTTTATATAAGAGATTTTAAAGTTTGACTGGTCCAAAAATAAATTAAATATATTGAGAGCCACTGAACTTATTTTTAAGTATCTGGAAAGAAGAAAAAAGAAACAACACCAAACAGGAATTACCAGGCATGAATCACATTCCGATACTTTTATTGTTTAAATAATACTGCATTTATCGACGCATTACTTATTTAAAATATTTATTTGAATATATAAAAGCAGTTGTCAAAGATAATATTTTATAATATTTATTGAAAAAAAGAGAAGGTGAGTAAAATCGTGGGATGTCTCTCATCCCTAATTATCTTAAAAGAACAAAATAATAAAAATAAGAATTTTAAGTTTTTGGAGGGATAATATTGACATAACATTATCTCAAAAGTTAATTTAGGAAATTATTATATAATTTGTTGAAATATTACATTGTAAAGATGTTCAAAACCTCAATACATATGAGGATAATGAACACAATCATATATATGAGAATCAATCTATGTTGCAGTACATATTGGAGTTCCATCGGTAAGGTACAAAGTGCAGCCTGTTGGGGCCAAGCAACAGTTACACCTTGGAGCAAGTTTTTGATCCCCTGAAGATGGGCAAGTCATGTAATCTGCATCCTCCCTGCAATATCGTGGGCAGATCTTGGCATCCGCATGTTCCAAACAGAATCCCAATAAAAGCACCCCTCCTAATCAATAAAACATGATGCATATATATATATATTTCAGAATACCATGTGCATGTCTAGATTTTTATTGCACTAGTGATGAACCTTTAGAAACCAAAGCTACAAAAAAATATATTTACAAATATGTATGCATATCAGGGAATGCTCAATGTAATATGTTCCATCCCAGCAAGAAAAGTAGGTTAAATCACGACACATTTTGATATTTTCACAACAAAAGTGTTGCTATAGATGTATAACGACGGTAAAAACCGTCGCTATATGATCTATATATAACGACAATTTTGCTGTGGAAATATAATTTCTGTTGTGAATTTATCAATTTCCTTTATTAAGACAAATATATTTTGGCCTCTAAATGAAATAATCCCAAACTTTAGTAGCTAACGTAGCGTTTGAGAATTTTATTCAATATAGAAAAGAGAAAAAAGTGTGTGTGTGAGAGAGAGAGAGAGAGAGAGAGTATACCGAACACAAGAACTATAACCATAAGACCAACTTTGTTTGAAGCCATGTTTGCATCAATCTTTACCACTGTTTAGGAGGTGACTGGCTTCTCTGTTATTTATAGACAAGAAAAGTAATAAAAAAATTAAATTATCTGGCAATAATATCATAATTAAGTTTGATCTCATTGCCACATGACTGGCAAAATTGTTAAATATTTTACCTGCTTCCAGTTCTCACCCAAATGATGACGAATTTCCTCTTCTTTTTTTGTTTCATTTTTAATATGTCAAAGTCAAAGTCTTCTCATAGCTTTCTACAAATAATTGTATATACTCAAAAAAAAATAATCTTTTAGTTTAGTCCGACGGGTGAATGGTTTGAATTCTCATCATTTATGCTATAATTGTTAATTACTGTTCTGATATATATATATATATATATATATATATATATATATATATATATATATATATATGAGAAAAATGTATGTACACAGCTCACTCCTTATAAGATCCGTCCGGATCTTAAGCTCACCTCTTATCTAGCGCACTTTACTCACCCCCCTTTAATGACGGATCGGGTGACGATTCGGTCCGTCGCTAAAGAGGGTGAGCAAGGTGAACTAGATAAGGAGTGAGTTTAAGATCCGGACCGTGTGTATATATTTATATCTATCTAATAAAATACAAATGATTTTGAATTTCCCGCTCACTTAATAAATCATCTGGGCCGTCTAAAGTTTAGGATAAATGCTACCGTTCATACATCTATCTAATAAAATACATTTATCTATCTAATAATCTAATAATAATTTAATAAAATACAAATGACTTTAAATTTCCTGCTCACTCAATAAATTATTTTGGTCGTTCAAAATTTGAGATAAATCATATTGTCCATACAGTGCCGGAGGCACGGGACCCAGCTAGTATATATATATAGGGAAAAATGTATATACACAGCTGTGTATTACACAGTCGGCTATGGCGACGGTTTTTTGGGCTATAGCGACGGTTTCACCCGTCGTTATAGCTATTATGGGCTATGGCGACAGTTTACCGTCGCTATAGCTCAAAAAATCCGTTGCCATAACTCTACTGTGTAATACACAGCTGTGTATATACATATAGCCCATATATATATATTGTTATGTAATTCATTCATGTACTGGTTACGAAATTTATGAATAATATGAAAGGTTTTGCCACATAATAATGTGTGACCATTCTTAGGCTTAAGTAAAGTTGGGCTTAAGTAATGTATTTACAATTTTACAAATTGAATTTTTCAAAAGTTAGAAGCATCGCTAATTAATTTTGCATAGGAGTACTTTATTTGATGTGGGATTTAATGTAATAAATAGTTTTAAACATTTTCCCCATTTATAAAGGATTTAATGATTCATAAAATTATAAAAGTGTCAACCAGCTTATCAAAATTCGTGTACCATTCGAATGAATTGATCATGAGTCAACTCATTGAGTTTTAAAATTAAAATTGAATTCAATATATTGCTTTTAGATATAATGGTTGAGGTGTTGATTATAAAATAATAAAAAGTATTACTAGTTTTATCTCTTACTAGCACAATTTAAATAAATGCGAATTCAATTATAAATTTTAGATTTTTGTTAATTAATTTTAAAAATCAGAATATCTATAAGGAAAGGTATTAAGTACCATCTTCCTTGGGCAAAGAAAATCCAACCTTTAGTTCAATAAAATACTTCCTTTGTTTTGAAATATAAAATATTTATGCTTAAGTGCAGATAGTACGCATCTTCACAGAAATGTCTATTTCACCTAATAAAAATTGAGATAAAAAAAATGCAATTTAAATCAATACAATAATAAATATTGTACACTGTCTAAAAACTTATTGCTAATTACAAGGTTTATTATTTCATAAGTTTGAAAATACTTAAATTCACTTTAAAAAATTAATAATTTTATAATTTGGAATATAAAAATTCATTTTTACAAGCCTTAAGACCTGGTTCACACACATATTTGAGCAAATGGGACAATTACAATGAGCTAAAACTGGGGAGAATATTAAATTATGTGAAAATATTTAAATCACTAACATTTTTTATGGACAAAATATTACTGGAATTTTTTAGTGAAGTGGAGACCATTTCCTTGGGCCTTAGATTATATGAGTGCGCAGAGAGGATAGGATTAGATTATTATTCATGTCCTTTTGGTTAATTTGAAAAGAATCAAATTGTATATAGAATTATAAGTATGACTCTAAATCAAATTTAAGAGTTCGGGTTTGATTTGGGCTCGATTTAAACAAATATGAGTGAAATTTGAATTCATTAATAATATAATTCAAATCTGAGTACAAAATAATTCGAATAAAAATACGAATAGAATTTCTTGACTCGTTTAATATTCAAACTATTCGATTTTTTTGATCATGATTCGATTCATACTCGATTGATACATATTCAAATAAATACTTGATACACTCTCTTATAATTTATGCACAATTTAATAAAATTAGAATAGTTAGTTATTATTTTTTTAATTTTAATTATATTTTTATTTGTAAAGTATAATTATAAATATATTTTCTAATTTCTAAGTAAAATAATATGTTCAATTGGTAATAATATGTATTATAAAATTACTTACTATGTCGAGACTCGAATTCGTGATTGAATTCAAAGTTCGTGAGTAGTTTGAATATATTTTGATCTTAGTCAGATTAAATTCGAACGAATATTCAAATCAAGTCGAATCTGAATAGAAATTTTCAAATACAATTCGAATCCAAGTCGAAATCGATTAAAATATTAACTTCAAGTCGAATTCTAGTAACTCTTTTTTCGTTTCAGTTCGACTCTTTTACATCCTTAATTATAAATTTTCATCTATTAAAGGTTCTAGAATTATATATGGAAATAAATTAAAAAGAAGGAGGTTTGACTCAATTTCATTCTATCTTGTCAATAATTGAACATGTGACATGCTACTTGCCTTTAACTTACATTAAAAAAATACTCCCTCTGTTCTTAAAAAATTATCGTTTAAAATTAATACACACAGATTAAGAAATATAATTAATACCTAACAAAAATACTATACTACCCTTATTAATTGTTTCAACCAATTATTCCTCTCCCAATTACTTCTTATTCAACCAATTACTTCTTATTCAACCAATTACTACTTGAATTATAACATTAAATTGAATAAGAATCATTGGGAAGTGAAGAAAACTTTAAATAGAAGAAAGCATTAAATAAGGGTAAAATAGAGAAAAAATAGTTAATGTGTATTGATAAACTCAAAGCGATAATCTTTTTTAAAAAAAAATTACTTTCTAAAATAACAATTTTTTAAAAACGGAGGAAGTATTGAATTTTCCTCTTTCTTTCTTTCTGAAAACGCTAGTTAGCTGTTGGAACTTATTGAATAATGATTACTACTCCTTGTAAATTACAAGTCAAAAGTTTTGACTTTTGGTTTTTGACTTTTGAGTTTTGAGTTTTGAATTTTGAATTTTGACTTTTGACTTTTGTTTTTTTTAATGTTCCATTCCAACTTTGCCATTTCCTAAACCAAAGCAGGATGTGTTCTACATGCATATAAATGTAATGTAACGCAACAAAAAAGCAACTCACTAAGGTATAAAAACTATAATTAAATAAAATAATATTTTTTTGATTTTTTAAATAGTTTTGAAAATATTTCATGTGTTAAAGATCAGCAACAAAAGTAATTTTCTTGTTACAATATTGAAGTTGCTTTTGATGTTCCTGCAAAATTCCACAAGATTTTAAAAGTTGAAAACTAATTTGAAGAAATAAAATAAGTGTAGACACTTGAAATTTTATTTTCTTATTATTAACTATGCAGGAGGACAAAAACATTTTTTTTTATTCTCCAAAGATAACTCTGGAGGACCACAAAGCCAATTCTAATTCCGAAAAAAATCCCGGGAGATCAAGTTCAAAGCCTAGAGATAACTCCAGGAGGTCAAGCCAACCTCAGAAATAACCCTGAGGACATTCAAAGTCAACAACATGACAATCTCAGAGAAAACCTTGGAAAAAGACAGCTACAACTGCGTCAAAGTTAGAAACAACCCTGGGAGGGGCAAAATAGTCATTTTACCACCTCAATCTCAACTCAACTCAAATCAACTCATTTCCACTCAAACTTCTTCAAAAGAAGTCCCACGAGAACCATATCTTAACTTCCGAGCGCAAACTACGCAAAATCGCTCAACGGACTGTCTAACGGAAACTCGGAAATGCTATTTCGGTCATGAACTCATCTTCTTGGAATCAAAAAATGACAAATCCTATGTCATTGCATAGCTCTAGGAAAAATCTTTCCAGAATGGTATGGAACGCCTCAATCAGAGGCTCGAATTGAAGTTCTGCAAGTTCTAGCGGACATCACGTTGCACACGTGAACGTACTTCGAGACGGCAGGACCCGCGGAGCCCGGGGCACCCCGGGTAGCCGCAGGTGCCTGCGGCTGCCCCCTATATAAATAGAGGGCTTGGGGTGGCCATATTTGAAAGAAAAAAAGGAGAGGAAGCCCTGTCAAATTTACTTCGTACACCCCCTATATTGAGTGCTTTCTCATTTTAAACACTTGTTAGCTCACATATAGCTATATTTTTACCGGCGGGAGCCGAGTGTTCATCCATTTAAAGTTATAGAAGTCTTCTTTGGCAGCCCACTGTAAGCCTTCTTACACATTATAAAGTTTCTCTTCATCTTTGCACACACTCTTCTTCACATTGAGAGTAGTGTTGTGTGTGTATGCCCGGACTTCGGTCCATGGTTTTCATTTCTGTTTGTATATATATACCTATATATATAGCGACAAATCGCTGAAATGATAAACTGAGCCAAGATTGATATATATCATGTGCGTTTACCGCTTATATATATATATATATATACATTTCTGTCAGGCCTGGAGTTTACTTCGCGGTCTTTTACTTCTTTATTTACATTCCGTCCCGCTTGGATTTTACTTCGTGGCGGTTGATCACATTTATTGCTTTATTTACATTTTTGATCCCCCATGGAGGTGCTTCGTGGTGGTTGATCATGTCTCTCTCTATATATTTACCGTTTTTATATATTTACATTTCCGATCCCCCATAGAGGTGCTTCGTGGTGGTTGATCATGTCTGTATATATATATATTTACAACTTTTATATATATAACTGCTTACTGCTTTTCATATTGTGGGCAAGGAAATCGTACCTTGCTAGAGTTAGGGTTTCGTGTTGGCTGAGGAGGAGAGAAATCCACGAAGAGTACGGAATTGATTGATTGATTGAAGAGGGGAGAAGAACAGGTGGGCGATTACTCCAACGACACGTGGCAGAACTCCTAGAATCCGGGAACTGTGTTAGGGTAACAGGGATTCCAAGAGCCTTCTTCTTGAGTCCTTCCACTCCTAGAATCCGGAAACCTTGTTAGGGTTATTGGGATTCCAAGAGTCTTCGTGAGTGTTGAGAGAGAATGTCCAAACCCCTTTGGTGCTTTTAGGTGGAATCTCCGAGCCTTTAAGTCACCAAAAGGGTCCCTTTGATCTTCCAGGAGTCCAAGTCTTGAGTCTGAAGAGAAGTCCCCCTTCTTGATGGAATGGAAGAGGTATTTATAGGATTTTCTGGAAAGTGGTCATGTGCAAGGCACATGCCTTCAGGGAAATTCCAGAAATACCCTTTAGTCATTAGAATAATGTCCATATTGCCCTGTCCTTCTAGCCACCAATCCAATCCCTCAATCAATTCCCAAAATGAGTCGCCTCCACGTGTCTTCTGCCTCGGGACACGTGAAAGATTCTATCAGGTCTTGCTTCTTTATTTCCGGCTCTTCCGTCTTTTCATTTAATCATCATGCGAATCTTAATTTGTGCATTTAATTTAATTAGGACAAATGAACCCTAATTTGCACCTGGGCCCACATTTGCCCCCTGCGCGAGAGTCGCGTCCTTGGAGTGACGATCGTGCAAAATACTTTAAGTCTTTGAGTCTTGTTTTAAATTTCTAAACAATTCGAAGAGTTTGATCATGCAAGTCTCGAAAATGAAAAAGATCTCAACAAAGTCAACTCCCAAGGGAGTTCTCCCAAAGATATCTTAAATATCTAGATATCTTTTGTCAAATCTTTTCAGAAGAGAAATAAATCATATGATTAATCAGACTATAAGTTCACCAGTTAATAAAATAAAATCGTGATTTTTTATTTCCAAAATCAAATCTTAATTTTATAAGATTTGATTTTATTCTGAAAATTAAATCTTCCTTTATTTTGGAAAATCAAATCAAATCTTTCTTAATTTGAAAAGAGATTTTTTTTAAAAATAAAATAAAATCAAATCCAATCAAATCTTGATTTTTTTTATTTCCAAAATCAAATCTTAATTTTATAAGATTTGATTTTATTCTGAAAATTAAATCTTCCTTTATTTTGGAAAATCAAATCAAATCTTTCTTAATTTGAAAAGAGATTTTTTAAAATAAAATAAAATCAAATAAAATCAAATCTTGATTTTTTATTTCCAAAATAAAATCTTAATTTTATAAGATTTGATTTTATTCTGAAAATTAAATCTTCCTTTATTTTGGAAAATCAAATCAAATCAAATCAAATCTTTCTTAATTTGAAAAGAGAGAGATTTTTTTTTTAAAATCAAATCAAAAACATTAAATCATATGAAATAAAATAAAATCATATGATTATTAATAATTAATTTTTAATAATTAATTTATTTTATCTTAAACATAAGATCTTTTTTTTCTTAATCAGTGATATATAGTATTCATTCACGGGGTGATTGAAATTTGAAAGGAATTGCCATCCAACAACAATAGGTAATTAGATTAATATCATATGTATAAAATAATATAGATGATATATTATATGTACAAGAAGTTTACCATTATCAAAATTCATCCAAGCCTTAGAAGCGAAGGAAGCTAACTGCCATTGATTCAATAGACACTGAATTATATAAAGTCATCATTTGACTCATTCCTCCTCTTTAATTCGTTATTTTTTTATTATTATTATTATGTGCCTTTGATGTGAACATAAATATATTCATTTTATCATAGTTTCCGAGACATTTAAAAAAAGCTCATAAAGTAGTTTGAAGAATTCTAAAGAACTTATTTGTGTGGGCGTGAATGCATGAGATGAGACAGTACCAAATCATCTCAATGAGTAGCCACTGGATTGTCCCTCTAGTTTATAATTGTGATTATATGCGGATATATTTAGCCTGTAAAAAATTGACACGAAAAACGAAGCAGCGAGTGACAGAAAATTAAGGATGAAGTTACGGTGTAGTCAAAAAGTAGTAAGTATAATATTAAACGAATCTCTTCATGGTTTGCTTCTATTATTATTATTATTATTATTATTATTTTATTGTTAATCGATTATAATCTTGAATTCATAGTACTGATTATTAGTAGTTAGCCTTCTGATTATTGTTCTGCATGATTTTTTTTTTATTTTTATTTTTTTTTAGAATCTGTTATATTTAGTTTGCTTGTTCAGAATGATTGTTGATATATTTTCCCTGAGATCGTTAATACTAGAGAACAACTATCAAATACTTATTTGATAAAAAAAAATGAAATTAGGTACCTCTAGCCGTGTTGGTTTTTTGTTTGGTTAATTCTCCGTGATTGCTTCATCGACTTCTTTTTTTCAGGTAATATCCACATTTCTTTTCCCGGTCATTTCACCTTAACAAGATCTTGATTTGGACATTCTCAAAGAAAAGTCAACACCGCAAGGAGGAAATATTTGTTCCGGACCATTTCACATTAACAAGGATCTTGGCTCGGATATTCTCAAAGAGAAAACAACATCGCAAAGAGGCGGCATTTATTCCGGGCCATTTCACCATAACAAGGATCTTGGCTCGGATATTCACGAAGAAAAAGGCAACACCGCAACGAGGAATCATCTATTCCGAGCCTTTTCACCTTAACAAGGATCTTGGCTCGGATATTCTCAAAGAAAAGAGGCAATACCGCAAGGAGGAAGAATTTATTCCGAGCCATTTCACCTTAATAAGGATCTTGGCTCGGATATTCTCAAAGAAAGGGCAACATCACAGCGAGGAATCATCCATTCTGGGCCATTTCACCTTAACAAGGATCTTGACTCGGATATTCTTAAAGAAATGACAACACCGCAAGGAGGAAGAATTTATTCCGAGTCATTTCACCTTAACAAGGTCCTTGGCTTGGATATTCTGAAAGAAAAAATAACACCGCAATGAGGAAGGATTTATTCCGAGCCATTTCATCTTAACAAGGATCTTGGCTCGGATATTCCGGCGAAGTAGCATTTATTCCAATCAGTTGATTCAACGAGCAAGGAGAAGTTAAATGTAAGAGGGGAGAGCTCCTTAGGCGGCTAAACCCTATGGGTTAACCCTTAGGGGGGGACCAACCTAATGGCATCCTTCTTTACATTTTTGTCTAATTCATCTAGCCATAATAATTTTTTTTTTATTTTGCATCCAGCTATGACATTTTTTGTTGCATCCAGCTATGCAGGGACACTCGTATCGTTGTGCTCCTCCATATGCATATTCGTCACTACTTGGGGGGAATGCACCTTTACTCTGGAGGATGTCTATGTCATCTACCAGTAAGCATTTTTCCCCTGCGCGTGAGTCACGCCTTTGGTGAGATGATCGCGCAAAATATTTTTAAGTGTTGAGGTGAGATGACCACTTCTTGAAGCTTGATGTTTTGCAAGCCTTGAAAACGAAAGTCCTAGGAGAGTGAACCTCTAGAGGAGCAAACCCTAGATCATGGCTTTCGTAGTTTTTTTCCATTTCCTGTATCAGAAAATTCATGTACATATATTTCATATAAACTAACACTTGAATCCATATTTCTTTTTCTTTTTTTAATAAATCAGAAGAAATAATCAAGTATAAGTGAAAGTTTGACAAATTTATTGATAATCAAATTGCTTTTAACGAAAAGCATAACATTTCATATAATAAATCTTGTTTTTATCGAAAAAAAAGTATAACGTTCACCACTTTTAGAGATAAAGTGAAACTTTTTTGCTTTTGTCGAATAAAGCATAACGTTTGCCACTTTTAAAGATAAAGTGTAACTTTTGGGGTTGAGGGCTTATACTCAGGTGCCTCAATCACTTTTGAAGTTGAAAGTGTAACTTCCGAGGGCTGTTAGTCAGGTGCCTCGATTACTTTTGAAGGTAAAAGTATAACTTATGAGGACTTATAATCAGGTGCCTCGTTCACTTTTGATGATAAAGTGTAACACTTAGGTGCCTCGTCACTTGGGTCGTCCAATTTCTTGGCAAGTGCAGTCTACGAGGACTTGAAATTGGGTGCCTCGTCACTTGGGTCATCCAATTTCTTGGCAAGTGCAGTCTACGAGGACTTGAAATCGGGTACCTCGTCACTTGGGTCGTCCAATTTCTTGGCAAGTGCAGTCTACGAGGACTTGACCACCATTTAGAGTGGACCACCATCTTGGGTGGATTTTTTTTTTTAATTCGTCAATTTTTGTGCCTCCTCCCTTGGTCCTCCAATTACTTGGCAAGAGATACTCCTGAGGACTTAAAACCACCATTTTTGGTGGACCACCATCTTGGGTGGATTTTTAATTCATCTGTATTTCAGAGTTTTTCGATGGTAGAGCCAACATTTGGGTTCTCGACTTCCGTGACTGCACCATGGGTGATAGTGTTGCACGTTTCTTCTCCTAGTTCAATCTCTCCGGCCGCCAGCTTCTCATGGTATATTCTCCGCAGACTGTAACAGTCCATAGTGGAATGTCCTGCGTATTGGTGGTATACACAGAAGTCCGGTCTTCTTTTCATCTCTTCCGTTACAACCAATCGGGGCCTTGGAGGCTTCACCATTCCATATTCAACCCATTGTTCATACAGGTTCCTGAATGCCTTCTCGCTACATGTAATAGCCTCCGGAACTGGCATCCATGTATACTTATCCCCATGTCTTTCTCTGCTTCGCTCAAATTTCTCATTCTTTTCCCTCTTGCCCCCTTGTGGTTTTGACTGAGAATCCGCCAAAGCCACAGTTGTTGTCCTCTTGCCCTTCCATGTAACCATTGCATGACTGGTAGGAAATGTCATGATTCCTCCCAAGTCTTGTGAAAAAGATGAGAGGGTCGCAAATGAATCACAAGCTTTGGTAATGAGGTGGGGCTTGAAGGCGTCTAAAGCACCATTGTTGCATATGCTAATCAAGTTCTTTTCTTCAATTGGCTCTGCACACTTCTGTGCTTGGGTCCTGAACCTATCCACGTAATCTGACAGCTCCTCGTTTGGCTTCTGCTTGAATCGCATGAGCTCTACGATGGTTACCTGTTTCTGCACATAAAAAAATTTCTTAAAAAATTGCAATTTTAGATCATCCCAATCATGGACTGATCCCTTCTCCAAATTATAGTACCAACTGAAGGCACTATCCGTCAAAGTCTTGTTGAATTCCCTCATCAACAAGTTGTGGTTGTTTACTTCATCATATCCTAGCCATGGAGACATCGACTCTACGAACCTGGCAATGTGTTCTCTGGCATTTCCTTTTTCCCTATTGTATTTTGGAAACTGCGGGGGATGCTCAATATACCCCGTAGGATAAGGTTGCCTCCGAATGTGTGCAGGGTAAGGTGGAGTAAAATCTAACTCTGAGGGTCGGGATGTCTGCCTGCGAAGTTGATTGATCACATCGATCATATCATCCTTCGTCACGTACTGGCTTGTGACGTGAACTCTCTGGGGTGTTGTAATATACTGTTGTATTAGCGGTGTATATGGTGAAGAGATTGGTTGATGTACACTTGCATCGTGAAAAGCTGGCACTGGTGGTATTTGTTGGCTCATTCGCTGGACATGGCTTGGAACGGTTGGCATCTGCACCTGTGAAAATGCTGGAAGAGCAGTTGGGATGATGTTCATCTGAGGTTGGCTTGCTTCCAACCTAGGTTGTGGCTCATCACCACTGTTCTGGAGCCCCAAGTTTATTACTGGAACCAATTGACTTTCAGTCAATGAAGGTACAATATGGTTCTCTTTGTTGTTGCTGCCATTGTTGTTGTCCTCCACTCCTGCTTGTTCTCCCTGCGAATTGCCTGGGAACATGGCCTGAAAGGTAGGGATCTGCATCAATTGCCGGCGAAAGTTCCCCATCTCTTCTTGCTTCCTCTGCATCTCCAGCATCATGGTCATCATCATCACTTGTCATTCCCGTGCTTCCTTTAATGCCTTGATCATCTCCAGTTGCACAACATTCGCCTGCTCTTCACTTGCATCCTCGACTTGCCTTCCTGCATTGGTTTGTTGTTGATTGGCCATGTATAGTGATGTTGAACTCCCTTTCAAAGTGTCTTCAATAAGTGGTTGGTTAAAATCAAGATTTGCACCTTGGAAAGATTGAGTTATTTGCCTTGGAACTTGATTTGGTGAGGTAATACTATTTGTTGGTGAAACAGCTCTTCCTGTAGTTCTCCCACTTCGAGTTGTGGGCATACCCTTCACGAATTCTACACCTTCCCCAGCAGAGTCGCCAAAGAAATGTGGGCAAGGAAATCGTACCTTGCTAGAGTTAGGGTTTCGTGTTGGCTGAGGAGGAGAGAAATCCACGAAGAGTACGGAATTGATTGATTGATTGAAGAGGGGAGAAGAACAGGTGGGCGATTACTCCAACGACACGTGGCAGAACTCCTAGAATCCGGGAACTGTGTTAGGGTAACAGGGATTCCAAGAGCCTTCTTCTTGAGTCCTTCCACTCCTAGAATCCGGAAACCTTGTTAGGGTTATTGGGATTCCAAGAGTCTTCGTGAGTGTTGAGAGAGAATGTCCAAACCCCTTTGGTGCTTTTAGGTGGAATCTCCGAGCCTTTAAGTCACCAAAAGGGTCCCTTTGATCTTCCAGGAGTCCAAGTCTTGAGTCTGAAGAGAAGTCCCCCTTCTTGATGGAATGGAAGAGGTATTTATAGGATTTTCTGGAAAGTGGTCATGTGCAAGGCACATGCCTTCAGGGAAATTCCAGAAATACCCTTTAGTCATTAGAATAATGTCCATATTGCCCTGTCCTTCTAGCCACCAATCCAATCCCTCAATCAATTCCCAAAATGAGTCGCCTCCACGTGTCTTCTGCCTCGGGACACGTGAAAGATTCTATCAGGTCTTGCTTCTTTATTTCCGGCTCTTCCGTCTTTTCATTTAATCATCATGCGAATCTTAATTTGTGCATTTAATTTAATTAGGACAAATGAACCCTAATTTGCACCTGGGCCCACACATATAAACTGTGGTATCATGTGAGCCTAGGAATCATGTGATCACAGATTCAGTCCACTGAATCTAGATTTGGTTCTTGTGATGGACATTTTTCAGCTGTAAGCAGCTTGTAAATTATTCACAATGTTTGAATTTCCTTAAATGGCTTTCATGCCCATGAGGAGTTCGGCACTACAATATATTATTTTCTCGAAAATGCTTCGCATCTCGAAAATAAAAATAATCAAGTCGAACATTTAATAATAAAATGGAAGTAAGAAAATGTCTCAATTACTATTGAGCACAGGGTTTGAAAAACCTCTTTTACAAAACCTCACTGCTATATCATGTTTAAAACTGAATTTTTCATACAAATTCAAACCCTTTGTATATAGGTGCGAACGAGGCCTCACACTACTTCTAAATAACAACACATTGACCCCCCCCACACACACATATATTCATATAACAGTTTCTTGAAAAGTGGCGGTCACCGTGGTAACACGGATGTCGGAGGGTACCTAACACATTCCCTCCGCATAATTAAGCCCTCGAACCCAAATGAATCTCGGTTTCACAGACCCGCTTAGCAGTGTCACATCATTGGGTCAATGTGCAAACCTTTTCTCGGTTGCGTTGGTGCAACCAGTTAAAAACACCAACTGGCGACTCTTACAGTCAAATCGTCGACATATACATGTCGGACCTTTTTCACTTATTTTTTCAAACAAATCTCACATAATATAAGAACACCAAAGAACAAGAACAGAAAAGGGACAAATAAAAATCCTGACATCGACAAGTGGCGACTCTGCTGGGGACACCAGTAAGAGGGCTTAAGCCGCTACTACAAGCTTTTCAAAACTGTTATATGTTTGTGTGTGAATGTTGCATTTACATTATTGATGAATGTGTACGAATGAATTTTACTTACTGCACTGCATTATATCTATTTGTGATATTAGTGCTTCACACATGTCATCATTTTCATAAACGGTGAGACACGTTGTATGTGAATGTATGTTTTGTGGTTCCTCCACCAGGAGGCTATCCTGTCGGTATTTGATTACTGGACTCGTAGGATGACTAATTCCAATGAGGCTCAGGAATGGCACCACCCAGATTCGCTCCAGTTAAAAGACCGGATTAACTTCCCGTCATGTAAATTATGATGATCTAGGAACCTTTATGCCAAAAAGCCGCGAGAGTAACCTAAGATAGGCCAGCCTCTGATAAACCAAACGCGGAGGAAAGTCTCTTCATGCTTTCCATTTTTTTTATTATTTGTAAAGACAATTACTTGTAATTTCATTTCATGTTTATCTCTATGTAATGGAAAATATGAAGAATATTTGCACATGCATATTAAGGCTTGACATGCTTTCAAATGACACCCGTTTTGCAGGATAATACTCCTAAAATAGACACATTATGATAGCATGTAAACATTTATACATTCCCTAAGACTAAACTACGTAAGTCTTTTTTATAGGGAAGCAATTGGTCCCGTTTCCTGTTCAAAGTCCAGAAAGGTATTAAGCCCACGACCAACCATGGCTAAAAGTGTCCAGCCTAATCCTACTCCTGTCTCTCACGAGGAATTCAAAAGATTAAGCTATCAAATTACAGAGTTGGCTGTTATGCTCAAAGAACTACACCAATTTACTCAGGGTCTACAAATACCCATCCACATAGAATCCTCTAAACATGGAGGAACCTAGGGCCAAACAATGCCTACTCAATCAGAGTCATTCATACAAGGGGGAAGTCAGGGTATTGGCAAAAATATGGAAACTCAGATACCTGAACCTCATTCCAATAAAGGAACTAACAAAACCCCAAAAATCACAAAACTTAGGGATGATCGAGAAACTGGGGATATAACAAAGAAAGTCCAACAAATGGAGGAAACCATCCGGTCAATCAAAGAGGCTGAAAATTATGGTAGTGTCACCTATTCAGATCTCTGCATATTCCTAGGGGCTCGATATCCTGACAAATTCAAAGTCCCAAAGTTTGAAAAGTACAATGGGGCAGGCGATCCCTATACGCACCTAAAAGTATATATTGGCGAGCTGGGGTCTTATGCTGAAGATGAAAGCCTCAGAATGCAAGTCTCACTGGAGAGGCTAAAGCCTAGTATGCCCGACTTGACAATGCAAAAATCCATAACTAGGAAGAATTGCCCCACGCCTTTTTAAATCAGTACAGTTTTCAGTTACGAATGGCACCAGATCGATACCAAGTGACTAAAGTCAAAAAGCAAAGTACTGAATCTTTCCAAGAATATGCCCAAAGGTAGAGACATCTAGTAGCGCAAGTCATTCCATCAATGACAGAAACTGAGATGGTAATGACGTTTATTGATATCCAAGAGGCTCCTTACTATGAGAGGATCCTAGCAGGCATAGGAAAGCCATTCTCAGAAATGATCAAACACGGTGAAATGGCAGAGATGGGTCTAAAGGTAGGCAAGATTAAAGACTTCACTGCCTTGGAAGCAGTCGCCAAGCATATACAAACAGACAAGTATGCGAGCGATCCCAAGGGGTTACCCAATAAAGGCACTGAAGATGTATCCCTTGTTGTACAGGGGCAAGCTAGTAGACCAACCTACAGTCCCCCCATTTGGAAAAAACAAGACAATCTGCCATTTCAACAACAGGCTGCTTTTAACCAATTCCAGGACAGGAAAAGAAACTTTGAGAGAACGGAAAATCGGGTGTTCACTCCACTAGGCGATTCTCTTGAAAATGTATTGGCGATATTGATGGATCATAAGAAAATTACTGAACTGGCTCCACCTTTGGAACCAGGGAGCAAAAGATACAATCCAAGCCAGAGATGTGCTTACCACTCAGGGTCTCCAGGACACGATACACAAGATTGTTGGTCCTTAAAGCATAAATTCAAAATCTGATCAAAAGTGGCAGTATTGTGGTCCAATAACTTAACCAACAAAATGTTAACACCAACCTTTCGATGCAGCATGATACAGAGGAAGTAAACATGATCGGGTCAAAAAGCACTGAAATGTATCCAAATCGTAAGTACATACGTAGGATAGAGGAATGCCCCCAAAGGCACATATCAAATGTCCTAAAGTGGGAAAACTCAGAGGAGGGTATGATAGTAATGCAAAAATTAGAGACGATCCAGAATCAAGTAAATCTACTTACTAAGCTGATAGTGCGACAACATCAGGATACAAGGCAGTTTTTCACTTAACTATCAGAAAGCCAAGAGAAAAAAGAGGTCAACCATAATGCAAACCCATATCTCTCCATGATGAGTCAGCTAAATGAAGAAGATCAAAGCAGGCTAAAATGAAAAGAAAAGGGGATTGATAAAATTGCTAGAAGATCTCGCCAGCAGAAAAATCGATCGGGGGAATGCGAATTCTCAAATAAGAAAGATCAAACAACCTCCACAAGAGCCCAAAAATTCACCCCTTTGAGCAAATCAAATGAAGAAATGTTATACTTTCTGATAAGCGAAGGATGGATTGCTAAGTTGCTGCCTCCTATAAATCTCAAGATAAAGAGTTATGATTCCACCAAGATGTGTTTCTACCATTCTAACTCACTTGGACATACGACTGAGGAATGTTGGTATTTGCAACATAAAATCTAGGATCTCATTGAAAATGAAGAGCTAAAGATAGAATTCCTCATGACCAGAAAAGGCGAAAATAAAAAAACTTAATATGTCCACTAGAGACAGGCAGTTCAGAGGAGATAAAGGCCATGAGCATCAATCCTAGCAGAACACAAGATGGATTAATCCTAATGCATCGAATGACAGAGGAGACACGGGAATCCCCAAAGGATATTCCTTCGCCAACATCAAACATCTTCTGGTCCAAATATAGCAACCACGTTTCTGATTTTATCACCTTGGATGATGAGGAGGAAATACTAATCCAGTCCAAGGAAGGAAAAGCCAAAAAGGAAAATTCCTTGCAAGAAATGCAACCACAGTTAGAGGGAGATTTCATGGTCGAATCCTTTCAAGATGGTGAGATTGTCGGGAAAGCCAACCCATTGAAGAATCTAGAGTTCATCCCTTTTTGCGATGGGTCCAGTTCAAGCGTCCATGAGGAATGTACTGTATCAGGGGGCGATCAAGTTATGGCCATAAGCGAAGATATTCAGAATCAAGAGGTAACCTATATCGCGAGCCTTGAAGGCAACATCACCATTGACAACTGGACTATCAGGCCTCAACTAGCCAAGAAGATGTAGATCCAGGGGTTAAAGTTATGAGTTCTAGAAGATGTTGGGACGGTAACACTTTCTTCGCAGTATGCCTTTTGTTTTTCATGCATGTAAATATTGAAAAAAATCAAAAAATAAAAAAAATAAAAAAATCAAATCAGTTAGGTTTCAGCTCATAGGGCGAACTACGACGACCTGATCTCCCCGATACTTGGGAGTACGTAGACAACCATTTTATATAGCCCGGTCGTAATAAAAAAAATAAAAACATTTCTACCCTTTCTCTACAAAAACAAAAACAACAAAAAATATTTCTATACCCTTCTCTACAAACAAAAATAACAAAAACATTTCTACACCCTTCTCTACAAACAAAAATAACAAAAACATTTTTACATCTTTCTACCCTTACACCATTCAGCATTGAACTTCTTACACCAGGGCGAACTACGTCGACCTGATTTCCCTTGATACCTGGGAGTACGTAGGCAGCCATTTATGGTGTAGTCAAATCAAACAAAAATCCAAAAAACCCAAACAAACACTTCAATGTCATTTCATTAAATCTGACACAAGTCCCATAAAAGAAGAAACAACGATACACTAAGACAACCAGCAGTGAGGACGTTCAAAGAGCTGACACCCTCAATCACTAGTGTTCATCAAATCAAAAGAAAATCATTAAGGCGGATTGCGTAAACAAGTCAGGAATAATAATTGAGGGCATCAAAGCCCAAATCCACTGCCTATTCACCATCTGGTACAGAGGTAAAAGCCTCTTGCGATTTCTTCATCTTATCAGCCAATCTGTCAAAGAAACTATCCCAGACAACAAGCAAGGCTGGGCAATTTCAAAATCGGTGACAACCCGATGTTACGATTCTTACAACCAGACCGGTGCAATCTTGGAAACACCGAAAACTCAACACTGGGGCATTTATCAACAATCCTAAAGAGGAAAATGCACCAGTCATCACTATCAGTGTGACGACCTCAAAATAGATATACAACACCCATTCTGAGTTGCCAAATACATGGTACAGAAAGAAAACTACAACTTCAATAATACAATTATCGTGCAAAATACGTTAACACATACTGTGAGTTTAAATACAAATATTGTCTTCTAGACAATATCCACACTCAAATGAGTCCTCATTACATTTATTCATACACTATTTTACTGAAATAGTGAGGACTGCTAAAACATCTTTCTAGAACCATCACTCCATAGCCCGACTAGATCCTGCTATGTTCTCACATCCTGAGAAGAAAAATGGAACAAAAAGGAAAAGGGTGAGATCAACTAGCCCAGTAAAGAATATTATGAATAAGATAATATAAAAAAATATCATTAGTCTTCGACAGGGAAAAATCTGATAGAACATAATAGACAACAAGTTTTAGATCAACAAATGCGGTGGAAATAACAATCCATTAGAAGAGTCACGTAGAGAATGAGTTCTACTATCTTCTAAGATTTAAAAGTCCTTCATCAATATTTTATCCCTTTAATAACAATCAATATACATCTTTAATCAAATATTCATCTTTGCACTACAGGCCAAAGATATTCATTTGTATCACCAGTCGGTCATGTTCATCTCAACACCTGTTCATCTTTGCACTACGGGCCAAAGATATTCATCAGTTAATCATTCATCTTTGCACTGCAGGCCAAAGATATTCAGTAATATTATCATTTAGGACCGAGGATGATGAAAATTATTTTAAAAAAATGAATCCAGTGAGACAGAAGGACAATTATTAGGGATTTGTATAATAATTTATCCAAGATCAATAATAGTTCATAATAACCAATTATGAAGCAGAGTTCAAAATTAAAGATCAAAATATGGATACAATTAAAGATAGTAAATATAATAGACATCTTGGACAAAAAGAAAAAAAATTCATTTTTTGGTGAATAGTGTCGTATTCGTGAATAGTGCCATATACGTGAATAGTGTCGTATACGTGAATAGTAACCCCTACACAAAAAGGTAGAAATTTCACAATAAAATTCATAACAATATTTTGGTATAATGATATTAAAAGAATAACATCATTACGAAAAAATATAACATCATTTACCTCAAAATAACCGTACTTCTGACTGAATTTTGGATATAGTGCTGACAGAAACTTGCACTGAATAACAACTCTCAAAGTATCAAAATACTCACAAAAATACGTTCGATAATATAGAGAGAAAGAAAACTTATTTCTGGTGTGAATTCTAACCTAAGCGTTTATTTATAGGAAAATGCTAGAACGCCATGGGAGACTAAAATAATAAAATATAAATTTTCTCATTCTTTCTTCTACGCACCAACCAATTTTGAATCAAGCATGCCATCTTAGACAAAAAAAAATAGCAGCCCATGTGTATTCAACACCAACCAAAAATGGGTCCCACCCAATTTAATAAAAAATCATTTTATTTTCTGAAATTTCAATAATTCATAGAAAATAGCCCGTTTATCAGAAAAATACGAATTTTATGTCCATTCCACACGAAATCGAATTCTATACAACTTTGTAGCTTTGAATTTTTCCAAATTCCAAACAGAAAATATCCGAAATTCACAAACGGATGATTTTTAATACCTCCATTCGGACAAAATACTGATAAAACACCTCAACATTAATTCCTTCATTTATAACCACATAAATAAATCCATCATTTATATCCACATCAAATAAATATTTCCTTATCATATAAATTAATAATTAATTATTCACAAATAATATTACAGAATCACAATTATGACGACCAAACAGTTCTCAGGAAAGCGGGGGCTTTCCAATAAGGATTTCTCCTTACTGGCGCGCAATTAGGTGACCAAACCTCTCATTGACAGAACTTTCTAGACATTGCCGATAATGCTTATCTAATAATATTTTTCAAATAATATGAATTATTGATTTGATAATGGGAAATAATGTGCAGTGACAATTATTGAAATAACAATAATATAAACTATCAACACAACAATTATTGAATTAATAAAATAAAATTTTGAACAGTAATTACTGTAACAATTATTGAGTAGTGCCTTCTTACGTAAGAATCAATAATTCAACAATACTGTACAATACCGTGTGCTACTGTGCAACCACGCGTATTACTGTATTTTAACCACCAGGTAATCCAACAGTGTTAACGGTAACAACTACGCCATTATTTATAAAAACTTAAACTTTGTCGTTTTCTTCATCCGACATTTATTCTGTTATGGGGTCCACAAATAACTGCGCCGTCGTACGTATATTCCCGACAAAAAGAATATTCCACGACTAAACAAATATTCCCCGACAACAATGATTATTTTATAACCACTTGCTTATTTTGCAAAGTTTGCATTTTTCACCCATAACCAAAGCATTATATCAAATTAACACCTTATTAATTTAGAATAATAAATAGAGGAAAAATACAATTTTATTTATAATAAGTTGGGGTCTTACAACCTCCCCTCCTTATAAAATTTCGTCCTCAAAATTGACGTACGTACCTGGTGTATCGAAAAGGTGAGGGTACCTCGCTTTCATTTCTGATTCTAACTCCCAGGTCATTTCTTTAATAGCATGGTTCCTCCACAAAACCTTAACTTGTGGTATAACCTAGGTGCGTAGGACATGCTCTTTCCTATCCAAGATCTTAACAGGTACCTCTTCGTACGTTAAATCTTCGGCTATCTCGTCTGGTTCTAACGCAATAATATGGTTCGGGTCTTTCACATATTTACGAAGCATAGATATGTGAAAAACATTATGAACACGAGACATGCTTGGAGGTAATGCGAGTCTATATGCCAAATTTCCTATTCGGTCAAGAATCTCAAATGGACCAACAAATCGTGGATTGAGCTTTCCTCTCTTTCCAAATCTTGTAACTCCCTTCCATGGAGCAACACGCAACAATACATGATCCCCAATATTAAATTCCACGTCCTTTCGATGAAGATCAGCATAACTCTTTTGTCGATCCTGTGAGGTTTGAATACGTTGTCGAATCATTTAGATCTTTCTGTAGTCATGCGTACTAATTCTGATCCCAACAACGTTGCTTCACCCACCTTGTCCCAGCATACTGGAGAACGACACTTTCGTCCATACAACGCCTCGGATGGAGCCATGCATATACTTGCTTGATAACTGTTGTTGTAGGAGAATTCCACCAGTGGTAAATACTTATCCCAACTCCCTTTGAAGTCTAGGATACAGGGTCTTAATAGATCTTCAAGAGTTTGAATAGTCCTCTCCGATTGTCCGTCCGTTTGAGGATGGTATACCGAACTGAATCGTAAATCTGTGCCCATAGCTTGCTGCAGGCTAACCCAAAATCATGAAGTGAATCTTGGGTCACGATCCGAAACTATGGATACTGGCATGCCATGTAATCTCACAATATCATTCACATACATACGAGCAAGACGTTCAAGGGAATAAGTTTCTCGTATAGGTAAGAAATGAGTAGACTTAGTTAATCTATCAACAATAACCTAAATCGCATTTATACCTTGAGAAACCTTGGGAAGACCTGTAACGAAATCTATGGTAATGTGTTCCCACTTTCATTTTAGAATCTCAAGTGGTTGTAATGGACCCTTTGGCACTTGATACTCTGCCTTTACACGTTGACAGGTTAAACACCTAGAGATAAACTTCGCGTTCTCTCTTTTCATATTGTTCCACCAAAATGTGTGTCGAATATCATGATACATTTTGGTACTCCCAGGATGGATTACAAACGGTGTGTTGTATGCCTCCATCATGATTCTATGCTTCAAGTCTGAATCGTTAGGAATGAAAAGTATAGAGTTGACTCGAAGTATTCCTTCTTCATCGATTCTTGCTTCTGGAATAGCACCTTCTTGCACTTTCTTCTTCATACACATCAGCCCCAGGTCCGTAGCTTGAGCAGCTTTAACTTTATCGATTAAAGTCGATTCTACTCGTATATTCACCATCATCATATGGGTCCCTGGAGTCTTTAATTATATCTCCATCCTTTGCAAGTCATACAAAATCGGACTTTGCATTGACAATATTGCACTCGTACTCGCATATGATCTTCTACTCAAAGCGTCAGCTACTACGTTCGCTTTTCCAGGATGATATTGAATAGTGTGATCGTAATCTTTCAACAACTCAAGACAACATCGTTGCCACATGTTGAGTTCCTTTTGGTTGAAGAAATATTTGAGGCTTTTATGATCCGTATAAATCTCCACTTTCTCCCCATACAGGTAATGTCTCCAGATTTTTAACGCGAAAGCGACTGCTGCCAACTCTAGATCACGAGTAGGATAATACCTCTCATATTCTTTGAGTTATCGCGAGGCATAGGCTATGACTTTCCCATTTTGCATGAGATCACATCCTAACCCTTTGCCTGAAGCATCGCTGTAGATAACAAATCCATCCGAACCAGATGGTATTGCCAGAACAAGTGCCGAAATGAGTCTCCTCTTGAGCTCTTGGAAACTCTTCTCGCATTCCTCACTCCATGCGAATTTTGTATCTTTCCGAGTCAGCTGAGTTAACGAAGTAACGATTCGAGAAACTCCTTCCACGAATCTCCGATAATAACCAGCTAAGCCCAGAAAGTTACGCACTTCGGTCACCGACTTCGGTTGCTCCCAACTTTGTATTTCTTCAATCTTCGTCGGGTCAACAAATACTCCATGTTTTGACACCACGTGCCTAAGGAATGCTACTTTCTCAAGCCAAAACTCGTATTTCTTCAGCTTGGCATATAGCTTGTTTTCACGAAGCCTTTCTAGTATCATCTTCAAATAGTGCTCATAATCTTCACGGCTTTTGGAATAAATGAGGATGTCATCAATAAAGACAACAACGAACTGATCCAAATATTCCTTGAATACACGGTTCATCATATCCACGAAAGCAGCAGGAGCATTAGTCAATCCAAAAGACATGACAAAGAATTCATAATGTCCGTACCGAGTTCTGAAGGCAGTCTTTGGAATATCCTCAGTTTTAATCTTCAGCTGATGGTATCCAGAACGAAGGTCGATCTTCGAAAAGAATTGTGCTCCTTGTAACTGGTCAAACAGGTCATCAATGCGAGGTAGCGGATACCTATTCTTGATGGTGACATGGTTTAATTCTCGGTAGTCAATACAAATTCGCATACTCCCGTCTTTCTTCTTTACGAATAAAACAGTAGCACCCCAAGGAGATGTACTAGGACGAATAAAATTGATGTATAATAACTCCTGTAGTTGGACTTTTAACTCCTGAATTTCAATAGGAGCCATTCGATATGGGGTTTTAGAAATGGGTTTTGTACCCAGTTCAAGGTCAATAAAGAATTCAATATCATGTTCTGGGGGTAGACCGGGAAGTTCTTCAGGAAATACATTAGGAAATTCTCTAACAACAGAAATATTATCCAAATCTGACTTGTGTTTGTTCAAATCCATAACATGGGCTAAGAAAGCTTGACATCCGTTTTTTAATAAATGAATAGCTTTGTGGCTTGATATGACAGTAACTGATTTTAGTGGTTTAGTTGCTTGAATTTGCATAACAGGTTGGTTAGGAATATGAAAACTAGCAACCTTACGAAAAAAATCAATTTTGGCATGATGAGTGGTTAACCAATCAATTCCTAAAATCACATCAAAAGTAAGTATCTTTAAAGAGATAAGATCAACAGGTAATGTGATAGTGCCAACTTGGATCAAGCAAGATTTATAAACTATAGATGTAACGAAGGTTTCACCCAACGGAGTTTCAACAGATAAGTTAAAATCCAATTTCTCCGGAGTCAAGTTTAAACGTTGAGTACAAGTAGGAGATATAAAAGAATGGGTAGAACCGGTATTTAGTAAGGTATAAACTTCGTAAGAATTTAAGATTAGCTTACCCGTGATCACCTCGTTTGGGTTCCTCACGTTTTGGTCAGTCACGACAAACGCTCTTCCAGGAACCGTTGATTTCAACTTATCCGGGACAGCCCTTGGAGTCACCATCCCCGCTGAACTTGGTTTTGCTACAGAACAATCCCGAGCTATATGACCTTCCTTTCCACAGTTATAACATACCTTGGATTGTTGTGGGTAGTTTGGGCTGATATGTCCCTCTTTCCCGCATTTGTAACATCTAACTAGCGGCTGTTCTCCTCCCCTAAAATTTGTTGTTGGTGCTGGTGCTGCTGCTGATGTCTTCCCATTATTGTTGAATCTCCTCTTTCAAAAATTTTCACTTGACTCACCTCTCCTATTATCATGACCACGATTACCACCCGAGTGGTTTCCGCCTTTGTCCGTATTTTTCCCTCCTCGTTTGTTATTATCGCTCTGATGACTATTGTCACTGGTATGACCCTAGTTGTGGTCCCTCAGTTGAGTATACTCACTATCTCGCTCTAATAATTGAGCCCTGTTGACAACATCTGAATACTGAGAAAATTTATGAGAGATAAGGTATTGAAGAATCTCGGGTTTTAGACCTCTTAGAAACATCCGCGTCATACGTTCCTCATTCTTTACCAAATGAGGTGCAAACCTGGATAACTCCGCGAACTTCGCCTCGTATTAAGACACCGTCATGTTGTTCTATTCCAGTCTAATAAACTCTACCTCTTTCATATGACGAATACTTTCAGGAAAGTACTTATCATTGAACAGTTTCTAAAATCTTTCCCAAGACATGTTAAGTGCAGCTGGCTGGGTACGCTTCACAGATTCCCACCAGTAATCTACCTCACCACGGAACATAAAGATGGCAAATGGAACCTTCTGTTCCTCTGTGTATCCCAAGATATCGAATATCTTGGTAATTTGCTTGACCCATGTTTCCGCCTTAATCGGATCGGCCTTTCCCCAGAAATCTGGTGGTCCCAACTCCTTGAACTGCTTGGCTGTGATAGACCGCGCGTTGCTATCACTTCTACCCGTATTTTGTACACGAGTCTCCCTCGTCTGATTTTACATGAACTGCAAAAAGCTCCTAAACATTCCATCATTCATCGTTTGCTCGGTAACGTTGTTTACAAGAGGAAATTGCCTTCCTGTTGCACGTTCTCCTGGTTTGTGACTAAAGGTTGTTCCACAGTCTCATACACTCCAATGTTAATGTTCTCAGCAGTCATTCTTAAATACTGCCATAAAATAAGGTTTAATTAAATAAATTAACATATCACATAATATCCCTATATTATGACCGACCAACAAATAAGCTTAGATAGGACACACTAGCGAATGATTTACTCATCTCTCCCCTCCTAGTTCTATTCCCCGATCTTCGCCAGAGACCATTTTCCTAAGCTTTGATACCAACTGTGACGCCCCCAAAATAGGTATACAACACCCATTCCGAGTCGCCAAATACATGGTACATAAAGTAAACTACAACTTTAATAATACAATTGTCATACAAAATACGACAACACATACTGTGAGTTTAAATACAAATATTGTCTTCTAGACAATATCAACACTACAATAAGTCCTCATTATAATTATTCATACACTATTTTTCAGAAATAGTGAGGACTGCTAAAACATCTTTCTAGAACCATCACTCTATACCCCGACTCGATCTTTCTATGTTCTCACCTCCTAAAAAGAAAAATAGAACTAAAAGAAAAAGGGTGAGCTCAACTAGCCCAATACAGAATATTATGACTAAGATAATATACAACAAATTATCAGTAGTCTTTAACAGGGAAAAATCTGATAGAATATAATAGACAACAAGTTTTAGATCAACAAATGCAGCGTAAACAACAATCCATTAGAAGAGTCTTGTCGAGAATGAATTCTACTATCTTCTAATATTTAAAAGTTTATCATCAATATTTTATCCCTGTAACAACAATTAGTATACATCTTTAATCAAATATTCATCTTTGCACTATAGGCCAAAGATATTCATTTGTATCACCAGTTGGTCATGTTCATCTCAACACCTGTTCATCTTTGCACTACGGGCAAAAATATTCATCAGTTAATCATTCATCTTTGCACTACAGGCCAAAGATATTCAGTAATATCATCATTTAAGATTGAGGATGATGAAAAATATTTTAAAAAAAACGAATCCAGTGAGACAGAAGGGCAATTATTAGGGATTCATATAACAGTTTATCCAAGATCAATAATCATTCATAATAACTAATTGTGAAGCAGAATTGAAAAATAAAGATCAAAACATTGATACAATCAAAGATAGTAACCATAATAGACATCTTGGACAAAAAGAAAAAAAATTCATTTTTTGGTGAATAGTGCCGTATTTGTGAAGTGTCGTATATGTGAATAGTAACCCCGACACAAAGGTAGAAATTCCACAATAAAATCCATACCAATATTTCGGTATAATGATATTGAAAGAATAACATCATTACAAAAAAAATAACATCCCTTACCTAAAAATAACCGTACTTCTGACTGAATTTTGGATATAGTGCTGACAGAAACTTGCACTGAATAACAACTCTCAAAGTATCAAAATAATCACAAAAATACGTTCGATAATATAGAGAGAAAGAAAACTTGTTTCTGGTGTGATTTTCAATTCTAACCTAAGCGTCTATTTATAGGAAAACGCTAGAACGCCATAAGAGACTAAAATAATAAAATATAATATTTTCTCAATCTTTCTTCTACGCACCAACCAATTTTGAATCAAGCATGCCATCTTAGACAAAAAAATAGCAGCCCATGTGTATTCAACACCAACCAAAAATGGGTCCCACCCTTTTTAATAAAAAATATTTTATTTTCTGAAACTTCAATAATTCATAGAAAATAGCCCGTTTATCAGAAAAATAAGAATTTTATGTCCATTCCACACGAAATTGAATTCTCTACAACTTTGTAGCTTTAAGTTTTTCCAAATTCCAAATAGAAAATATTTGAAATCCACAAACGGGTGATTTTTAATACCTCTATTCCGACAAAATACTGATAAAACACCTCAGCATTAATTCCTTCATTTATAACCACATAAATAAATCCATCATTTATATCCACATCAAATAAATATTTTCTTATCATATAAATTAATAATTAATTATTCACAAATAATATTATAGAATCACAATTATGATAACCATGCAGTTCTTAGGAAAGAGGGGCTTTTCAATAAGGATTTCTCCTTACTGGCGCGCAATTAGGTGGCCAAACTTTTCCTTGACAGAACTTTCTAGACATTTCCAATAATGCTTATCTAATAATATTATTCAAATAATATGAATTATTGATCTGATAATGGGAAATACTGTGCAGTGACAATTATTGAAACAAGAATAATATAAACTATCAACACAACAATTATTGAATCAATAAAATAAAATTTTGAACAGCAATTACTGTAACAATTATTGAGTAGTGCCTTCTTACGTAAGAATCAATAATTCAACAATATTGTGCAATACCGTGTGCTACTATGCAATCACGCGTATTACTGTATTTTAACCACCAGGTAATCCAACAGTGTTAACGGTAACAACTACGTCGTTATTTATAAAAACTCAAACTTTGTCGTTTTCTTCATCTGACAGTTATTCCGTTATGGGTTCCACAAATGACTGCGTCGTCGTACGGATATTCCCGAAAAAAGAATATTTTATGACCAAACGAATATTCCCCGACAACAATGATTATTTTATAACCACTTCATTATTTTGCAAAATTTGCACATTTCACCCATAACCAAAACATTATATCAAGTTAACACCTTATTAATTTAGAATAATGAATAGAGGAAAAAATTAATTTTATTTATAATAAGTTGGGGTCTTACAATCAGCATGATACATCATCATCAGAGCTTCCCTCACATCGTCTGACTAGCGATTCGGTATGATCTTTTAGTCTTTTCCAATCATACTATTCTCAGAATTAATAATCCATATGTGAGGTATAACTCTTTAATCTCTTCATGAGCTTTTAGTCTCCATTTACATGCATTAGCGATAATATACATGTTAAGTATTCTTAGAAAAGGATTTTGGTTAACTTGTTATGAATGGGATTAATTTTCATAAGTGTCCGTGGGGCGAGAATCACGGGAACGATTAGAGATTTAAGACTATTCAACCTTTTGATTGGGCACAACATCCCAGTTCAAAGCTCTTTTTGGAATAGACTTGACCTCATATGCATGACTGCACTTTGTGATTGCCCTGACTCTTAGTTGTGGCATATGAAGCTATGGAAAAAATAATGTCAAATAATGAAAAGATAAAAGATAAGTTGCCAGCCTAATGTCTCGAATTGTAGCCTAGGTTTCTTGAGTTATTAAGCCTGAGGGGTTTCTTTACACCTGGTGCCTTAAAGCCATCTGGTTTGGGAGTCATCGACCTAACACTCGTTACATTGGGTAACTTAGCGACTAAGAAAATGAGCACTGCAAAAGGCAAAACCTAAGCAGATCTGAATCGTGGCGTAGGTTACTCGAGTAATTAAGCCCGAGGGGTGTCTTTACACCTGGTTCCCTAAAGCCCTCTGGTTTGGGAGTCATCGACTTAACGCTCGTTACATTGGGTGACTTAGAGCCTAAGAAAATGGACTTATAAAACTCAAGCAAAGAAGCGAATAGAGTTATTTCCTGACTTATCTCGAAGTGTGGCCATTATTACTCGAGCCAGTAAACCCAAAGGAGTGTCTTAACACCTAGTGCCCTAAAGCCCTCCGGTTTGGGAGTCATTGGTCCAAAACTCGTTACATGGGTAATTCTGAATAGCCTAAGAAAACGAGACAAAATTAGGCAAGAAAAAAGAAAAATTTGCCAAGGCATAGAAGTAAAGCCTCTGCTAAGAGTTGCGTCACTTATAGGGCGTGTGTCATATGAAGTCAATTCTGCGAAAAATAACGTCTAGAGCGAAGATGAAGTTTCTCTGATAAATGGAGATAAGTCTTTTAAAATTTAATCCTGCCCATGAATAATGACCGTGGATGTTTAAAAATTTCCTTGCGATTTCATAACTCATTTCATTTCATAATTTGTACTTCAAATGCCTTATTCACAAGAGTATACTAATCCTGACAGTCAAGCCGTCAAGCTTTTCGTACATTTTTCTCTTTTGATGTACATGATATTTCTCATTCGCGACTTGGTCAACAAAGAGAGTTTCCCTTATGAATCCCCGACAACAACATGCAAAAGAACTAGGGCATTTTCCAATTCTAAGAAATGGAAGGAGTTTAAGGCGAGATCAAGCTTCTCATCAAAAGAAAGGAGAGAACTCCTGAAGGAAATCATGGTGACGTAAGCTTGCCCCTACAGAAGAAGGGGAAATTTTTCAAAAAAGTCCTTAACTCAAGAGCAGAAGGCTAATGACGAAAGGTCTAGCGAATGAAATCCTCACCATCAAATGTGTCAACCTGTGTCAAGTCCTCACGAGTTGAGGCTTCTACATCGAAGTTCAAATCTGGGCAGTGAAAGAATGGGTTGTACCCTCCAGGGATGTCAGCAACATTCAGATCATCAATTCAGTCGGGTTGCGAATCAAAAGCTCAAGGGAATGGGGCAAAAGTACCCCAACAGCGAAAAGAAACTCCAAATCGCCTCAGAAAGGGTGAGGTAAGTTTATACTCCAGACACTTTAAAATGTGCATCAACCTAGGACAATAGACTCCTAAGGAAAAATCTAGGTCATCACATCATGCATGATCTGCACATGTGCAAAAGCGCTACATCAGCGTACATCTCCATCAATATTTAGTATGCATCTCTTGTAGATTTAAATATGCGCGCACATTAAATGTCTAGATTAGAGGAAAATTCCATCATACACATCAATTGGTTGTCATCAATCCAGCGTAACATCAGGCGAAGTTTGGAAAATTAAGCTGTTGAATATTACTTCAGTGAAGGTATCGGAAGAACCGATATTCTAAACCATTGGAATCAATTCAGCATAACATCGGGCCATTTCAGCGATGAAAGATTTGTATACCACTATTCGAGTGGGAACCAAAATCGTTTGGCGATGTCAGCGTAGAAAACTACTAGTAGGGTAGGCACCGTTGTAAACTACCGGCGTATGCATCGGGAAGGTCCGATGATTTCAGAACTTCATCCCCAACAGAGATGTAGATCAAATCTCAACTTATCTTCATCAAACAAGCATCAGCAATACCGATAAAAAGCTAAACTGTTGGAGTCAACACCAGCATATGCATCAACAATAACCGGTAAAGGTAAAGCGATTTACGATGTGCGAAATACGATTTGCGATTTGCAATATAAAAAATGCGATGTGCGAATTGCGATTGGCCAAATGCGAAGTGCGAAATGCGATATGCAACTTTCGAACTGCGATTTGGAAAAGCATTTTAACATTCATCATAACATTCATTACATTGCGATTTGCATCATTCAAAATCCCTTGTAACATTTCAAGTGTCTAGTAATCTTTATCAGGTCCATTCCATTGCATTACATGAACCTGATAAAGAGGGGCATCTGTAGACACTCAAAATTTTGTTTTCCTATTACTAACTATGCAGGAGGACAAAAACATTTTTGTTACTCTCCAGAGATAACCCTGGAGGAGCACAAAGCCAGTTCTAACCCTGGAATAAACCCCGGGAGATCAAGTTCAAAACCTGGAGATAACCCCAAGAGGTCAAGCCAACCTTAAAAATAACCCAGAGGACATTCAAAGTTAATAACATGACAATCTTAGAGATAACTCTGGAAAAAGATGCTACAACTGCGCCAAAGTCAGAAATAACCCTGGGAGGAGCAAAATAGTTATTTTGCCACCTCAATCTCAACTCAACTCAAATAAACTCATTTTAAATCAAACTTCTTCAAAAGAAGTCCCACAAGAACCATATCTTAACTTCCGAGCGAAAACTACGCAAAACAGCTCAACAGACTGCCTAATAGAAACTTGGAAATGCCATTTCGGTCATGGACCCATCTTCCTAGAATCAAAAAAGGGCAAATCCTATATCATTGCATAGCTCTCAAAAATAGCTTTCCAGAATGGTATGTCACGCCTCAATCGGAGGCTCAAATTAAAGTTCTGTAAGTTCAAGCGGACATCACGTTGTAAGCGTGCACGTACTTTGAGACGGAGGGACTCGCGGAGCCTGGGGTACCTCGGGAAGCCGTAGGTACACCTGTGGCTCCCCCCTCTATAAATAGAGGGCTTGGGGTGGCCATATTTATAAGAAAAAAGGCGAGGAAGCCCTGTCAAATTTGCTCTGTACACCACCTATATTGAGTGTTTTTTTATTTTAAACACTTGTTAGCTCGCATATAGATATATTTTTACCAGCGGGAGCCGAGTGTTTATCCATTTAAAGTCATAAAAGTCTTCTTTGGCAGCCCATTGTAAGCCTTCTTACACATTATAAAGCCTTTTTCTTAATCTTTGCACACACTCTTCTTCACATTGAGAGTCGTGTTGTGTGTGTATACTCGGATTTCGATCCGTGGTTTTCATTTCGGTTTGTATATATATACTTATATATATTTATATATATGGGCTAACATTATCGAGTTATGCCTCGATTGAGCCTGGACTCACGTCATGAGCGTTTACTTGTTTATATATATATATATACTTATATATATGAACTATTGTCGAACTTTGTTCGATGAGTCTGAATTTTACATCCGAAGCGTTTACTGCTTATATATATATATATATATATATATATATATATATATATATATATATATATATATATATATATATATATATATAAACTGTTGCTGGACTTTGTTCGATGAGCCTGGATTTTATATCCGGTGCGTTTACTGCTTTTAAATATATATAGCAAAAAATCGCTAAAATGATAAATTGAGCCGAGATCGATATATATCCTGCGCGTTTATCGCTTATATATATATATTTACATTTCTGTCAGGCCTGGAGTTTACTTCGTGGCCTTTTACTGCTTTATTTATATTCTGTCCCGCCTAAAGTTTACTTCATGACGGTTGATCGTTTTTACTACTTTATTTACATTCCGTCTCGCTTGGATTTTACTTCGTGGCGGTTTATCGTATTTTTTGCTTTATTTACATTTATGATCCCCCATAGAGGTGCTTCGTGGTGGTTGATCATGTCTCTCTATATATATTTACCACTTTTATATATTTATATTTTCGATCCCCCGTGGAGGTGCTTCGTGGTGGTTGATCATGTCTGTATATATATATTTACAACTTTTATATATATAACTGATTACTGCTTTTCATATAAACTGTGGTATCTTGTGAGCCTAGGAATCATGTGATCACAGATTCAGTCCACTGAATCTAGATTCGGTTCCCGTGATGGACATTTTTCAGCTGTAAGCAGCTTGTAAATTATTCACGGAGTTTGAATTTCCTTAGATGGTTTTCATCCCCATGAGGAGTTCGACACTGCTATATATTATTTTCTCGAAGATGCTTTGCATCTCTAAAATAAAAGTAATTAAGCCGAACATTTAATAATAAAATAGAAGTATAAAAAGGTCTCAATTACTATTGAGCACAGGGTTTGAAAAACCTCTTTTACAAAATCTCACTGCTATATCATGTTTAAAAGTGATTTTTTCATACAAATTCAAACCCTTTCTATATTGGTGCGAACGAGGCCTCACAATATTTCCAAATAACAACACACTGACCCACACATACACACATTTATATAACAGTTTCTTGAAAAGTGGTTGTCACTATGATAACACGGATGTCGGGGGGTGCCTAACACCTTACCTCCGCATAATCAAGCCCCCGAACCCAAATGAATCTCGGTTTCACAGACCCGTTTAGCAGTGTCATATCACTAGCTCAATGTGCAAACCTTTTCTTGGTTACGTTGGTGCAACCAGTTAAAAACACCAACTGACGACTCTTACAATCCAATCGTCGACATATACATGTCGGACCTTTTTCACTTATTTTTTCAAACAAATCTCACATAACATGAGCAAGAACAGAAAAGGGACAAATAAAAATTCTGATGTCGACAATAAGGTTAAAAAAATAATACTAATCCCTACAAAGATGAAGAAAATAATTAAAAAAAAGGTAAAACAATAATTAGATAAGTTTGATAAAAATTAATAATGAGAAAGCAAGAAATTTGAATAACTAAGCAACTTTATGACGAAGTAATTCATCCTTTTAATTGTATAACTCAAAATATGCTACGTAATAATAATAATAATAATTTATATATTTTCCAATTTATTATTATTATTATTATTATTATTATTATTTTCTTTCTCTTCCATGTGTTTTTTTTGAAATTTTCATTTAACTTATGCATGGGTAGACATTCTTATATAGGTTGATGTGTTTTATTATTTTTTATATGAATAATATTAAGGGTCTTAAATTCAGAGTCTCAAACGTGTCTCAAATTATGTAACATTGAATAAGATAAAAATATAGCTAGTGATGCTATCATTTGAGATATTATGTGAAACCAAAAATATTTGAGGCCCAAAAGATATTTCTCTTTAGCACCTGGTCATAAGAAATCTTTAAGCACACTGCACTTAGTTGATGCTTTTTTATGGGAGGATAAAGATACCTACCAGCTCCTTGGACTTCAAACTAACAAGGTTTGTAAGACCCCAACTTATTAGTAAATAAAATTGAATTTTCTCTATTTATTATTTTGAAATAGTAAGGGTTGATTTGATTAATGTGGTTAATTATAGGTAAAATGCGCAAATATTTAAAATAAGCAAGTGGTTATAAAATATTCATTTTTTATCGGAGAATATTAGTTTGGTCGTGGAATATTCTTACTGTCGGGGAATATTCGTACGACGACGCAACCTTGTGTGGGCTCCATAACGGAAAGCGATTGGATGAAGAAAACGACAAGTATAAGTTGTTTATAAATAACGACGTAGTTGTTACCGTTAATACTGTTAAATTACCCGGTGGTTAAAACACAGTAGCACACGATATTGTACCAATTATTGATTTTTACGTAAGAAGGCACTACTCAATAATTGTTACAGTAGTTACTGTTTAATATTTTATTTTATTGATTCAATAATTGCTACGTTGATATTTTACATTATTGTTGTTTCAATAATTGTCACTACACAATATTTTCATTATTAGATCAATAATTCATATTATTTGAATAATATTATTAGATAACGTTATTGGCAATGTCTAGAAAGTTCTGTCTAAGAAGAGGTTTGGTCACCTAATTGCGCGCCAGTAAGGAGAAATCCTTATTGGAAAGCTCCTTCTTTCCTGGGAACGGCCTGTGTAACACCCCCTTCCCGAAAAGGAAAGGGAGGTCACGCACAAAGCACAACAAACCTCAAAATAAGTAAACAAAGCACTAATAACTTCAAGATACTAATAGTGGTGATCCATTAATAGCGTACTGAATACAATTCTCCAAAATAGAGTCAAAATAATCAAAACTTAAAATTTGAAACAACCTAGATGGTCAAAGGCAACTCTCTCATCACACTAGCCCTGAATCACCCTTGCAAACCTGCCAGAAGAAAAACACAACATGAGCCAATTGCCCAGTATAGATACAGATATACAACTAATACACGAAAATAACTGAGACAAAATACTGAACAAAACCTCAAGTGTAAATACTGACGAAAATATAATCTCCAAAGATCTGAATGGAATATATCTGAATCAACAAAATTGGCGAAACCAATAGAAAAATAAAGAAATAATGAAATGAAGTAACTAACTCAATGAATTGAACTGAACAAGAACAAACAAAACTAATACAATGAAATAATAGGCTGAATCAAATGGTTGGGTGTTATTTCATACCGAATGAGCTCAGAAATATACATTGCCACACATGCAAGTCAAAATAATGCCACACAGGCAAATCACACATTGGACCGCGAATCCAAATGTATGCAAATCGGATAGGTGTGTTTGGCACAACATCACAAATCCACAGAACAGAAAACTAGGGTTAACCCATACGTCTCCCACAACAAAACACCAAATGACCCACTTCTTCCAGAGCCCAAAACGGAGATGTCGTGGACTAATCACACCGCCACTAAAAGTGTCATGCCTCTCGTGCCAAGACGACATGCCTGTGGTACCCCCACAGGTGGTTATAGCTGAGGTATACCCTGCGGTATTCTAACAAAAATATCATGTTACAACACATGCGACACAATATCAACACAAGGGTTCTAATATGTACATATTAAACTGAAATGAATCATCAACTCAAAGTCTCCAAACATATACTAACATGCACATTACTACAAATATCAAAATAAATTTAGACATGTAGTAGTCTAAAGAGTACAAATATGAGTTCCAACTATGAACGCCAAACGAAACTATCACAATGAATTTGATAAAGAATAATTATGAGAGGTAATACAAAATTTTTAAACGAGTAGCAAAACAAACGACTTAAAATTAAAAAAATCTCGCTGAAAGAGTACGGAATCCGTACCTGGAATCGATAATGCAATACCCAAATTTATATTCCAAAAATACTCCTTAATTTCCCTCCGTTCGATCTAATAAAATAATAATAATGCAATTATAAGTTACTTAATAATTATAATTTATACTACTATGAAATTAATTCTCTAATTAAATTAATTTTACAAAATAACCCTAATTAAATTATAATTTATATTCTAATAATTTTTTATATACTTTAACAAATCAATAACCTTAAGATATTATATATATAATAAATCTCATTTATTCATTAAAGCCATACTGCCATTACTTATACATAGAGTAATAATAAAGGTAAAATAAGAGTTGAAGTTTGTGAATTCCCAAGGCTAATCACGTGGTATACATATTAATAAGCACCTTTAAATCAATGCAGGTTCCGTATATATATATATATATATATATATATATATATATATATATATATATATATATATATATATATATATATATATATATATATATATATAGTCTAATTCCTTTGTTAATTCTAACATGGTAATCTGCCAACTTATACATATACATATCCGACACATCCCTTTTTTTTCTTTTTTTTTTTCAAATCAACTCATGGCCAACTGCTTGAAAAAATATAATAAAAATATATATGTAATATACAAAATCAACGCCTGCAGCAGTCCTGCAGGCCACCAACAAGATTCTATATAAACATAATATATATATATATATATATATATATATATATATATATATATATATATATATATATATACCTGCAATCCTTCTTACTTTGTAAGTGTACTGAACATCTATGAAATAAAACTATTATACAAATACTGTAATCAAAGGACACTTACCTAATAAAGCTTAAAGTTGATTTTCCTCTCTTTTTCTTGCGCTGCCTCACGAGTCACACCTAATTCCTTTCCCACGTTCGTATGAGAGTCTAATTAGATTTTACTTGTTTAATTATATATCTTATTGTGTCTCCTAATTTTAATATTACCCAAATACAAAATAGACCCAATTAGTATAAAAGCCCAAATTAATGTAATCACATACTTATTATAGTTCACACAAATTTAATACAATTTGACACAAACATGAGAAAAGCCTAATTAAAATATGGATTTAAATATTATTTATTTATTTATTTTATTTATTATTATCTTTTTTTTACCGAGTATTACAGCCTGGTTGTCGGTATTGCGATTCTGTAATATTATTTGTGAATAATTAATTATTGATTATTATGATAAGAAAAATATTCATTTTATGTGGATATAGGTGGAGAAAATTTTTAAATGCGACAATTTTTGAAAATTGATATTTTATCTTTTTCGATAAAATAATATATTATTATATTTTAATAATATAATAATGGTGATATTTTTACAATGAATGTGGGATATATGAATAAATAAGAAGGAAAAATATTTTTGTCACTAAAAATTGATTAAAACATGTTAAATATTTTTGTGGGCCCATTTCTTGACTGAAATTTGATTATAGCTTGTAAAATCGTCCGTTTATGGATTTCGGTCAATTTCTGTTTGGAATTTGAAAAAATTTTCTTCTGCAAAGTTGTAGAGAATGGAATTTCCTATGGAAAGGACATAAGGTTCAAATTTTTCTGATAAAGGGGATATTTTTTATGAACTATTGAAGTTCCGAAATTCCAGAATAATTAATTTTTGAAGTTTAAAATATTTTAATTAAGAAAAACATTTTTGTCATTTGTGGGACATGTGTTAAGTGGTTGAAATCAGCTATTGGTGTGCGTAGGAATTTAGTTTATAAATAATATTATTTTATTAAATTTTCAGCTTTGGTGTTCTAAGTATTTTCCTATAAATAGGGTGCTTTGGTTAGAATTGAAAATCACACCAGAAACTAAAATTTTTTCTCTCTATATTATCGAGCGTATTCTTGTGATTATTTTGATACCTTGAGTGTTGCTATACGATGCAAGTTCCCTTCAGTACTATATCCGGTATTCCAGCTAGAAGTACTGTCTTTTTGAGGTAAGGGATATTCTTTTTTTTAAAAATGATATTATTTCTTTCAATATCATTATGCCGAAATATTGATAGTATTTTTCATGTGAAATTCTTGTCTTTTAGTGTCGGGGTTACTATTCATGTATATGGTACTATTCACGAATATGGAACTATTCACAAAAAAATTAAATTTTCATTTTTTGTCCAAAATATCTATTATGGATACTAGCTTTGATTGTATCCATGTTTTGATCATTCTTGAATTTTGCTCCACTATTATTATTTATGAATTATTTTTGAACTCGAATTGTTTAAAGTACGAATCCTTAGTATTTGTTCTTTTGTTTCACTAGATTCGTTTTCTTTAAAATATTTTTCTTCATCCTCAGTCCTAAATGATGATATTATTGAATATCTTTGGTCTGTAGTGCAAAGATTAATGATTTTCTGATGAATATCTTTGGCCCGTAGTGCAAAGATGAACAGGTGTTGAGATGAACATGTCCAACTGATGAATATCTTTGGCCTGTAGTGCAAAGATGAATATTTGATTCAAGATGAATATTGATTAATGTTAAAGGGATAAAATAATGATGATGGACTTTTAAATTCATAGATTATAGTAGATTTCATTCTCTACGTAACTCATCTATGAATTATTATTTTCGCTGCGAATATTGATCTGAAATTTGTTGTCTATTGTGTTTTATCAGATTTTTTCTTGTTGAAGACTAACGATAATTTGTTCTATATTATCTTAGTTATAATATTATTTACTTGGCTAGTTGAGCTCACCCTTTTTTTTTTGTTCCATTTTTCTTCTCAGGAGGCGAGAATGTAGTGAGTTCTAGTCGGGGTGTGGAATGATGGTTCTAAAAAGTTGTTTTAGTAGTCCTCACCATTTTTATAAAATAATCTACCAATAAATGTAATGAGGACTTATTTGGGTGTGAATATTGTCTAGATGGCAATATTTGTATTTAAACTCATAGTTTTTATGTTGTATTAATAACGTTGTAGTTGTTTCTGTACCATGTTATTGACGACTCAAAATAGGTGATGTATACCTATTTTAGGGGCGTCACAGTTGGTATCAGAGCTTAGGGATATGATTTTTGGCAGAGATCGGGGGATAGAACTAGGAGGGGAGAGACGAGTAAATCCTTCGCTAGTGTATCCTACTTAAGCTTATTTATTGGTTGGTCAGAATATAGGGATATTATGTGATATGTTAATTTCTTTAATTAACCCTTGTTTTATGGCAGTATTTGAGAATGTCGACTGAGAATGTTAACAGTGGAGTAAATGAGACCGTGGAGAAACCTTTACTCACCAACGAGGAGAACGTGCAAAAGGCTGGCAATGTTCCTCCTGTGAATAACACCACTGAGTAGATGATGAACGACGAGATGTTTAGAAGCTTTTTGTAGTTCATGCAAAATCAGAAGAGGGAGACTCGTGTTCAAAATACAGGTGGAAATGATAATAACACACGGTTTGTCACAGCCATGCAGTTCAAAGAGTTGGGACCACCACAATTCTGGGGAAAACCGGATTCTATTAAGGCAGAAACGTGGGTCAAACAAATTACCAAGATATTCGATGTCTTGGGATGCACGGAGGAACAGAAGGTTCCATTCACCACCTTTATGTTCCGTAATAAGGCAGATTACTGGTGGGAATCTGTGAAGCGTACCCATCCAGCTGCACTCAGCATGTCTTGGGAGACGTTTCAGAAACTGTTCAATGACAAGTACTTTCCTGAAAGTATTCGTCATATGAAAGAAGTGGAGTTTATTAGATTGGAACAAAACAACATGACGGTGTCCCAGTACGAGGCGAAGTTTGCGGAGTTATCCAGGTTTGCACCTCATTTGGTAGAGAATGAGGAACGTATGACGCGGATGTTTCTAAGAGGTTTGAAACCCGACATACGTCAATATCTCATTTCTCATAAATTTTCTCTCTATTCAGATGTTGTCAACAGGGCTCAATTATTAAAGCGAGATAACGAGTATGTTCAACCGAGGGACCACAACCAGGATCATACCGGTGACAACAGTCATCAGAACAATGATAACCAGCAGAGAAAGAAAAATAAGGACAAGAATGGTAACCACTCTGGTGGTAATCATGGCCATGAAAATAGAAGAAGCGAGTCGGGGAGAGATTTTAAAAAGAGGAGATTCAATAATGACCATGAGAAGACGTCAGCACCAACAACTGGTTCTAAGGGAGGAGAACGACCACCGGTCGTATGCTATAAATGTGAAAAGGAGAGACATATCAGCCCAAATTGCCCAAAACAGTTCAAGGTATGCTATAATTATGAAAAAGAAGGACATATCGCTCGAGATTGTATGGTAGCGAAACCAAGTCCAGCGAGGATGGTGACTCAAAAGGCTGTCCCAGAAAAGTTAAAGTCAAGGGTTCCTGGAAGAGCGTTTGTCGTGACTGGTCAAAATGCAAGGAACCCAAACGAGGTGATCTAGGGTAAGCTAATCATAAATTCTTATGGAGTTTATACCTTACTAGATACCGGTGCTACCCATTCATTTATTTCTCCGGCTTGTGCTCAACGTTTAAACTTAACTCCGGAGAAATTAGACTTTGATTTATCTGTGCAGACTCCGTTAGGAGAAACTTTCAACATATCCACTGTTTATAAATCTTGTTTGATCCAAGTTAGCACCATCACATTACCTGTTGATCTTATCTCTTTAAAGATACTTGCTTTTGATGTGATTTTAGGGATTGATTGGTTAGCTACTCATCATGCCAAAATTGTTTATTTTCGTAAGGTTGTTAGTTTTCATATTCCTAACCAACCTGTGGTACGAATTCAAGCAACTAAACCACTAAAATCAATCACTGTCATATCAAGTCATAAAGCTATTCGTTTATTTAAAAACAGATGTCAAGCTTTCTTAGCCCATGTTATGAATTTGAATAAAGACACGTCGGATTTGAATAATATTCCTGTTGTTAGTAAATTTCCTGACGTATTTCCTGAAGAACTTCCCGGTCTACCCCCAAAACGTGAAGTTGAATTCTTTATTGATCTTGAACCTGGTACAAAGCCCATTTCTAAAACCCCATATCGAATGGCTCCTATTGAAATTTAGGAGTTAAAAGTCCAACTACAGGAATTATTGGACATCGGTTTCATTCGTCCTAGTACATCTCCTTGGGGTGCTCCTATTTTATTTGTAAAGAAGAAAGACGAGAGTATGCGACTTTGTATTGACTATCGGGAATTGAACCATGTTACCATCAAGAATAGGTATCCGCTACCTCGCATTGATAACCTATTTGACCAGTTGCAAGGAGCACAATTCTTTTCAAAGATTGATCTTCGTTCTGGATATCATCAGCTGAAGATTAGAACTGAGGATATTCCAAAGACTGCCTTCAGAACTCGGTACGGGCATTATGATTTCTTAGTCATGTCTTTTGGATTGACTAATGCTCCTGTGACTTTTATGGATATGATGAACTGAGTATTCAAGGATTATTTGGATCAGTTCGTTGCTGTCTTTATTGATGACATTCTAATATATTCCAAAGGCCGTGAAGATCATGAGCACCATTTGAAGTTGGTACTCCAAAAGCTTCTTGAAAATAAGCTATACGCCAAGTTGAAGAAATGCGAGTTCTGGCTTGAGGAAGTAGCATTCCTTGGGCACGTGGTGTCAAAACATGGAGTATCTGTCGACCCGACGAAGATTGAAGCAATACAAAGTTGGGAGCAACTAAAGTCGGTGACCGAAGTACGTAACTTTCTGGGCTTAGCTGGTTATTATCGAAGATTTGTGGAAGGATTTTATCAAATCGCTACCCTGTTAAATCAACTAACTTGGAAGTATACAACATTCGTATAGAGCGAGGAATGCGAAAAGAGTTTGCAAGAGCTTAAGAGGAGACTCATTTCGGCACCTGTTCTGACAATACCATCTGGTTCGGATGGATTTGTTATCTACAGCGATGCTTCAGGCAAAGGGTTAGTATGTGTTCTCATGTAACGTGGGAAATTCATAGCCTATGCCTCGCGACAACTTAAAGAGTATGAGAGGAATTATCTTACTCATGATCTAGAGTTAACAGCAGTTTTTTTCGCGCTAAAGATCTGGAGGCACTATCTATATGGGGAGAAAGTGGAGATATATTCAGACCATAAAATCCTCAAATATTTCTTCACCCAAAAGGAACTTAACATGCGGCAACGACGTTGACTCGAGCTGTTAAAAGATTATGACCACACCATTCAATACCATCCTAGAAAAACAAACGTGGTAGCTGACGTGTTGAGTAGAAGATCATATGCAGGAATGAGTGCGATGATGTCAAGTATACGCATAGAACCAACTTTAATCGATAAAGTTAAAGTTGCTCAAGCCACAGACCCGGAGCTAATGCATATGAAGAAAAAAGTACAAGAAGGTGCTATTCCAGAAGCAAGAATCGATTAAGAAGGAATACTTCGAGTACACTCCAGACTTTGTGTTCCTAATGACTCTGATTTGAAGTACAAGATCATGATGGAAGCACACAATACACTATTTTCAATCCGTCCTGGAAGTACCAAAATGTATCGTGATCTTTGACATACATTTTGGTGGAACAATATGAAGAGAGAGATTGTAAAGTTTATCTCGAGGTGTTTAACTTATTAACGTGTAAAGGCGGAGCATAAAGTGCCTAAGGGTCCATTGCAACCACTTGAGATCCCGAAATGGAAGTGGGAACACATTACCATGGATTTCGTTACAGGTCTTCCCACGATTTCTGAAGGTATAAATGCTATTTGGGTTATTGTTGATAGATTAACTAAGTCTGTTCATTTCTTGCCGATACGGGAGTCTTATTCCCTTGAACGTCTTGCTCATATGTATGTAAATGAGATTGTGAGATTGTATGACATGCCAGTATCCATAGTTTCAGATCGTGACTCAAGATTCACTTCATGATTTTGGGTTAGTTTGCAAAAAGCTATGGGCACGGATTTACGATTCAGTTCGGCATACCATCCTCAAACGGACCGACAATCAGAGAGGACTATTCAAACTCTTGAAGATCTATTAAGACTATGTGTCCTAGACTTCAAAGGGAGTTGGGATAAATATTTACCTTTGGTGAAATTCTCCTACAACAACAGTTATCAGGCAAGTATAGGTGTGGCTCCATTCGAAGCATTATATGGATGTAAGTGTCACTCTCCAGTAAGTTGGGATGAGGTTGGTGAAGCAACATTGTTGGGACCAGAATTGGTACGTATGACTACAAAAAAGATCCAAATGATTCGACAACGTATACAAATGACATAAGATCGACAAAAGAGTTATGGAGATCTTCATCGAAAGGACGTGGAATTTGGTATTGGGGATCATGTATTGTTGCGTGTTGCTCCATGGAAAGGAGTTACAAGATTTGGAAGAAGGGGAAAGCTCAATCCATGATTTATTGGTCCATTTCAGATTCTTGACTGAGTAGGAAATGTGGCCTAAAGACTATTGTTACCTCCAAGTATGTCTCGTGTTCATAATGTTTTTCACATATCTGTACTAAGTAAATATGTGAAAGACCCGAACCACACTATTGAGTTAGAACCGGACGAGATAGCCGAAGACTTAACGTACGATGAGGTACCTGTTAAGATCTTGGATAGGAAGGAACATGTTTTACGCACAAAGGTCATACCCCAAGTCAAAGTTTTGTGGAGAAACCATGCTATTGAAGAAATGACCTGGGAGTTGGAAACGAAAATGAAAGCGAGGTATCCTCACTTTTTCGAAACACCAGGTACGTACGTCAATTTCGAGGACGAAATTTCATAAGGAGGGGAGGTTGTAAGACCCCAACTTATTATTAAATGAAATTGAATTTCCTCTATTTATTATTTTGAAATAGTAAGGGTTGATTTGATTAATGTAGTTAATTATGGGTAAAATGCGCAAATATTTCAAATAAGCAAGTGGTTATAAAGTATTCATTTTTTATCGGAGAATATTCGTTTGGTTGTGGAATATTCTTACTGTCAGAGAATATTCGTACGACACCGCAGTCTTGTGTGGGCCCCATAACGGAAAACGATTGGATGAAGAAAACGACAAGTATAAGTTATTTATAAATAACGGCGTAGTTGTTACCGTTAATACTGTTAAATTACCCGGTGGTTAAAACACAGTAGCACACGATATTGTGCCAATTATTGATTTTTACGTAAGAAGGCACTACTCAATAATTGTTACAGTAGTTACTATTCAATATTTTATTTTATTGATTCAATAATTGCTACGTTGATATTTTATATTATTGTTGTTTCAATAATTGTCACTACACAGTATTTTCATTATCAGATCAATAATTCATATTATTTGAATAATATTATTAGATAACATTATTGGCAATGTCTAGAAAGTTCTATCTAAGGAGAGGTTTGGTCACTTAATTACGCGCCACTAAGGAGAAATCCTTATTGGAAAACCCCCTCTTTCCTGGGAACGGTCTGATTGTCGGTATTGTGATTCTATAATATTATTTGTGAATAATTAATTGTTGATTATTATGATAAGAAAAATATTCATTTTATGTGGATATAGATGTAGAAATTTTTTTAATGTGATAATTGTTAAAAATTGATATTTTATCTTTTTCGATAAAATAATATATTATTATATTTTATTAATATAATAATGGTGATATTTTTACAATTAATGTGGGATATATGAATAAATAAGGAGGAAGAATATTTTTGTCAGCAAAAATTGTTTAAAACATGTTAAACATGTCTGTGGACCCATTTCTTGACTGAAATTTGATTATAGCCTGTAAAATCACCCGTTTATGGATTTCAGTCAATTTTTATTTGGAATTTGGAAAAACTTTCTTCTGCAAAGTTATAGAGAATGAAATTTCCTATGGAAAGGACATAAGGTTCAAATTTTTCTGATAAAGGGCTATTTTTTATGAATTATTGAAGTTTCGAAGTTCTAGAATAATTAATTTTTGAAGTTTAAAATATTTTAATTAAGAAAAACGTTTTTTTCATTTGTGGGACATGTGTTAAGTGGTTGAAATCAGTTGGTGGTGTGCGTAGGAATTTAGTTTATAAATAATATTATTTTATTAAATTTTCTGCTTTGATGTTCTAGCATTTTCCTATAAATAGGGTGCCTAGGTTAGATTTGAAAATCACACCAGAAACTAAAATTTTCTCTCTCTTTATTATCGAGCGTATTCTTGTGAGTATTTTGGTACCTTGAGTGTTTCTATACGGTGCAAGTTCCCTTCAGCACTATATCCGGTATTCCAGCTTGAAGTACTGTCTTTTCGAGGTAAGGGATATTATTTTTTTTAAAATGATATTATTTCTTTCAATGTCATTATGCCGGAATATTGATAGTATTTTTCTTGTGAAATTCTTGTCTTTTAGTGTCGGGGTTACTATTCACGTATATGGTACTATTCACGAATACGACACTATTCACAATAAAATTAAAATTTTATTTTTTGTCCAAAATTTCTATTATGAATACTAGCTTTGATTGTAACCATGTTTTGATAATTCTTGAATTTTGCTCCACTATGATTATTTATGAAGTATTTTTGAACTCGGATTGTTTAAAGTACGAATCCTTAATATTTGTTCTTTTGTTTCACTGGATTCGTTTTCTTTAAAATATTTTTCATCATCCTCAGTTCTAAATGATGATATTACTGAATATTTTTGGCCTATAGTGCAAAGATTAATGATTTTCTGATGAATATCTTTGGCCCGTAGTACAAAGATGAACATGCGTTAAATTGAACATGACCAACTGATGAATATCTTTGGCCTGTAGTGCAAAGATGAATATTTGACTCAAGATGAATATTGATTGATGTTACAGGGATAAAATAATGATGATGGACTTTTAAATTCATAGATTATAGTAGATTTCATTCTCTACGTAACTCATCCATGAATTATTATTTTCGCTGTGAATATTGATCTGAAATTTGTTGTCTATTGTATTTTATCAGATTTTTCCCTGTTGAAGACTAATGATAATTTTTTCTATATTATTTTAGTCATAATATTCTTTATTGGACTATTTGAGCTCACCCTTTTTCTTTTTGTTCCATTTTTCTTCTCAGGAGGCGAGAATGTAGCGAGTTCTAGTCGGGGTGTGGAATGATGGTTCTAGAAAGTTATTTTAGTAGTCCTCACCATTTTTGTAAAATAATCTACCAATAATTATAACGAAGACTTGTTTGGGTGTGAATATTGTCAAGATGACAATATTTGTATTTAAACTCACAGTTTTTGTGACGACCCCAAAATAGGTATACATCACCCATTATAAGTCGCAATATACATGATACAGAAAAACATCTACAACTTTATTAATACAATTATCGTGCAAAATACGACAACACATACTGTGAGTTTAAATACAAATATTGTCTTCTAGACAATATCAACACCCAAATAAGTCCTCATACAATTATTGATGTACTATTTTACCAAAATAGTGAGGACTACTAAAACAACTGTCTAGGACCATCATTCTATACCCCGACAGGTTCCTGCCATGTTCTCGTTTCCTGAGAAAAAAAATGGAACAAAAAGGAAAAGGGTGAGCTCAACTAGCTTAGTAAAGAATATTATGACTAAGATAATATACAACAAATTATCCTTAGTCTTTAACAGGGAAAAATCTGATAGAATATAATCGACAACATGTTTTAGATCAACAACTGCAGCGGAAATAACAATTCATTAGAAGAGTTAAGTAGAGAATGAAATCTACTATCGTCTATGAACCTAAAAGTACATCATCAATATTTTATCCATGTAACATCAATCAATATACATCTTTGCACTACGAGCAATATAACGTAAAAATACTGATTTGATTTTTAATACCTCTATTCCGACAAAAATACTGATAAAACACCTCAACATTAAATCCTTCAATTATAACCACATAAAATAAATAAATCCATCATTTATATCCACATCAATTAAATATTTCCTTATCATAAAAACCAATAATTAATTATTCACAAATAATATTACAGAATCACAATTATGACAACCAGGCCGTTTTTAGGAAAGAGGGGGCTTTCCAATAAGGATTTCTCCTTACTGGCGCGTAATTAGGTGACCAACCTCTCCTTAGACAGAACTTTCTAGACATTGCCAATAATGTTATCTAATAATATTATTCAAATAATATCAATTATTGATCTGATAATGGGAAATACTGTGCAGTGATAATTATTGAAATAACAATAATATAAAATATCAACGTAGCAATTATTGAATCAGTAAAATAAAATATTGAAAAGTAATTACTGTAACAATTATTGAGTAGTGCTTTCTTACGTAAGAATCAATAATTCAAAAATACTGTGCAATACCGTGTGCTACTGCGCAACCACGCGTATTACTGTATTTTAACCACCGGTTATTCCAACAGTGTTCACGGTAATAACTACGCCGTTATTTATAAAAACTCAAACTTGTCATTTTCTTCATCCGACGGTTATTCTGTTATGAGGACCACGAATGGCTGCGCCGTCGTACGAATATTCCCCGACAATAAGAATATTCCACGACCAAACGAATATTCTCTGACAAAATGAATATTTTATAACCACTTGCTTATTTTGTAAAATTTTCACATTTCATCCATAACCAAAGTATTATATCAAATCAACTCATTATTTCAAGATAATAAATAGAGAAAATTTAATTTTATTCATAATAAGTTGGAGTCTTACAACCTCCCCTCCTTATGAAATTTCGTCCTCGAAATTGACGTACGTACCTGGTGTTTCGAAAAGGTGAGGGTACCTCACTTTCATTTCTAATTCTAACTCCCAAGTCATTTCCTCAATAGTATGGTTCCTCCACAAAACCTTTACTTGTGGTATAACCTTTGTTCGTAGGATATGCTCTTTCTTATCCAATATCTTGATAGGTACCTCCTCGTACGTTAAATCTTTAGCTATCTCGTCTGGTTCTAACGCAATAATGTGGTTTGGGTCTTTAACATATTTACGAAGCATAGATATATGAAAAACATTATGAACACGAGACATGCTTGGAGGTAACGCGAGTCTATAGGCCACATTTCCTACTCGGTCAAGAATCTGAAATGGACTAATAAATCGTGGATTGAGCTTTCCTCTCTTCACGAATCTTGTAACTCCCTTCCATGGAGTAATACGTAATAGTACATGATCTTCAATATTAAACTCCATGTCCATACGATGAAGATCAGCATAACTTCACCCACGTCATCCCAACATACTGGAGAGCGACACTTTCATCCATACAAGGCTTCAAATGGAGCCATACCTATACTTTCCTGATAACTATTATTGTAGGAGAATTCCACCAATGGTAAATACTTATTCCAACTCCCTTTGAAGTCTAGGACACAGAGTCTTAATAGATCTTCAAGAGTTTGAATAGTCCTCTCTGATTGTCCGTCCGTTTGAGGATGGTATGCCGAACTGAATCGTAAATCCGCGCCCATAGCTTTCTGCAAGCTAACCCAAAATCGTGAAGTGAATCTTGGGTCACGATCCGAAACTATGGATACTGGTATGCCATGCAATCTCACAATCTCATTTACGTACATACTAGCAAGACGTTCAAGGGAATAAGTCTCACGTATGGGCAAGAAATGAGCCGACTTGGTTAATCTATCAACAATAGCCCAAATCGCATCTATACCTTGAGAAACCTTGGGAAGACCCGTAACGAAAGCCATTGTAATGTTTTCCCACTTCCATTTCGGAATCTCAAGTGGTTGCAATGGACCCTTTGAAACTTGATGCTCCGCCTTTACACGTTGATAAGTTAAACACCTCGAGATAAACTCCGCGATCTCTTTCTTCATATTGCTCCACCAAAATGTATGTCGAAGATCGTGATACATTTTGGTACTCCCAGGATGGATTGCAAATGGTGTGTTGTGTGCCTCCATCATGATTCTGTGCTTCAAGTCAAAATCGTTAGGAACGTAAAGTCTGGATTTGACTCTAGGTATTCCTTCTTCATCAATTCTTGCATCTAGAATAACACCTTCTTGCACATTTTTTTTCTCATACGCATCAGCTCCAGGTCTGTAGCTTGAGCAGCTTTAACTTTATCAATTAAAGTCGGTTCTACTCGTATATTTGCCATCATCACGTGGGTACTCGGAGCCTTTAACTCTATCTCTATCCTTTGTAAGTCGTACAAAATGGGTCTTTGTGTTAACAACATTGCACTCATACCTACATACGATTTTCTACTCAATGCGTCAGCTACAACATTTGCTTTTCCAGGATGATATTGAATGTTATGGTCGTAATCCTTCAACGGCTCGAGCCAATGTCGTTGCCACATGTTGAGTTCCTTTTGGGTGAAGAAATATTTGAGGCTTTTATGATCCGTATAAATCTCCACTTTCTCCCAATACAGGTAGTGTCTCCAGATTTTCAACGCAAAAATGACTGCTGCCAACTCTAGATCATGAGTAGGATAATTCCTCTCATATTCTATGAGTTGTCGCGAGGCATAGGCAATGACTTTACCATGTTGCATGAGAACCCATCCTAACCCTTTGCCTGAAGCATCACTGTAGATAAAAAATCCATCCGAACCAGATGGTATTGTCAGAACAGGTGCCAAAATGAGTCTCCTCTTGAGCTCTTGGAAAACCTTCTCGCATTCCTCGCTCCATACGAATTTTATATCTTTCTGAGTCAGCTTAGTTAACGGAGTAGCGATTCGAGAAAATCTTTCCACGAATCTCTGATAATAACCAGCTAAGCCCAAAAAGGTACTCACTTCGGTCGTCGACTTTGGTTGCTCCCAACTTTGGATTGCTTTAATCTTTGTCGGGTCAACAGATACTCCATGTTTTGACGCCACATGCCCAAGGAATGCTACTTCCTTAAGCCAGAACTCACATTTCTTTAGCTTGGCGTATAGCTTGTTGTCACGAAGTCTTTGAAGTACCAGCTTCAAATGGTGCTCATGATCTTCACGGCTTTTAGAATAGATGAGGATGTCATCAATAAAGACAACAACGAACTGATCCAAATATTCCTTGAATACAAGGTTCATCATATACATAAAAGCAGTAGGAACATTAGTCAATCCAAAAGACATGACTAAGAATTCATAATGCCCGTACCGAGTTCTGAAGGTATTCTTTGGAATATCCTCAGTTTTAATCTTCGGCTGATGATATCTAGAACGAAGATCGATCTTTGAAAAGAATTGTGCTCCTTGCAACTGGTCAAACATGTCATCAATGCGAGGTAGTGGATACCTATTCTTGATGGTGACATGGTTTAATTCTCGGTAGTCAATACAAAGTCACATACTCCCGTCTTTCTTCTTTACAAATAAAATAGGAGCACCCCAAGGAGATGTACTAGGACGAATAAAATCGATGTCTAACAATTCCTGTTGTTGGACTTTTAACTCCTGAAGTTCAATAGGAGCCATTCGATATGGGATTTTAGAAATGGGCTTTGTACCCGGTTCAAGATCAATAAAGAATTCAACTTCTCGTTCTGGGGGTAGACCAGGAAGTTCTTCAGGAAATACATCAGGAAATTCATTAACCATAGGAAAATTATTCAAATCTGACGTGTTTTTGTTCAAGTCCATAATATGGGCTAAGAAAGCTTGACATCCGTTTTTCAATAAACGAATAGCTTTATGGCTTGATATGACCGTGAATGATTTTAGTGGTTTAGTTGCTTGAATTCATATAACAGGTTGGTTAGGAATATAAAAACTAACAACCTTACAAAAATAATCAATTTTGGCATGATGAGTGGTTAACCAATCAATCCCTAAAATCACATCAAATGCAAGTATCTTTAAAGAGATAAGATCAACAGGTAATGTGATTGTGCCAACTTGGATCAAGCAAGATTTATAAACTGTAGATGTAATAAAGGTTTCACCCAACGGAGTTTCAACAGATAAGTTAAAGTCCAACTTCTTCGGAGTCAAGTTTAAACGTTGAGCACAAGCATGAGAGATAAAATAATAGGTAGAATCGGTATCTAGTAAGGTATAAACTTCACAAGAGTTCAAGATTAGCTTACCCATGATCACCTCGTTCGGGTTTCTCGCGTTTTGGCCAGTCACGACAAACGCCTTTCCTTGAACCACCGACTTTGTTTTGTCCGTAGTCGCCTTTAGTGTCGCCGTCCCAGTTGGACTTGACTTTGCTACTAGACAAAATCGGGCTATGTGACCGTCTTTTCCACAATTGAAACACACCTTGGAAGGCTGTGAACAGTTTGGAATTATGTGTCCCTCCTCTCCGCATCTGTAGCATCTAACTGGCGGTCGTTCTTCTCCCCTAGAATTTGTTGTTGGTGCTGGTGCTGGTGCTGATGTCTTTCTGTCATTGTTGAATCTCCTCTTTTTAAAATTTCCACTTGACTTACCTCTCCTATTGTCATGGCCACGATGACCACCCGAGTGGTTACTGCTTTTGCCCGTATTCTTCCCTCCTCGCTGGTTATCATCGCTCCGATGACTGCTGTCACCAGTATGATCCTAGTTGTGGTCCCTCGGTTGATCATACTCATTATCACGCTCTAATAATTGAGCCCTATTTACAACATCTGAGTATAAATAAAATTTATGAGATATAAGATATTGTCGAATCTCGGGTTTTAGACCTCTTAGAAACATCCGCATCATACATTCCTCATTTCTACCAAATGAGGTGCAAACCTGGATAACTCCGCGAACTTCGCCTCATACTGGGACACCATCATGTTGTTCTGTTCCAGTCTAATAAACTCTACCTCCTTCATATGACAAATACTTTTAAGAAAGTACTTGTCATTGAACAGTTTCTGAAATTTTTCCCAAGACATGTTGAGTACGGTTGGCTGGGTACGCTTCATAGATTCCCACCAGTAATCTGCCTCACCACGGAACATAAAGGTGACGAATGGAACCTTCTGTTCCTCCGTGCAGCCCAAGACATCGAATATCTTTGTCATTTGCTTAACCCACGTTTCCGCCTTAATCGGATCGGGTTTTCCCTAGAAATCTGGTGGTCCCAACTCCTTGAACTGTTTAGCTGTGACAGACCGCGCGTTGATATCATTTCCACCCGTATTTTGTACACGAGTCTCCCTCGTCTGATTTTGCATGAACTGCAAAAAGCTTCTAAACATCGCATCATTCATCGTTTGCTCGGTAATGTTGTTTACAGGAGGAATATTACCTTCCTGTTGCACGTTCTCTTGGTTGGTAATCAAAGGTTGTTCCACAATCTCATAGACTCCATTGTTAACATTCTCAGCTGCTATTCTTAAAAACTGCCATAAAATAGGGGTTAATTAAACAAATTAACATATCACATAATATCCCTATATTATGACCGACCAACAAATAAGCTTAGGTATAACACACTAGCGAAGGATTTACTCATCTCTCCCCTCCTAGTTCTATTCCCTGATCTCCCCCAGAGAACATATTCCTAAGCTCTGATACCAACTGTGACGCCCCCAAAATAAGTATACATCACCCATTATGAGTCTCCAAATACATGGTACAGAAAAACATCTACAACTTTATTAATACAATTGTCGTGCAAAATACGACAACACATACTGTGAGTTTAAATACAAATATTGTCTTCTAGACAATATCAACACCCAAATAAGTCCTCATACAATTATTGATGTACTATTTTACAAAAATAGTGAGGACTGCTAAAACAACTGTCTAGGACCATCACTCTATACCCCGACTGGTTCCTGCTATGTTCTCGTTTCCTGAGAAGAAAAATGGAACAAAAAGGAAAAGGGTGAGCTCAATAATACTCCATAATAACCAAGTGTGAAGTAGAATTCAAAAATAAAGATCCAAACATGGATATAATCAAAGATAGTAACCATAAAAGACATCTGAGACGAAAAAGAAAAAAATTTATTTTTCGGTGAATAATGCCGTATTCATGAATAGTGTCGTATACGTGAATAGTTCTGCATACGTGAATAGTAACCCCGACACAAAAGTTCTAAATTTGATTAAAAAGTTCAAACTAATATTTCGGCATAATGATATTGAAGAAAATAATATCATTTAAGAAGAAAATAACATCCCTTACCTCAAAGAATCAGTACTTCGGAATGAAAGGTCAGAAGTGATGCTGAATGAAACTTGTACTGAACAACAACTCTCAAAGTATCTAAATACTCACAAAATACGCTCAATAATATAGAGAGAGAAAGAGAGAAAGCTTATGTTTCTGGTGTGATTTTCAATTCTAACTTAGCCCTCTATTTATAGGAAAATATTAGCACACTGAAGCAGACTTGACCTGCTACCTGATGGCTTTACCTGCTACTATTGCCACCCACCAGATTTGAAATAAAATTCAGCACATTTCTTCACCAACCACAAGTGGGGCCCACTAAATTCTAGAATTTTCTACCAAAATCATTTATAAACCTAATTTCCGAATCATTCACCTCTTAAAATTCATAACAAATCATTCGTTCAATTTTAACGGTTCAAAATTTGTGGATATATACTCAACTTATATATGTATAACATATCCAAAAATCATAACGATCCAACGGTCGGATTAAAAATTCAAACTCACGCAATATATCGTAAAAATACTGATTTGATTTTTAATACCTACATTTAGGGGTGGGCAACCGGTAAAAACCGGTCCGAACCGGACCGGTACCGAACCGAACCGAACCGGTACCGAAATTACTTAAATTTTGGTACCGATACCGGTACCGGTTGAACCGGTATACCGAACCGACGGTACCGGTTCGGTTCCGGTTCGGTACCGGTTTTTACCGAAAATTAATATAATTATTATTTTTATTATTATTTTATTATTTTTATTATTATTTTATTATTTTTATTATTATTTTATTATTATTATTATAATAATTATTATTTTTATTAATATTATTATTATTATAATCAATATTTTATTATTATTATTATTAATAAATTATTAATAATAATAAAAAATAGAAAACCGGTATATACCGGTCCGGTTCGGTATATACCGAACCATAAAAGTGGCGGACCGAAACCGGTACCGAAAAACCGGTATATACCGGTTTTTTTATACCGAACCGGACCGGTTTACATTTATACCGAACCGGCCGGTTCGGACCGGTCCGGTTCGTCCAAAAAACCGAAAAAACCGAAAAATTTGCCCACCCCTACCTACATTCCGACAAAAATACTGATAAAATACCTCAACATTAAATCCTTCAATTATAACCACATAAAATAAATAAATCCATCATTTATATCCATATCAAATAAATATTTCCTTATCATAAAAACCAATAATTAATTATTCACAAATAATATTACAGAATCAAAATTACGACAACCCGGCCGTTCCCAGGAAAGAGGGGGCTTTCCAATAAGGATTTCTCCTTACTGACGCGCAATTAGGTGACCAAACCTCTCCTTAGATAGAACTTTCTAGACATTGCCAATAATGTTATCTAATAATATTATTCAAATAATATGAATTATTGATCTGATAATGGGAAATACTGTGCAGTGTCAATTATTGAAATAACAATAATATAAAATATCAACGCAGCAATTATTGAATCAATAAAATAAAATATTGAAAAGTAATTACTGTAACAATTATTGAGTAGTGCATTCTTACGTAAGAATCAATAATTCAAAAATAGTGTGCAATACCGTGTGCTACTGCGCAACCATGCGTATTACTGTATTTTAACCACCGGTTATTCCAACAGAGTTCACGGTAACAACTACGCTGTTATTTATAAAAACTTAAACTTGTCGTTTTCTTCATCCGACAGTTTTTCTGTTATGAGGCCCACAAATGGCTGCACCGTCGTACGAATATTCCCCGATAATAAGAATATTTCACGACCAAACGAATATTACCCGACAAAATGAATATTTTATAACCACTTGTTTATTTTGTAAAATTTACACATTTCACCCATAACCAAAGTATTATATCAAATTAACTCCTTATTTTTCAAGATAATAAATAGAGAAAATTTAATTTTATTCATAATAAGTTGGGGTCTTACAATTTTATGTTGTATTAATAAAGTTATAGTTGTTTCTGTACCATGACGACTCAAAATGGGTGATGTATACCTATTTTGGGGGCGTCACAAGGTTAAACTTTAAAGATTTCACCATATGTTACCCCAATTCGGATAAAGTGTTTGGTTAATTAAACATGGTATTTTGAAGAATCTGACATGTACTCTTTAATTTTGTGATTTGTTTAGACTAAAGTGAATTGTATAGTAAAAAATTGGTGTAAAACTTTACATTGTCAATTGTGATTTTCTGAAATAAATTACAATCGTCTAACTTAAGTTTAGTAGACATTACTAGAAAATTGGCTTATAGCGACGGTCGCCGACCGTCGCTATAGGCCAAAAGACCGTCGCTAAATGTTTTAGCGACCATCCCCATAGAAGTTGTTGGTAACGCCTATACTGACGGTCTTTTGTCCTATAACGACAGTTTCTGACCGTCGCTATAGGTCATGCCAAAACCGTGTATTAGATCTTTACCAACGGTCGCTGAAAGTTATTACTACGGCCATGACCGTAGTTATAGGTGTCTATAGCGACGGTCGGTGATCGTTGTTATAGGCCTGTGTTTTCTAGAACACTATAGCTACGGTCGATGACCGTCGCTATAGTCTTTTTAGATTTCAAAAAAAATTAATAATGCACATTTATTCAACAAACACAAATACAATATAAAATAAAACATAAAAAAATATTATATATATTATTTAAAATCATTCACATTACAAAATTACAATATAATCGTTAGATAATTCATCCCCTAAAATATGTTGCATGAACATTATTATACCAAACTACAAAACTAATAACTTTTACCATCATCATTATAATACAATAGTTTAGTGATATGTAGAAGAGCTAATACAGAGAATAATATATACTACTAGAGCTAAGTTCTTATGTTGCACTATCACTTGTACCGAATGTGTGCACCTGCAATTGCCTTGGTTTGTGCAACAACAACCTCTATAGTAGATACTAATTCTCTCATTTCTCCCCAAAACATGCAATAACTTTCAGACCTTGAGAAAGAGCATACACAACCTTATCTCCAACAAACTAAAACACAAAATAGTGAACCCAATCAGCGAGCAAGTAGAGCCTTCTGAAGTATTAGTGTCATAATTGATATATAATTGGATAGCTAAACATGAATTACTTCATTTGATTCTTTTAAAAGAGCTCTTCTTTCAGAATGACCCAAGGAATGCCCACATTAACAAGTATCTCAATGACTGTTAACTAAACTAAATTAATTCTAGAATGTTCATGAATTAATTAAGTACATGAACATGTAATATCTAAATACATGATACATGTATGTACATGAATGTATTTAAAATGTCTTAGAACATGTAATGGTTAGGTTCATGTACATGAATTTAGTAAACTAGTAATTATTATGATAACTCTAGAAGTATCCTATGAGTCCTATAAATTGTCATGTACTTAGTTCATTTGAAGCAAGTGAAATCAAAGTGTTCTTATATTCTCCAAAGTTATATTTCATTTCTTCTATAATTTATCATCTTCCATAAATTTCCAACAAGTGGTATCAAAGCTAAGGTTAATTTGAAGGTATAGAGAAGGTTAAGCCAAAGTGAAGTAAAGGTAGACGACCCAAGAGAGGTGATCTGTTATCATCAAAGTGTTCCGTTGGGCGAGTGCAAAGTGTGCACGTTAGAGCTCTGGACTTCAACCTAGCAAAGGTGCTAGTTGAGAAGAAATTTGAAAAATAAGTTTGTGAGTTGAAGCACGTCACAAAGGTCATCATGTTGATAGCCTTTTGGAGAAGTAAATTAAAGAAAAATGATGTTTCCTAGGTTTGGTGCAAAATTAGTGGTCACAAATTACAAAGTTTGGAACATAAGGATTAAAGTATTTCTTGAAACTTGCAATTTATAGAAAGTCGCATTGCAAATCCAGAGAAATACTGTATTTCAAAAAATGTTCGAGAAATGAAAGGAAAAAGAACAAGGAAGATTTTCAAGGAGTAGTGCATGAAGAAGTTTGGAAACGTGTTGTGAGTTTTGATTCTCTACCTCAGTTATGGAATTAACTTGAATTAATTTGCAATAATTATAAAGGTTCATCATTACCTAAAGTGTCTTGGTTTTTGGAAGAAGATGAGAAACTTGTAAAATAAATTGATGCAGTTGAAGAAAAAAGTAAAAAAAAAATTTTGAGGATATCTCAAAAGAGGAAGATGAAAATATTTGTGTTGATAAAATTATGAAAGTTGAATATAAAAAAGGATAAATTAAAGAGACGTCAATTAAAGAAGCATTTGAAGAGGTAAAAGAAGAAGAAAAAGAAAGCGTCGAAGAAATTGTCGAAATTGAAAAAAATAGAAGAGATTGTTGACGAAAAGGATGAAAAGAAAGAGTTAAAAATTTTGGATGAGCATGAGAAAAATATTTTGAATATAAAAAATAATGATTTGATATTTAGAGTGATGAATTTTGTGGAGATCGGAAAGAATGGACTGAGGAAGAAGTTGGTTAAGGAAGATGAATGATGGGAACATCCTGGCTCTGGCGATGAAGTTAAAGTTCATTATGTTGGTACTTTGCTTGATGGAATCCAGTTTGAGGTTGAATTTCTCTCTTTGTCAAGTGTCAAGGATATATGTAAAGATGGAGGAATATTTAAGAAGATACTTACTGAAGGAGAAAACTGGCGAAATCCTAAAGACCTAGATGAAATATTAGTTAAATATGAGGCTAGGCTTGAGGATGAAATTGTAATTTCAAAATCTGATGGGGTGGAGTTCATTTTGAAAGATGGGTATCTCTGTCCTGCTATGTCAAAAGCTGTAAAGACAATGAAGAAGGAAGAGAAGGTCCTCATGACAATGAAGCCACAATATGCATTTGGAGAGAATGGTAGACCAGCAACTGGAGATGAGTGTGATGTGCCACCAAATGATGTGGTATTTTCCAAAGTGAAATTAATAGGAAAACTGTAAGATTAACTATTCTTTTGAAGAAAGAATTGCAGCATATTACTTCACTAAGGGAAACATTGGCAAAAGAAATTGAACAAGTTAATTTAGAAATGAATAGCCTTGATAGTGAGATAAAAGAGATCAATTTGGATCGTGAAAGAAGAGGCAAAGAATGGGCAGAATTGAACGATTCCATTGAAGAACTTAAGGTGAAGAGGCAGAGCTAGAGAAACAAATGGAATTATTGTGAGACCCCAAATTTTATTAATAAAGATTTAAATTTCTCAAAAATATTTTTTTCAAAATTATGGTGTGAATTTGATATAATGTTATTGGAGTGGATAATATTTATAAATTTTACAAAGTATGCAAGTTGTTATATAATATTCGATTGGTCGGAAAATATTCGTTTTAACAGAGAGTATTCGCACGACGGCACAATCATTGGTGGACCCCATAACGGAATTATTATCGGATTGAGAAAACGACAAAAATATTTTTATGAAAATAATAGCGAAAGTTTTACCGTTAAAACTGTTGAACTACTCGGTAGTAAAAGTACAGTAATACGCGTGGTTGCATAGTAGCACACGGTATTGATTATTGATGCTTACGTGAGAAGTCACTCAGTTTTGTTCAATTATTGCTTCAGTAATTGTTGCATAGTATCTCACGTTATTTGATTCAATTATTGTCGATATTTTATATATATTATTAAATCAATAATTGAGATGACAGAGTTATTAATATTATTATTTGCAATATTAACGATGTCTAGAAGTTCTGCCAATGAGAGATTTGGTCACCTAATTGCGCGTCAATAGGGAGAAATCCTTATTGAAAAGCCCCATCTTTTCTGAGAACGACCTGGTCGATTAATATTGTGAATTATAATAATGATGATAAATGTTGTTAAAGATATTGAGGTGTTTCTTATGAAGTCACGGAAGTTTATATATATATATATATATATATATATATATATATATATATATATATTATATAAATTTTGTTTTATTATTATTATTATTAATGTAATAAAACAGAAAACTTTTTATATAAAACAAAATACTTTTATAAAGTTATTTGTTTATTAGACTATAAATAGAATATATTATATTTTATTATGCATAGTATTTTGTATAGTAAAATCTTTTTATATAAAATAGAATACTTTTATAAAGTTATTTATTTTATTAGACAATAATTAGAATATATTATATTTTATTATGCATAGTGTTTGTATAGTGTTTGCATAGTAAAATCTTTTTATATAAAACAGAATACTTTTATAAAGTTATTTATTTTATTAGACAATAATTAGAATATATTATTTTTTATTATGCATAGTGTTTGCATAGTAAAATCTTTTTATATAAAACAAAATACTTTTATAAAGTTATTTGTTTTATTAGACAATAATTAGAATATATTATATTTTATTATGCATAGTATTTGTATAGTAAAATCTTTTTATATAAAACAAAATACTTTTATAAAGTTATTTGTTTTATTAGACTATAAATAGAATATATTATATTTTATTTAAAATATTTTATTTTATTAGAATATTTTATTAATACTGCATAGTAAATCAATATGGACCGTCCGTTTAAAAGTAAATCAATCTGGACCGTTCATGAATTAGTTACTATTCAGTCCATTCTCCTATAAATAGAAGCTCATTCCTTAATTATTTCTTACGAATTCACTGAAACTCTAGAGAGAGAAACTATAGAGAGAAAGAAGAAAAATATTATGCTACTTCACTACTCCTATATCCAGTTTCTTCTAAGGTAAGGGGTATTATTTATTTCGTATTCATGAAGAGAACTTCTGTTATTCCATTCTTTATTATTCTGTTGGAATAACCTGTATACGCGGGCTACCCTATACTTGTGAAATTCATCTGTTATTCCATTCTTTATTATTATGTTGGAATAACCTATTTATGCGAAGTACCGCATATATGGTGAAATTCTTCTGTTATTCCATTCTTTATTATTATGTTGGAATAACCTGTCTATGTGAAGTCCCGCATACATGGTGAAATTCTTCTATTATTCCATTCTTTATTAGTATGTTGGAATAACCTGTATATGCGAAGTACCACATACATTTTGAAATTCTTCTGTTATTCCATTCTTTATTATTCTGTTGGAATATCCTGTCTGTGTGTTATGCATGACCTGGTTCCATTATTTATTTTTCTATTAGAATAATCTATATGTGCGGTCTATCGCATGCATGGTGAATGATCCTTTGTATTCATTCCTTATAAACTTGTGGAAATGATCTGTCTACGTGGATTACCGCATGGCGGGCGAAAATCCATTTGCAGTTTCATATATTCTATTATACTCAGTTGGTTAAAGTTTTGGCTTCTATACTCCATGAAATTAGTAGAATATCCTGGATATTTGCGCTTCATCCAGTATCTTTTCATGGAAATATTCTGCTGAGCATTCTTGAATTTTACTCCACAAAGCAGTATCATGTTGGCAATTTGGACGTTATTGGTTCCTGGATAAATTAATTTATAAATCTTTAAAATTTGTTCTTGAACTTGTTTTATTGGATTATTATGTCGTTGTCATCATCCTCATGTTTATATTATGTTGAAAGTCATCTGTGGCCTGTAGTGCATAGATGGACTTGGTATGATTATGACCAGGGATTATTCGGTATAATCATGACCGTAATATTACAAATGATGTGGAAAAAGTCCTCATTGGCCCGTAGTGAATTGATGGACAATTTTTGGTATGATTATGGCTATGGATTCTCTTCGGCCAATGGAGCAAAGATGAATTGTTTTATGGCATGATCAGGACCATTGATGAATACACGAATATCCTCGGCCCGTAGTACATGGATAATTTATGGTTGTGATACTAATGCATATCCTTGGCCGTAGTGCAGGGATGATGTGGATTATTTATTAAGCTGAGTTTCAGCGATAAAAATGATGAAAACCCTTTTAAAACATAGAAGATAGTAGATTTTATTCTCTACTTGACTCTTTTTATGGATTGCTTGTTCCATTGCAGTTAAACTTGATGTCTTTTGTATTTTATCAGTTTAACATTGTTGAAGGCTAATGATAATTTATTCTGCATTATCATAGTTATAATATTTCTTACTGGGCTAGTTGAGCTCACCCTTTCTTTCACTGTTCTCTTAAGAAAATGAGAATTTAGTTGGGACGAGTCGGGGAACGGAGTGACGGTCCAGATGATGGCATTAGTAGTCCTTACTATTCTGTTAAATAATGTGACAATAAATGTAATGAGGACTCCTTTGAATGTGGATATTGTCTAGATGACAATATTCTTATTAAAACTCTCAGCTATATTTTGTCGTATTTTTACACGATGTTTTTATAATTAAGTTGTAATTGTATTTTGTACCATACATTTTTTGGCGACCCAAGATGGGAGATCTATACTATTTTGGGGGCGTCACAATTATTACATGTTGATACGAAAGAGTTTCTAGCACAGATTAAGTACATGAAGCAATTGGAAGATTTTTTATTATAAACTTTTATGTTTAGACTTCCCGTTATAAACCTTATTATAAGACTGGGATAATATTACTTCATTATCATAATATATTGAGATAGTTGTCATTGTCCTGGGCCAAAGTGGTATCTCAAATAATAAATCCATAAGTCATTCGGCTTCTTTTATAACAGCTGATAATGCAACAAATTAAATTTGGATTCCATAGTTCATTGTGTTATGAAGGTTTGTTTCTTAGAACCCCAAGAAATTGTCTTTCTCCTAAAGTGAATATCCATCCATTTGTAGAATTTATTTTATCCGAATTTGTTATCCAGTTTGCATCTGTGTACCCTTCTACCACAGTTGGGTATCCTGTATAACATAATGCATAGTTCATTGCGCCTTTAAGATATTTAAGTATTCTTGATACTGCATCCCAATGAACTTAACCTAGATTATGAGTAAATCTACCCAATACTCCAACCGCAAATGCTATATATAGTATACTGCATTTCATACATTAGACTACCGATTATACTTGTATACTCTAACTGAGATATGTTATTGCCATTATTTGAAAATAACTTAACAAAATGATCTTATGGGGTAGAGGCTATCTTGCAATTCTCGTGATTAAACTTATTTATAACCTTCTCAATATAATGAGACTGAGTTAAAGAAATGGTATCTTGAAATTGTACAATTTAATTACCTAAAATTACATTAGCCTCCCCCATATCTTTCATATCAAAGGTAGTAGACAAAAATGCTTTAATTTCTAATACTATTTTTTTACTAGTACCAAAAATAAGCATATCATCAACATATATATAAACGCATTATAACACTAAAACATTTACTAAACTTAGAATAAACATATTTATCTGATTCATTTATTTTAAATCCATTGAAAATAATCATTTGGTCAAAATTTTCATGTTATTGCTTAGATGTTTATTTTAAGCCATATAAAGATTTAACAAGTTTACAAACTTTTTATCTTGGCATTTCAAAACAAAACCTTTTGTTGTTCCATATAAACTTACTCTTCTAAATCACCATGTAAAAAAATAGTTTTAACATCCATTTGGTGTATAACAAGTTAATGAATTGATGTTATGCAATTAATAACCTAATGATATTAATTCTTGCTACTGAAGCATATGTATCAAAGTAATTAATTTATTCCTTTTGCTTAAAACCTTTGGCTACCAGTCTAGCTTTATACTTATATATAGATTCATCTAATTTTCTTTTCCTTTTAAAGATCTATTTACAACCAATAAGTTTACATATAGGATGTAAGTCCATCAAAACCTAAGTCTTGTTACCTCATGATAAAATCTATTTCATCATTAATGGTTTCTGGCCAAAAACTTGAATCTTGAGAGGATATAACTTCTCTTAAAGGCAATGTATTTCTATCACTAGAATCATACTCAATCACAAAAATACTAGAAGAAACAATATCATACATGTTTCCTTCTACTAAGTACATATATAAACCAGGACCATAGTATTTTTCTATCATTGCTCTTTTACTTCTTCTTGGTTCTATTTCTTTAGTATATATAATAAATTCCATTTCATCAATACAATACCAAAAATCTGGGCATCTAAGACGGAAAAATTCATCTCAAATATAGCAGAATCTGTCTCAAAATTCGTGTCAGTAGGTCGCGTCACTAATCTGTCTGTCTTAAAATATTAGATACGAAAGATTTTTGTCTCAAAACTGACCCATAGGTATCTAAATTTTGAAATCGATTTTGCCGGTTTGAAATTTGGCGGGCAGAATTGGCGCTTTTTTTAAGTATACATAATTTGAAACAGAAAACTATCTCAAATCCATATCAAAATTGTTAGTAATGGTTTTTCTTGCACATATTTTGAGACGGTCACCATCTGTCTCAATTTCGTTTCAACTTTGGCGTTAATATCTTTTTAGCGCACATATTTTAAGACGGAAAGCACCCGTCTCAAAATTATAGTCTCAAAATTCGTGTCAACTTTGGCGCCAATATCGCACATTCTTTGAGACGAAAAGAAGTCGTTTCAATTATGTCTCAATATGTTTATTAACAACAAATTACAAATATTTTCATAATTTAATTTCAAAATCTAAATGAAAGAAGTTGTCAAAAATATAAATTTGTATTCAACAATCTTGATAATGAAAAAAACAACAAAGCAATCCCTTTATTGAATTCAAACAACTTTTCAACATCAAAATTGTAATAATAAAATTCTTACTACATAAAGCCTAATACAAACACAAAGTTCACACTACCTAATCAAAGAAAGACAATGCATATTTAGGAATCAGCAATGGTAACCTCGACCTCAACACCATGTTCTATGATAATGGAAGTAATTTGCTTAACATTGGGAGAGCTGAAGAGGTCAATCACACGTTTGTGGACGCTAAGCTCAAATCTATCACATGTGTTGGTTCCTAGACATTGAAAGGGAAATGTTTCAAGCTAGAGTAATTTCAGTTATTAAAGCCAAACAAGAAAGACCTGCTATTAGTAAGAATTATACTACAGAGTCGCTAAGCCTTCCATAGAAAACTTTATTTGTGCACCTGCATTATATATAGTAGTATTCAACAAAAAATGTTTTAGCTATTAGTCTATGATCAACAACTCGATTCCAATCTTTGAAATCGTAATTGAAAGCACATTTATAATTCCATAGAATTAAAACTTAGTTAATTTTACACAAATACTAAGAAAGGAATATTTTGTATATGTTAAAATTTGTTGATTCTAATAAGGTAAGAAAAAAGAAAAAAGAAAAAAGAAATGCTTTATAAATTTATATTTTGTATAACTATTTGTTATAGAATTGTGTATAATTTAATTTAATTAGTTATCCGGTGGTGTATTTGTAAACTGAGGTCGAGTAGAGTGGGAAAAGTGTATTTAACCTATATATATAATCCGTCTCCAAAATGCATATAAAGATCTTTAAAAAATAATCATTTTTTGAGACAGCTATATCCGTCTTTAATTCTGTTTCTAAAATAAGGAGAGAATTGGAGACTAATATTTGGAGGGAAAATAACAGTCTGAGACAGAAATTTTGGTTTCTAATCCATTTTAAAAATAAATATTTATTTCCTTTTTAATTATTAATATGAGACGTGAACAATTGGTTTCAAATTAGTTTCAAAAACGTGTTTAAATTTTTTTTAAAAAAATACTTACTTTTTGACACGGGTACATTCGTCTCTAATTCTGTCTCTAGAATTTGAGACGATGCTGGTGGTTTCAGAATCCCTCTCGATTTTTTTACTGCCAATACATCTCGAGACATAGCAAAATTTTGGTTTCTAAGTCCGTCTCAAATTGCTAAAGTTAGAGAAAAAAACTTTGTTCGTCTCTAAAAATTGGTTTCAGATGCCCAAGATTCTAGTAGTGATAGTTTCATGATGAATTGTTCCTTAATCCTATTTATTATTGTATTTTTTTGACCATTTCCTAAAGAATAAATTCTCAAAGAACTCAACATCTCTAGACTCTAAAATTATATTTTGACTAATAAAATATGTGTATTCCGTGGTCAAGAATTTACACTACAAGAAAACCAGTCATTGCCGACGGGCACTGCCGTTGCCTATAACCATAGTGTCGTCGGCATTGAGGTCATTGGCGACGGCAATGCCCGTCAGCACAGCCGTCGCCCCATAGGGCGTCGCCCCTATCTCCCATCGCCGGCCGTCAGCATCACTGTCATTACCGACGGGAGGCATTGGCAACGACATTATGTCAATACCGACGACAATACCGACGGGAAGCCCGTCGGTAATGGTCCCATATTTTTTTTGAGGTTCAAACTCATTGCCGATGGCCGTCGGCAATGACTGTGTACATATATTTTGATTTTATTTTTTAAATTTCAAAATTTCCCTGTTCATTTACAAATATACATCTGTTATAAACTAATAACAACCATTAAATCACAATTATACCTGTTATAAACTAGTAACCCAAATCAAATATATAGATAAAAAATATAATGGCCATCGGTACAACTCAAAAACTGTACAAAGAGATACATGAAACTCAGAATATAACATAAACTAAACTAACTACAACCCGTCGTCTGTCTCCATGTCATCAAGTCAGCGGTCATCACCCTGTACTGGAGGAGGCTGCTCGTCATCAGCTCAACGGTCATCGCCCTGTACTGGAGGAGACTGCTCGTCATCAGCTCGGCGGTCATCACCAGTACCTCCACCTCCACCTCCACGAGTCTCGTAACCAAGACCCTACAAAATTAAAATATTAATAACAAAATTAAAATGAAAATATATTTATATTATTTTAGTTTGTGTTATTCAAGTTAGGCGGATGGGACTCGAACTCGGGATCCGTATATCAGAATTGAGTCCTGTCAGTTGAAACGCGTGTCTATTGCCTATACGGTGCTATTTCCTATGTTCGCGTGTCAACTAGACGGCCGGGGCGAGTTTTGGGCTCTTTTTCAGCCTCTTGTCTAACTGTTGGAAGGTTTTATAAATTGGGACTTAACTCGATCTTCGTATGTTGGAATTGAGTCCTGTAAGTTCTAACGCGTGTGTAATACCTACTCGGTGCTATGTGTGTGTTTGTGCGGTGTTCTGGCGACCGAGGAGGATTTTAACCTATTTTTCGGTTTTTTGATCAAGTGTTGGTGAGTTTTGCAAACTGGGCGATAACTCGAATTCTGTATGTCATAATCGAGTCCCATAAGTTCTAACGCGTGTGTAATACCTACTCGGTGCTATGTGTGTGTTTGTGTGGCGTTCGGGCGACTGAGGAGGTTTTTGACCAAGTGTTGGCGAGTTTTGCAAATTGGGCGATAACTCGGATTCCGTATGTCGGAATCGAGTCCCGTAAGTTCTAACGCGTGTGTAATACCTACTCGGTGCTATTGTGTGTTTGTGTGGCGTTCAGGCGATCGAGGAGGGTTTTGACCTGTTTTTTGGCTTTTTAACCAAGTGTTGGCGAGTTTTGCAAACTGGGCGATAACTCGGATTTCGTATGTTCAAATTGAGTCCCTTAAGTTCTAACACGTGTGTAATACCTACTCGGTTCTATGTATCTGTTTGTGTGACGTTCGGGTGACCGAGGATGGTGGGTTACCTATTTTTTGGCTTTTTGACCAAGTGTTGGCGAGTTTTGTAAACTGGGCGATAACTCGGGATTTCGTATGTCGGAATTGAGTCCCGTAAGTTCTAATGCGTATGTAATACCTACTCGGTGCTATGCGTGTGTTTGTGTGGCGTTCGGGCGACCGAAGCGGGTTTTGACCTATTTTTCGGCTTTTTAACCAAGTTTTCTCCAGTTAGGCGGACGGGACGCGAACTCGGGCTCCGTATGTCTAAATCGAGTCCTGTTAGTTGTAACACGTGTCTATTACCTATGCCTAGGCGTGTTAACTAGTTATTTAATAGTTTATATAAGAAATATATAAATAAATAAATAAATAAATGCATCAATAATAAGTTTTACCTGTCAAATATGTGGAGAAAAGATGTTGGCCAAGACAACTGCACATACACGGATGGACTCCTCCCGGACTACACCCATGAGGTCGTCAGTGGCAGCTGCAGTATTTATGGAGCCGTGGACCACCTCCTGAGCAAGCTGGTAGATCCGCTCGCTTGATGGTGCGCCTGACTACACGACACTAATCGCCATGCACCCCTCTATGACCCGCCTGAAGAAGTCGTCAGATAATGAAGGGTCCGCGCCTGATCCACTCGCACCACTACCTCCGGTGGGTGGGCGACATCGAGATCTCGCAGCAGGGACTATAGTGTAGGCTGGGACATGGGGGATGCCCACAACTCTACCCTTCATTGGCCCCCCTGAAGCCTCCAGCCAGTCCACCATCTCCTCGTCCTCACGCTCAGCATCGGCCACTGGAGTATCACCTCTCAGGGTGCTCCGGGCCACAGAAAGGTCCTCGAACCATGTCTGAAAAAACACAGAAATAGGTGAAAAACAAGTATTACACAAAAAATTTAAAAGAATTTCAAAGCCATCAAATACATACTAAATAAAATAATTATATTACTTAACACAATGCGCTCTGCCTCAGGTGAGATATAACCACCGTCACCTTTCTTCTGGTGAGCGTGCCACCAAAACTCGAGGCGGAAAGGTCGGTACTTTAGACTCGCCTCGAGTCTCTCCATTTAGAGGTCATACGACTGACTCCCAGTGCAGTGTGGGAGACGACTCTGCTGTCGGGAAGCTGTACGCTGTGCCGACATCGTCTTGAATGCCTTGCCTTCCTAAATATCGCACATCTACCCCCACACCGTAGAACCAATAAAATTTGGTCAGACATCTCTAAGTGTCTGTCCATCAGCCATCTTGGTCTGGGCTTTCTTCTTCCAGTCGTAGACCCACTTATGCCAATTCATCTCGAGATACTTCCCGAGAACAGTCATCCCATGGGCCTCCTGTCCATCCTCGAAGCGATAATATCTTTGTAGTACAACATATGAATATCAGCAGTTACTTAGTAGACAACATAAAGCAAAGCGGTAAATAAATATTCAAATGCACAAATTAAAACTAACATATGAATGAATGACTTCTTACCCTAAACTCAGCAATAATAAGCCCACGTGTGCGGTCATCCACATCTGCCCATCTCATCCAAGTGCTGGAGAATCGATTGCGGACGATCCCAAGCAACGTGTTCCTTGGCGTCACGTCAAGGATACTAAAATTGAAATTATTAAATTTCCAAATTACAAAGAATATATAAGAACTAAATAATTAATACAAACGTAATGTATATGTTACCTAGTAGTCCCGACCCGGCACATAAGCAGCGCCTGGGGGGATTCCCTAGTAATCCACGTGCTAGTCCCCGCAGAGGCCTACGTCGATCACCTATGTAGTGAAATACAACAATATTTATATAAACGAATATAATGTCAACATTATATAAAATTACAAACAATAAGATGTATAAAAACAATGCATGTAATTATACCTGATGATCCGGCCTGATCCTCACCAGCACTACCTCCACGACCCCCGCGACCTGAACTACCAGCATGCCCACCACGATCGCCATGTGGTGTACGCGCCATATCTGTATAATATGCAGATACAACTAAAAGGATACAAACACAAATATTAGAATCATCATGCACATACAACTAAAAGGATACAATATGCAGATATAACTAAAAGGAAACAACTATGACACTTGAATACAACTAAAAGGATACAACATGTAGATACAACTAAAAGGATACAACATGCAGATATAACTAAAAAGGAGACAACTATTACATTTGATACAACTAAAAGGATATAAAGAGTACATACTCCTAATCATTTATATCATCAAAACCATCAATATCAGAATCATCATCTTCGAGCAGTAGATCTTCACTATCGTTGTCAACACTGACCTAAGTGAGATTGAAACATACAAGAACAGTCCCAAAACGGGGACTATTTGAGATTCACTCCTACTAAGTGAATCTCAAACGGGTTTCTAAGCTTCATAAACTATATGAAAATATGCACATGTCAAGAAATTGAAGTATCCACTGAATAGTAATGATAAATTAAGAAGATTATATCATTTTATAATTGTAAAAAAATTGACAATGTCAACTATAAACGAATGTGTTTTAAAATATTTTACTCTTACTCATATTTTCTTAGCAACATACTAAAAAACACTTGACAACAATAAACAAATGTTTTACAGTTTTGTAATGCATTGTGTTTTCAATGCCAATCTGTTTTGGTGTTTTTAATGCCAAACTGATGGTCGAGACAAATACAGAGCTCAAGTACATAATTATATAATGTAGCCTCTATAAATTGATCCCAGGTCTCCAGTCTACACTGAACCTAGGTTAATAACTATAGAGGTTCGCATGTTTCATTTTTTCGCCTTTAACATCTCGAAGAAACCAGACCAGAAGTTTCAACATCTAATAGTTGAGCTAGAACAAGAGTTATAATTACGTAAGCTTTTGAACTACCTTCAAGAAGTAAAGTTTCTAAATGAATTTGGAAAATCTAGAATATACAAGAATCCAATTATAAAAACATTAAGAAAGGATTTCAACTCCTATCACAAAACAAAAATTAATTCAACATTTGTATATATGGTCATAACATAACTTAATTAATATGATCCTACAGGCATTTTTATTGAACTTACATAACACACACTTGAAACAACGCAATGCTACCATTTTAATTAAGCAATAAAATTGAAACAAAGACATGGTAATTTATATTGAGAAAGCATTATATTCATTTCAAATGTATCTCAATAACATAGATGTATCTCAACCAAAAGTACACATGTTATACTTTCCAAAGTGGACTGATTTCCTTTGACATAAAAGCTCATCAACACATAAAATGACCATGTCTAACCATAAAACATCATATAACTATAGATCTACCATCATATGACTCAGAAATATAAACTCAACATTTGATTTAAAACAACCATATAGATAATCACATAAATCTAACTATGGTTTTGAGATAAGTAAACTTTTGAACCTTGATTTAGTGTCACCTCTTCTTCTTCTTCTTCTAATGTAGGTTATAAAGCTTGAAAGCATGAACCAAATCTCATCTCCTTCTCTTCCTTAATGTTTCGGCAGCCCCCTCCCTTTTCCCTCTCAAAGTATATTGCTATATAGATTTTTGGAAATTAAAAAGAGAAAATGAACTAAACTCAAAGTATAATGTGTCCATTATGGATTTTAGGTTTCTTGCAAAATGATGTTTAAAGAGTAAGCATCATTTGTGATTACTTCTCGTACTTATGACCCAACTACTTACTTGTGCTGACTGTGACCTTAAAATGCTAGATAATACAAAGGAATACGTTAGCTTCTATTGGATGTCAAATCATGCATTACTTTTTATCAACTAGAGCATATAATGAACTAATGAAGGTATCCATTAAATAGTAAGTTTAAGGTCATATATGTTACTGTAAAGTAAATCTATCAATAGGTGCTAGTCCATGTATGATGCAAGGTAGAATCACTTTACTGATATTATTTTTCCACCTGTTTAATCTTTGATTTATTTAATAGCATTTAGTTTGCTATAGTTAAGTGTAATATGAACTGACAAACATATTACATGAAAATATTTCAAATAAACATATATATATATATACATGAACTGACATGCATACTACTCCAAAAAAAAGAGAAGAGATAAAAGAAAAACTTACAAAAAAGATAGAGATGCAGAGAATGTCAATGCTCCTTGCTTACTGCCCAAAACAAGACACACGGGTATTAGAAGAAAAAAACCCAAATTAAACCCTAACATAAGTAAATTGGAACTTATATACAAATGAAACCTTAAGAAGAAAAAAAGTGTAACTTACTAATGGAAGCCAACAATAACAAATGTAGAACCAGTGTATCAGGCCAAAGAAAGGGGATGAAGAAAGGGGGAGGCCAGACGGTGGAGGACCGAAGGCGGGGATTGATGGAGGCGAACGACGGCGACTAACCGGCGAGTAACGACGGCGAGAAGCGACGAGGACCGACGGCAGGCGAGAGAAACAGAGGGAAAGAACAGAACTGTAAAACCCCAAATTTTATGAATAAAGATGATTATTCTATAATTATCATTTTTGAATATTATGGAATGAATTTGTTATAATGTTATAGTTGTGGATAGTATTTATAAATTCTGCAAAGTATGCAAGTTGTTATATTATATTCGATTTGTCGGAGAATATTTGTTTTCGCAGGAAATATTCGTACAATGGCGCAATCATTGGTGGACACCACAACAGAATTATTGTCGGATTGAGAAAACGCCAAAAATATATTTATCAAAATAACGGCGGAAGTTTTACCGTTAATACTGTTGAACTACTCGGTAGTAAAAGTACAATAATACACGTGGTTGCATAGTAGCACACGGTATTGATTATTGATGCTTACGTGAGAAGTCATTTAGTTATACTCAATTATTACTACAGTAATTGCTGCATCATATCTCTCATATTATTGATTCGATTATTGTCACAGTATCATCTGCATAATATGCTATTTTATTAAACCAATAATTGAGACTGCAAAGTTATTCATATTATTAAATTGTAATATATACAATGTCTAGAAGTTCTGTGAATGAGAGGTTTGGTCACCTAATTGCGCGTCAATAGGGAGAAATCCTTATTGGAAAGCCCCCTCTTTCCTGGGAACGACCTGGTTGATAAATATTATGAGTTATAATATTAATGATGAATGTTATTAAAATTGAAGTTGTGCTCGGAGTTGAATTTGGAGACGCTGATGTGATATTTGAGTCCGAAACGATGAAATTAGTAAAAATATATTATAAACACAAAATTTTTCGAATTTCAAAATTTATATTTTTGATAAAAATAGTTTCATTGTGTTAGAATTATTTGTGTTAGTGAAAATCGACATTTATTTTGATAATAATTGATGTCTGGATGTTATATTGATCAATCGGGTATTTAACCGGATAAATGTGCAATTGATTGCTATTATTTCACATGATTATAATTATTTGTTCACATGTGTATACTATTGTTTCACATTCTTGTTACTATTAGGGGAGTTGGTGCAAGATTGATAATACTTGCATGACTAAGTTAAAAACGGAGGTATAGATGGAGGTACTATACTGTAATTCATATTTTCATATGTCTAGAACTATTGATTCACATGATTTACTATTGAATCACATTATTTACTATTAGGGGAGGTGGTGCAAGTTTGATAATACTTGCATAACTAAATTAAAAATAAAGAAAAAGTTGGAGGTATTGTACTGTAATTTTTCGAGTCCCAAAACGTACAATTATTGAAACTATATGTTTCTATAAATAGAAGTTCATTCTTCCTTCATTTCTCACCAATTCACTAAAGTTATAGAGCAATTATTATAGAGAGAAAATCTGTAGAAGAAGAGAAGCCTGCTACCTCACAACTCCTATATCCAGTTTATTTCAAAGGTAAGGGGTATTATTTCTTTCTTTCTTCTTCATGAAGAGAACTTCTGTTATTCCATTCTTTATTATTATCTTGAAATAACCTGGTTATGCGAAGTACCACATACATGGTGAAATTCTTCTGTTATTCCATTCTTTATTATTCTGTTGGAACATCCTGTCTGTGCTTTACGCCAGACCTGGTTCTGTCTTTAATATTCTGTTGGAACATCCTGTATGTGCTTTACGTCGGACCTGATTTCGTCTTTATTATTCTGTTGGAATATCTTGTCTTTGCTTTACTTCGGACCTGATTCCGTCTTTATTATTTTGTTGGAATATCATGTCTGTGCGTTTTACGCTGGACCTGATTTTGCCTTTATTATTTTGTTGGAATAACCTGCCTGTGCGGTCTACCGCATGCTTGGTGATTTTTTTTGTTATTCCATTCCTTATTATACTCAGTTAGTTAAAGTTTTGACTTCTATACTCCATAAAATTAGTAGAATATCCTTGATATTTGTGCTTCATCCAGTATCTTTTCATGGAAATATTTCTCTGAGCATTCTTGAATTTTACTCTTCAAAGAAGTATCATGTTGACAATTTGGACGTTATTAGTTCCTGGATAAATTAATTCGTGAACTTGTTTTATTGAATTCTTATATCATTGTCATCATCCTCATGTTTATATATTTTTTAAAGTCATCTGTGGCCTGTAGTGCATAGATGGACTTGGTATGATTATGACCAGGGATTATTCGGTATAATCATGACCGTAATGTTAGAAATGATGTGATAAAAGTCCTCATTGGCCCGTAGTGCATTGATGGACAGTTATTGGCATGATCATGACCATTGATGAATACACGAATGTCCTTGGCCCGTAGTGCATGGATAATTGTGGTCGTGATACTAAAGAATATCCTTGATTCGATGATGTGGATTATTTATTAAGTTGAGTCTCAGTGATAAAAGTGATGAAAAACCTTTTGAATCATAAAAGATAGTAGATTTTATTCTCTACTTGACTCTTTTAATGGATTGCTTGTTCCGCTGCAGTTAAACTTGATGTCTATTGTATTTTATCAGTTTAACATTGTTGAAGACTAATGATAATTTATTTTTCATTATCTTAGTTATAATATTTCTTACTGGGCTAGTTGAGCTCACCCTTTTGCTTTCATTGTTCTGTTCAGGAAATGAGAACGTAGCGGGGACTAGTCGGGGAATGGAGTGACGGTCCAGATGATAGCATTAGTAGTCCTCACTATTCTGTTAAATAGTGTGATAATAAATGTAATGAGAACTTATTCTGAGAGTGGATATTGTCTAGAAGACAATATTTGTATTAAAACTCACAGCTCTTTTGTTGTATATTAAAGATTGTATTTGTATTCTGTACTATGTATTTGGCGACTCAGGATAGGTGATGTATACCTATTTTGGGAGCTTCTCAAGAACGATCGAGAGGGAAAGAAAATGAAGAGGAAATTTTTTTTTGAATCTGGTGTATTAAAAATAAGACCTCATTCTCGACGGCGTATGCCGTCGTTCGTGTACCGTCGCCAATGTGTCATTAACGATGGGGATGCCGTCGCTATGGACATTAATAGCCGTCGCCAATGAATTTTCCCTCCGCCTCCAAATTTTCGCACCTTTGTTTCCCTGGGAAAGTGTTATTATCGACGACACCCATTAGCGACGGCTCTCCCGTCTACATTAATGTCATTATCGATGGTACATGTGCCGTCACCAATAACCCCGTCGCCCATGACTGTTTTTTTTGTAGTGTTATAGACTTTGCTATTTTGTGCATAACCTATAAAAGTACACTCGATTGCTTTAACTACAAGCTTAGACATTTTAGATTTGTTAACCTTACTAATACCCTACATCCCCGCACCCTTAAGTGGTCAAGAGAAGATTTTCTCTTTTTCCACAATTCATAAAGTGTAATGTAAATTTTCTTATTGGGTATACAATTAAGTATATAACAAGCAGTCATTAATTCTTCACCTCCCTCCCCCCCCCCCCAATAAATTTCTAGGCGAACCAGAAATAAGAAGTAAAGTATTAATCATTTCTTCAAATGCCCTATTTTTTCGTTCTGCCATCCATTTTGTTGATGACTATAACGGGTTGTAGTTTGATGAATTATACCATAATTCTTACAAAAATCATTATAAGAGAAGTATTCCCTTCCTCAATCCGATCTAAGAAATTTAATTTTTTGATCTAATCGATTTTCAACTTTACCTTTGTAGGTTTTAAATTTTTCTAAAGCTTCATCTTTAGTGCTTAACAAATAAACTTGAGTGTATCTAGAGCAATCATCTATAAATTTTATAAAATATCTTTTACCTCCCCTAGTTAATATCCTCGAAATTCACAAGTATAGAAATTAATTAATTCTAATAAATATAATTTTCTTAATACTTTTTTAAAACACTTCTTGGCAATTTTAGACTTAACATATATAACACATTTTTCTAAATTAGAAAAATTAATCTTAAGAATTAAACTAAGATTAATCATACTACACATACTCTTATAATTTACATGTCCTAGCCTAGCATGCCAAACATCAAAAGTAGAAACCATATAAGCAAAAGATGAATTTTCATTAATAACATTTAGTTTTTAAATGCTATCAAATTCATATCATTTTTCCGACATACATGATACCCTTGGACAATACAATAAAATTCAATTAGTGTTAAACAAGACTTTTATGACATGTTTGTTTAAAAGACTAATAAATAAAAGGTTTTTCCTAATTTCTAGAACATGAAGAACATCATTAAGAGTGATTGTCTTCCCGGATAATAACTTGAGAACCAACCTGTTTTTGCCCATCACTTTTGTGACGCCCCCAAAAATAGGTATACATCACCCATCTTGAGTCGCCAGATACATGGTACAGAATACAAATACAATCTTTAATATACAATAAGAGAGCTGTGAGTTTTAATACAAATATTGTCTTCTAGACAATATCCACTCTCAAAATAAGTCCTCATTACATTTATTGTCACACTATTTAACATAATAGTGAGGACTGCTATTGCTATCATCTGGACTATCAAACCGTTCCCCGACTCGTCCCATCTATATTCTCATTTCCTGAAGAGAACAGTTAAGGAAAGGGTGAGCTCAACTAGCCTAGTAAGAAATATTATGACTAAGATAATGCAGAATAAATTATCATTAGTCTTCAATAATGTTAAACTAATAAAATACAATAGACATCAAGTTAAACTGCAGTGGAACAAGCAATCCATTAAAAGAATCAAGTAGAGAATAAAATCTACTATCTTTTATGATTTAAAAAGTTTTTCATCACTTTTATCGCTGAGACTCATCTTAAGAAATAATCAACATCATCAAATCATCCCTGCACTACAGGCCAAAGATATTATTTAGTATCACGACCACGAATTATCCATGCACTATGGGCTGAAGATAATCGTGTTTTCATCAACGGTCTTGATTATGCCATAAAACAATTCATCTTTGCTCCCTTGGCCGAAGAGAATCCATAGCCATAATCATACCAAAAAATATCCATCAATGCACTACAGGCCAATGAGGACTTTTTTCACATCATTTATAACATTACGGTCATGATTATACCGAATAATCCCTGGTTATAATCATACCAAGTCCATCTATGCACTACAGGCCACAGATAACTTTTAACAAAATATAAACATGAGGATGATGACAATGATATAAGAATTCAATAAAACAAATTCAAGAATTAAATTATTAATGAACTATTAACGTCCAAATTGTCAACATGATACTTCTTTGTAGAGTAAAATTCAAGAATGCTCAGAAGAATATTTCCATGAAAAGATACTGGATGAAGCACAAATATCAAGGATATTCCACTAATTTCATGGAGTATAGAAGCCAAAACTTTAATCAACTGAGTATAATAAAGAATGGAATAACAAAAGAAATCACCATGCATGCGGTACTTCGCATAGACATGTTATTCCAACAGAATAATTAATAACGGAACCAGGTCAGGCGTAATACTCTCCGACAGGATATTCCAACAAAATAATAAAGAATGGAATAACAACAGAAATCACCATGCATGCGGTACTTCGAATAGACAGGTTATTCCAACAGAATAATAAATAACGGAACCAGGTCCGGCGTAAACGCACAGACATGATATTCCAACAGAATAATAAAGAATGGAATAACAGAAGAATTTCACCAAGTGTATGGTAGACCGCGTATACAGGTTATTCCAACATAATAATAAATAATGGAATAACAGAAGAATTTCACCAAGTATAAGGTAGACCGCGTATACAGGTTATTCCAACAGAATAATAAATAATGGAATAACAGAAGTTCTCTTCATGAATACGAAAGAAATAATACCCCTTACCTTATAAAGAAGAAACTGGATATAAAAGTAGTGAAGTAGCAGAATACTTTTCTTCTTTCTCTCTATAGTTTCTCTGTAATAACCCATATTTTTTTAAAATTAAATATTAATTGATTTTTTTTATTTTATACAATTGTGTTTAAATTGGAAAAGGTAAATGATTTTGTTTCCCTCTTTTCTTCCTTGTTTTGTTTAGAAAATTAAATTCTTTTAGTAAATAATTAAATAACTGATTAAATTTAAATTGAGAAAGATATTTCATTTTGTTAAAGTCTTGTGATAAAATCATTCGGAGCGAAAAGCTACTTGGGAAATAGAGGAGTTTATTCGAGCGGAGTATTCGCATCTTTTGATAATTTGGTATGTCCATTCTTTTAATTCCGGGGACGGAATCTTTTTAAAGGGGTAGGTGATGTAATACCCAGTAAAAATAAAAAAAATAAAAAATAAATTTAAATCCATATTTTAATTGGGCTTTTCTTATGTTTGGGTCAAATTGTATTTAAGTTATGTGACTTATAACAAGTAGGTGATTATATTAATTTGGGCTTTTATTCTAATTGGGTCTATTTTGTATTTGGGTAATATTAAAATCCTATTAAAATTAGGAGACAAAATGAGATATATTAATTAATAAATAAGCAAAACCAAATTGCTTCATCATATTTTATACCGACTGAAAGAAAATAAAGAGGCAGCCGCTTAACCGAATGAAAGAGAGAGATGATTGTGGCGTAAAAGACAAATTAAGAGACAACTAGAAACAAGTATGTGTTTTCTTTTTTTTCTTTATCTTTATGCTATCATCTTAGCCTTTATCTTTCTAGGGTAAATAGGGATACATATATGTATATAATCTGATACATGTACCAATCCTAAAAGTCAGTAAATTTGTTGTTTTCAATGAATAGCCGAATAGGTAGTATAATTAAATTCATGTGTGGATTATTATTTTTTATATATATATAATAAATAAGTTATTCTCTAGTAGTGTTGTACTTTGTTAATACTAAATATTATAGTTGCATATAATTCTAGCATGTTTTATTTTTATTATTATTATTTTTATTTTATTTTATTTTATTTTTAAACGGAGGGAGCTAGTAAAAGATTTTGAAATGATTTTATACTTTGTTAAGTTGTACAAATTACTATATAACTTGTATATGATATAAGTGGTATGTGGATATTAATTAATAAAATATACATTTATTGTATGATTTGAAAATTTGGACATCAGGTATAGAGATTTAATAAATTACCAATTGGAGTGCAGAGGGCTAGTGAGTCATTTTAATGAGTATATGTGTATCACCCATCTTGTGATTTTGCTTTCTTTTGTAAAGCAAAATGGCACGAATTCAGTATATCAGTGGAGATTAAATTAATAATGATGTTTTATATATTTTGTTCAAAACAATAATACTTGATTTCTAAATAAAACGAGAAGTAATCATTAAAAGATTAATATATTATAATTTGAGTTTGTATTGTAGTTTGATGTAGTTGCGGAAATTAATTTCATATTCATATAAATCATAATTAGTAAGTAACTTATAATTGTATTATTATTATTTTATTAGATTTGACGGAGAGAATTTAACGAGTTATATTCAGATTATAATTTTGGGTAATGCATTACTTAATTCAGGTACGGATTCCGTACTCCTTCAGCGATACTTTTGTTAAATTTGATTTGTTCGTTTTGTTCCTCATTTCGAATTTCTGTTATTATTTCACATAATTGTTTCTTGTGAAATTGATATATTTATTTCATTTTGGAGTTGACACATTGGACTCGTACTTGTACTCTTTGAATGAGGTTATCATTTCTAATATTTATTTTGATAATTGTAGAGCGTTACATGTTGCTATCTTCTTTTTGAAACCTTGTGACTATAATTTGATTTGGTTCAACATGTACATATAGATCCCTTTTGTTGGTATTATGTCGCATGTGTTGTGACATGTCGTCTTGGCACGAGAGACATGACACTTTCCGTGGCGGTGTGATTTGTCCACGGCGTCTCCGTTTTGGTCTCCGGAGGAAGTGGGCCATTTGGTGTTTTGTTGTGGGAGGCGTATGGGTTAACCCTAGTTTTCTGTTCTGCGGATTGGTGATGTTGTGCCAAACACACCTATCCGATTTGCATACATTCGGATTCGCGGTCCAATATGTGATTTGCCTGTGTGGCATTATTTTAATTTGCCTATGTGGCATTATTTTGATTTGCCTGTGTGGCATTGTTTTGATGTGTCTGTGTGGCATTATTTTGGTTTCCTATGTGGCATCATTTGATTTGCCTGTGTGGCATTATTTTGACTTGTCTGTGTGGCAAGGTATATTTCTTAGCTCATTCGGTATGAAATAACTCCAGCCGTTTATTTCAGCCTATTATTTTATTGGATTAGTTTTGTTGGTTTTTGTTCAGTTCAAGTCATTGAGTTAGTTACTTCAGTTCTCTATTTCTTTATTCTTTTATTGGTTTCGTCAATTATGTCGATTCATATATATTCCATTCAGATCCTTGGATATTATATTTTCGTTCGTACTTACACTTGAGGCTTGTTCAGTAATTTGTCTTAACTGTTTTCGTATATCAGTTGTATATCTTTTGTATATCTATATCCGTACTGGGCAATTGGCTCATGCTGTGTTTTTCTTCCGGCAGGTTTACAGGGGTGATTCAGGGCTAGTGTGATGAGAGTTTTGCCTTTGACCAGTTAGGTTGATTCAAATTTTAAGTTTTGATTATTTTGACTCAGTTTAGAGAATTGTACTTATTACTTTATTGATGGATCACCACTATTAATATTTTGAGGTTATTAGTGTTCTGTTTATTTATTTTGAGATTTGTTGTGCTTTGCACGTGACCTCCCTTTCCTTTTCGGGAAGGGGGTGTTACAGAGATGGTATCAGAGCTTAAGTTCTTTCTTGTAGAAAATCTATTTAGGTTTGACCTGTGAGTTATGGGTAAATCACTGGGTAGACGCAGGAGTTCGACTCGATTTTGTTCTCTGTTTGGTTGGTCTTGATTTTGACGAAGTGTCCTCCACTTTTCGAGTTGTAGTTAATTTGATAAAGGTGAGATAATTTGTTAAGATTATCATTGTTATGTGTTGGAGCAATGATATTAGTTAATAATTATGATTGATTCATTGAGGTGAATAAAGCTATACTTTGTGCAGATAAGAAACGATCTTATATGAGATGTGCTTATGATATGAGTACTTATATCAACAAATATTTTATATTGAAGAAATATTTGTTAAGAGTTATTTCAGGTATCAATTATTTTGAGATCTTAGAATTTAGAATTTGATTTGATTTGGGTTATGCTTTAAATTTTGTTAAGTTTGTGGATAATTTGAGGTATGTGTATCGGTGGGATATTATGATAAAGTGAAAGCTATTAAATACAGAGGATCTCTTGTAATTTTGAGGAGTTGTAGAGGTTCGAGGTAATAAGATTAATCTTTTGGAGTAAATCAACTTTCCGTTTATTCTAGACTTTTCAGTTATTCTATTAAGATATTAAAATTATTTTATATGAAATTTCTTTGTGATAGTAAGATGAGATTTTGAAATTTTGAAATTTGTTGAGTTAAGGTTTGCACTAAGAGAATGATTGATTTATTGAATGATTAGATATATAATAAGTGATGAATTCAATATATCTTAAGAGATTTTGAAAGCTATAGTTTGCTTATTCAGATAGTAGGATATATGATTGGAGTTTGGTATGATGATGGAGAGATCTTTGTAGTAGTATATTTCTGGTGTAATAATATTTGAGAACTAATTTGATTTGAGGTTATGATGTTTTGAAACTCTTAAGGACTTAAGAGAGCTGGTGATAAAGAGATATTAGTAGTATATTCTTTGGTGTAATATTATTTGATGAATAGTTCAAATTGAGGATGAGATATTTTGAAGCTCTTGAGGACTTGGGGAGAGTTGGTAATATAGTTTGCGTAGTTGTTTTATTTATCTGATGTCTTTAGAGTTTTGTATCAATTTATGTAAAATAAAACAAAAATAATTTGTTAGATCTTTGTTATGGGTGGAATATAAACGTTTTACGAATTAAAGATAATTCTAAATATTTTGGGTATTCAAATCGTATTTAGATGAAGAAAATTTTTGTGATTTCAAATTATGTTATGAAGAGTACGTACGTTTACAAGAATAAAACTCAAAGATATTAGCGACAGCCGCACCAACGGTGAATCATGGGATCTAATTTGATGCAACACGAACAACCTTACCAAGGCTGACACGGTAGTTGACGAATCTTTTACAAGTACACTAATAATTACGTAGACCGATGACTTATTCGCGTTGATCGTTACAAATGGAGACGCTACGTCGTAACTAAATTTATTTTGTAGCTTATTTGAATTCCGAGGACGTAATTATTTTTAAGGGGTGAAAAATGTAATAACCCATATTTTTTTAAAATTAAATATTAATTGATTTTTTTATTTTATACAATTGTGTTTAAATTGGAAAAGGTAAATGATTTTGTTTCCCTCTTTTCTTCCTTGTTTTGTTTAGAAAATTAAATTCTTTTAGTAAATAATTAAATGACTGATTAAATTAAAATTGAGATAGATATTTCCTTTTGTTAAAATCTTGTGATAAAATCATTCGGAGCGGGAAGCTACTTGGGAAATAGAGGAGTCTATTCGAGCGGAGTATTCGCATCTTTTGATAATTTGGTACGTCCATTCTTTTGATTCCGGGGACGGAATCCTTTTTAAGGGGTAGGTGATGTAATACCCGGTAAAAATAAAAAAAAATAAAAAAATAAATTTAAATCTATATTTTAATTGGGCTTTTCTTATGTTTGGGTCAAATTGTATTTAAGTTGTGTGACTTATAATAAGTAGGTGATTATATTAATTTGGGCTTTTATTCTAATTGGGTCTATTTTGTATTTGGGTAATATTAAAATCCTATTAAAATTAGGAGACACAATGAGATATATTAATTAATAAATAAGCAAAACCTAATTGCTTCATCATATTTTATACCGACTGAAAGAAAATAAAGAGGCAGCCGCTTAACCGAATGAAAGAGAGAGATGATTGTGGCGTAAAAGACAAATTAAGGGAGAACTAGAAACAAGTATGTGTTTTCTTCTTTTTCTTTATCTTTATGCTATCATCTTAGCCTTTATCTTTCTAGGGTAAATAGGGATACATATATGTATATAATCTGATACATGTACCAATCCTAAAAGTCAGTAAATTTGTTGTTTTCAATGAATAGCCGAATAGGTAGTATAATTAAATTCATGTGTGGATTATTTATTTTTTTATATATATAAAATAAATAAGTTATTCGCTAGTAGTGTTGTACTTTGTTAATACTAAATATTATAGTTACATATAATTCTAGAATATTTTATTATTATTATTATTATTATTATTATTATTATTATTATTATTATTATTATTATTTTATTTTATTTTATTTTTAAACGGAGGGAGCTAGTAAAAGATTTTGAAATGATTTTATACTTTGTTAAGTTGTACAAATTACTATATAACTTGTATATGATATAAGTGGTATGTGGATATTAATTAATAAAATATACATTTATTGTATGATTTGAAAATTTGGACATCAGGTATAGAGATTTAATAAATTACCAATTGGAGTGCAGAGGGCTAGTGAGTCATTTTAATGAGTATATGTGTATCACCCATCTTGTGATTTTGCTTTCTTTTGTAAAACAAAATGGCACGAATTCTGTATATCAGTGGAGATTAAATTAATAATGATGTTTTATATATTTTGTTCAAAACAATAATACTTGATTTCTAAATAAAACGAGAAGTAATCATTAAAAGATTAATATATTATAATTTGAGTTTGTATTGTAGTTTGATGTAGTTGGGGAAATTAATTTCATATTCATATAAATTATAATTAGTAAGTAACTTATAATTGTGTTATTATTATTTTATTTGATTGGACAGAGAGAATTTAACGAGTTATATTCAGATTATAATTTTGGGTAATGCATTACTTAATTCAGGTACGGATTATGTACTCTTTCAGCGATACCTTTGTTAAATTTGATTTGTTCGTTTTGTTCCTCGTTTCAAATTTCTGTTATTATTTCACATAATTGTTTCTTGTGAAATTGATATATTTATTTCATTTTGGAGTTGACACATTGGACTTGTACTTGTACTCTTTGAATGAGGTTATCATGTCTAATATTTATTTTGATAATTGTAGAGCGGTATATGTTGCTATCTTCTTTTTAAAACCTTGTGACTATAATTTGATTTGGTTCAACATGTACATATAGAACCCTTTTGTTGGTATTATGTCGCATGTGTTGTGACATGATATTTTTGTTAGAATATACCGTAGGATATACCTGAGCTATAACCACCTGTGGGGGTACCACAGGCATGTCGTCTTGGCACGAGAGGCATGACACTTTCCGTGGCGATATGATTTTTCCACGGCGTCTCCGTTTTGGGCTCCGGGGGAAGTGGGCCATTTGGTGTTTTGTTGTGGGAGGCGTATGGGTTAACCCTAGTTTTCTGTTCTGCGGATTGGTGATGTTGTGCCAAACACACCTATCCGATTTGCATACATTCGAATTCGCGGTCTAATGTGTGATTTGCCTGTGTGGCATTATTTTGATTTGCCTGTATGACATTATTTTGATTTGCCTGTGTGGCATTGTTTTGATGTGGCTGTGTGGCATTATTTTGGTTTCCTATGTGGCATCATTTGATTTGCCTGTGTGGCATTATTTTGACTTGCCTGTGTGGTACGGTATATTTCTTAGCTCATTCGGTATGAAATAACTCCAGCCGTTTATTTCAGCCTATTATTTTATTGGATTAGTTTTGTTGGTTTTTGTATAGTTCAAGTCATTGAGTTAGTTACTTCAGTTCGCTATTTCTTTATTCTTTTATTGGTTTTGTCAATTATGTTGATTCATATATATTCCATTCAGATCCTTGGATATTATATTTTCGTTCGTACTTGCACTTGAGGCTTGTTCAGTAATTTGTCTCAAATGTTTTCATATATCAGTTGTATATCTTTTGTATATCTGTATCCGTACTGGGCAATTGGCTCATGCTATGTTTTTCTTCCAGCAGGTTTGCAAGGGTGATTCAGGGTTAGTGTGATGAGAGTTTTGCCTTTGACCAGTTAGGTTGATTCAAATTTTAAGTTTTGATTATTTTGACTCAGTTTAGAGAATTATACTTATTACTTTATTGATGGATCACCACTATTAATATTTTGAGGTTGTTAGTGCTCTGTTTATTTATTTTGAGGTTTGTTGTGCTTTGCACGTGACCTCCCTTTCCATTTCGGGAAGGGGGTGTTACATTCTCTCTCTAGAGTTTCAGTGAATTCGTAAGAAATAATGAAGGAATGAGCTTCCATTTATAGAAAAATGGACTGCATAGTAACTAATTCATGAACGGTCCAGATTGATTTACTTTTAATCGGACGGTCCAGATTTAAAACAAAATATTTTTAATAAAATATAATATATTCTATTTATAATCTAATAAAACGAATAACTTTATAAAAGTATTCTATTTTATATAAAAAGATTTTACTATTCAAAGCACTATGCAGGCACTATGCAACACTATCCATAATAAAATATAATATATTATATTTATAGAATAACTTTATAAAAGTATTCTGTTTTGTATAAAAAGATTTTACTATGCAAAATACTATGCATAATAGAATATAATATATTCTATTTATAGAATAACTTTTATAAAAGTATTATGTTTTATATAAAAAGCTTTTCTGTTTTATTACTTTAATAATACTAATAAAACAAAACTTATATATAATATATATATATATAACAATCAACAATAATTGAATCAAATAACGTGAGATACTATGCAACAACTACTGTAGCAATAATTGAACAAAACTGAGTGACTTCTCACGTAAGCATCAATAATAATACCGTGTGCTACTATGCAACCACACGTATTACTGTACTTTTACTACCGAGTAGTTCAATAATATTAACGGTAAAACTTTCATCGTTATTTTTATAAAAATATTTTTATCGTTTTCTCAATCCGATAATAATTCCGTTGTGGGGTCCACTAATGATTGTGCCGTCGTACGAATATTTCCCGACACAAAGAATATTCCCCGACCAATCAAATATAATATAACAACTTGCATACTTTGCAAAATTTATAAATATTACCCACAACTATAACATTATATTAAATCCACACCATAATATTCAAAAAAAATCGAGAAATTTAATTCTTTATTCGTAAAATATGGGATTTTACAATCTCCCCTCCTTATGAAATTTCGCCCTCGAAATTTACGTACGTACCTGTTATGCCGAATAGATGAGGACACTTTGTCCGATTCTAACTCTTGAGGTATAACCTTTGAGTGTTGAATACATTCCAGGATTTTAACAGGTACATCTTCATACGTTAAATTATCCGCTATCTCGTCCGATTCTAAATCAATAATGTGGTTCGAGTCGTCCACATATTTATGTAACATCGATATGTGAAAAATGTTATGAACATGCGACATACTTGGCGGTAAAACGAGTCTATAGGCCACAGTTTCTACTCGATCAAGGATTTCAAATGAGTCAATAAAATCGAGGGTTGAGATTTCCTCTCTTCATCGATTCTTGCTTCTGGAATAACGCCCTCTTGAACCTTCTTTTTCACATTCATCAGCTCGAGTCAACGTCTTTGGCGCATGTTACGTTCGTTTTAATTGAAGAAATATTTAAGGGTTTTAGAAATGGGGTTTTGTACTGGGGTCAGTACAAAATTCGATTTCACGCTCTAGGGTAGGCCAAGAAGTCTTCAGAAATATGTCAAGAAATTTATTAACAATAGAAATATCATTCACAACTGTGACTCTCATCCAAGACTTGGATAACACGTCACATTGATACCTATCAACTTGCCATCGTTATTCACAACGTCCCCTACAGAAAGTCTGGCTTCGGTGCATTCCACACAAAGAAGTCAACAACGAAAGGACTGGGGCTCTTTACTTATGGCTTGATATGACAATGATTGACTTTAGTGGTTTGGTTTCATGAATTCGCATAACAGGTTGGTTAGGAATATGAAAGCTAACAACCTTATTAAAAGCATGATGAGTAGTTAACCAATCGATTCCTAAAATCACATCAAAGGTAAGTATTTTCAAAGAGATAAGATCGACAGGTAACGTGAAAGTGTTGATTTGAATTAAATAAGATTTATAAATAGTGGAGGTAACGAAGGTTTCTCCCAACTGAGTTTCAACAGATAAATCAAAGTTTAACTTCTCCAGTGTTAAATTCAAACATTGAACACAACTAAGTGGAATGAAAGAGTGAGTAGAACCGTTATCTAACACGATATAGACTTCGCAAGAGTTTATTATTAACTTACCCATGATAATTTTATTCAGGTTCCTCGTCACAAAAAAAAAACGTTCTCTCTTAAACTACCGGATTTGGCTTGTCTGGGACATCCTTTGGCATCACCATCCCAGCTGGACTTGACTTTACCATACGACAAAATCGAGCTAGGTGACCTTCTCTTCCGTAATTAAAACACGCTTTGGATTGTTGCGTACAGTTTGGACGGATGTGTCCCTCCTGTCCGCATTTGAAACATACGACCGGTGGTCGTTCTTCTTCCTTTGAAATGGGTGCTGATGCTGCTGTCTTTCCATCATTATTGAACCTTCTTTTCTTGAAATTTCTATTTCTATTATCTTGGCCATGATTACCACTGAAGTGGTTACCATTCATGGCATGATAATTTCCCCCACGATGGTTATCATTGTTTCGATGAATGTTGCCACCGGTATAATTATTATCGTGTTGTTGGTCGTTGCCTTTTGGTTGTGCTGACTCATTATCGCGCTCCAATAACTGAGCCCTATTCACAACATCTGAATATAAACAAAGTTTGTGAGAAATGAGGTATTGACGTATATTGGGTTTCAAACCTCTTAGAAACATTCGCGTCATTCGCTCCTTATTATCGATCAACTGAGACGTAAATCAGAACAACTCGGCAAACTTGGCTTCGTACTGCGACACGGTCATGTTATTTTGCTCCAACTTGATGAACTCCACCTCCTTCATGTGACGAATACTTTCGAGAAAGTACTTGTCGTTGAACAACTCTTGGAACTTCTCCCAAGACATCTTGAGTGCGTCAGGCTGGGTACGTTTTACAGATTCCCACTAATGATCTACTTCTTCATGGAACATAAAGGTGGCGAATGAAACTTTTTGCTCCTCTGAGCATTTTAAGACATCAAATATCTTGCTGATCTACTTAATCCATGTATCTGCCTTAAGTGGGTCTGGATTTCTCAAAAACTCCGGTGGTCCTAGCTCCTTGAACTGCTCAGCGGTGACCAGCCGTGGGTTGTCATTATTTTCACCTGCATTATGAACATGAGTCTCTCTTGTTTGGTGTTGCATGTATTCTAAAAAGCTCCTAAATGTACCATCATTCGTCATTTGATCAATGTTGTTGTTTACAGGAGGATTATCGCCTTCCTGTTGCACATTTTCCTGACTATTGATCTATGGAGACTCAACGGTCTCCTGTGCTCCATTGCTATTCTCAACATTTTCGGATGCCATTTTCAAATACTGCAACAAAACAAGGGTTAAATAACATATCACATATTATCCCTATACTCTGACCGACCAATTAAATACCAAATAAACTTAGGTAAGTCATACTAGCGAAGGAATTCCCCGTCTATCCCCTCCTAGTTCTTGTCTCACATCTTAACCAGGGATCATATCCCTAAGCTTTGATACCAACTGTGACGCCCCCAAAATAGGTATACATCACCTATTCTAAGTTGCCAAATAAATTGTATAGAATACAAATATAATCTTAAATATACAACATGAGCTGTGAGTTTTAATACAAATATTGTCTTCTAGACAGTATTAAAACTCAAAATAAGTCCTCAATACATTTATTAACACACTATTTCATAGAATCGTGAGGACTACTAATGCTATCGTCTGGACCGTCACTCCGTTTCCTGACTAGTCCCCGCTACGTTCTCAATTCCTGAAGAGAACAATGAAAGTAAAAGGGTGAGCTCAACTAGCCCAGTGAGAAATATTATGACTAAGATAATGCAGAATAAATTATCATTAGTCTTCAACAATGTTAAACTGATAAAATATAATAGACATTAAGTTTAACTGCAACGTAACAAGCAATCCATTAAAAGAGTCAAGTAGAGAATAAAATCTACTATCTTTTATGATTTAAAAAGTTTTTCATCACTTTTATCGCTGAGACTCATCTTAATAAATAATCCACATCATCAAATCATCCTTGCACTACAGGCGTAATACTCACCGACAGGATATTCCAATAGAATAATAAAGAATGGAATAACAACAGAAATCACCATGCATGCTGTACTTCGCATAGACATGTTATTCCAACAGAATAATAAATAATAGAACCAGGTCCGGTGTAAAACGCACAGACAGGATATTCCAACAGAATAATAAAGACGGAACCAGGTCCGGCGTAAACGCACAGACAGGATATTCCAACAGAATAATAAAGAATGGAATAACAGAAGAATTTCACCAAGTATAGGGTAGACTGCGTATACAGGTTATTCCAACATAATAATAAATAATGGAATAACAGAAGAATTTCATCAAGTATAGGGATAATGGAATAACAGATATTTTCTTTATGAATACGAAAGAAATAATACCCCTTACCTTATAAAGAAGAAACTGGATATAGAAGTAGTGAAGTAGCTGAATACTTTTCTTCTTTCTCTCTATAGTTTCTCTCTCTAGAGTTTCAGTGAATTCGTAAGAAATAATGAAGGAATGAGCTTCTATTTATAGAAGAATGGACTGCATAGTAACTAATTCATGAACGGTCCAGATTGATTTACTTTTAATCGGACGGTCCAGATTTAAAGTAAAATCTTTTTAATAAAATATAATATATTCTATTTATAATCTAATAAAACGAATAACTTTATAAACGTATTCTATTTTATATAAAAAGATTTTACTATGCAAAACACTATGCAGACACTATGCAACACTATGCATAATAAAATATAATATATTCTATTTATAGAATAACTTTATAAAATTATTCTGTTTTATATAAAAAGCTTTTCTGTTTTATTACATTAATAATACTAATAAAATAAAACTTATATATATATATATATAATATATATATATATATATATATATATATATATATATATATATATAACAATCAACAATAATTGAATCAAATAACGTGAGATACTATGCAACAACTACTGTAGCAATAATTGAACAAAACTGAGTGACTTCTCACGTAAGCATCAATAATCAATACCGTGTGCTACTATACAACCACACGTATTACTGTACTTTTACTACCGAGTAGTTCAACAGTATTAACAGTAAAACTTCCGCCGTTATTTTCATAAAAATATTACCCACAACTATAACATTATATTAAATCCACACCAAAATATTCAAAAAAAAAACTCGAGAAATTTAAATCTTTATTCGTAAAATTTGGGATTTTACAACTTTTGTAGTTGAAGAATTTTCCATGAATAATTCTTGACTATCCTTTATAGGTTCATAGGCTTTAAACATTGCTTTATTCTTGGCAATATGCTTGGTTGCACCAGAATCGATCCACCATTCCATGACATTTCCAACCATGTTAGTCTTCATAATCATAGCAACAATATCTTCATTGCATACCATATTTGTTTGGTCATTCTTTTGTTGTCTTTACTTCAAATACAAAATACATTATTTCTTGAAGTGTCCTGACTTACCACACTTCCAGTAAGTACCTTTCGATTTTTTATTTCGGAAAGTGTTATCTTGACCACCATGCTTTCTTTTGTTAGTCCTTTTTTCGTTTAGATGCATTTTCTATGACAAGAGTTTTAACGCTTTTGTTTTCTATTTCCAATTTATCCAAGTTTCGAGAATTCTCTTCATATTTCGAGATCATATTTTTGCTAATTATAAATTCACTTTTCGCCACTCTGCTCAACCTTGGTTTACAGATGCATCACTGGACTGAAATTTTTTACGGTAAACTCATTGAACTGTAATTTTTTTATAATCCCTTACAAAATATATCTAAATAAATTGACTTTAACGGAAAAAAATAAAATATTTCGAAATAATACTAATAACACGAGTTCAATGAGTTTAATTTTGATAAACATATCTTAATTATCGTGCCATAGTTTGAAAAGAGTTAAAGTTTAATACAATGTCACAACTATCCCAAAAAAGAAAAACAAAAAAAAGAAGAAGAAAGCTTCATTAATTGTCAGATATGAGATTTAATTATTTTACTTATGATCAGAAAGCTTCATTAATTGTCAGATATGAGATTTATATCCTCAACCGGATCCTCCCTTACATTAACCGGGCAAATTTTTTTAGTGTATCTCCAATTGCATAACGACAAAACAATTCCTGCAAATACACAAACCATGATTATACACTCTTTAATAAACTTATTATGATTTTAGTCTCATTTATTTTAATAAAAATAGTATAAAATAACATAATATCTCATTACAATTTTATTATCAGACAATCATTTAACAAATTTAAGAATAAACATGGATATTAATTGTTGGTTGTGATTCAAAATTTTTAGTTTTGGCAAAGTCCCACGTTGCCTATTTTGAGAACCATTCATGTGTATATTAGTATATTATAGTCTTAGGTTTAGTAACATGGTTGAGAAAAAATTGATGGACACACGCACATGAGGATGCTTGGCTAAGAAATTGGGATGCGATAAGTTTGGATCTTAGACTTTTGGCCAAAAAACCTTAATACAATGTTCATATTTTTTACGGTTCTGTTCATCCTTTTTTCCTATAAATACCAGTCTGATCTTAGGAGTTAATACACTTACAAAATTATTCTTCTTTTTACTATATACACTGTTACTATTTTCTGGGCAATTCACAAAGATAAGTTCAAAATCTTCTTCTATGAGTACACACAATTGGAGGCTTCGTCATTGAATCCTGAAGACTGGACGTTAGAGCTCATCTATACCAAATGTTATAACCAGTGAGAGTAAAATTATTTTTTAGGACAGTAGTTTTGCTACGCCTCGATTTCAGTTTTAATTTTACTGTTTGTTCGTCTTGTTAATTAATACTGCAAATTTTTAATATATATATATATATATATATATATATATATATATATATATATATATATATATATATATCCTTAATGTCTGTCAATTTTGCAAAGGGGTTTTTTTGGTAGCTTTTTTTTAATGGCATTTATTTGGAGGGATGTTAGCACATGAACAAAAATAATTATATAATCGATATTAAGAATCTCTCAATGACAATATTGATAAAACTCATTCTATGGATGAAAATTTAAACCTCACAATATGGACGAAATTAACTCCACAATAAGAAAAAAATAAAGTCTCACAAAAGATGAAAGACAGTGTATGTTATATTTAGATTGAATGAATGAAATAAAATTTAGTATATAATATATTGTTTATATGAGAAGTGATTCATAACTTGCGTTAGTTATGGGCACTATTCAAGTTAACTCATTTTTTACTGTCCAATAGAAGATCTAAATATTTGGTTGGAACCGGTCTCTACTCTCTCATGGTCAGCCAATTTTTTTTATGTTGATCGTTACATGAAAAGTCGTAGAAATTAATTATGGAACTTAAAGTAATTATAATTTAAATTACAAAAATATAGCTAATTAATACTTCACTCGCTAATTGGTTCACAAATATAAAGAATTATAAAATTAGTAGTAAACTAATATAAAGAATAGTACTTGACTAGGTAATTTGGAAATAGTAGTTGATTACGTAATTTATTTATGGGTAGAAATATAATATAAACTCAATCACAAATGTTGGGAGAAAAAAAAAATACAAACTCACAAATGTTGAGAACTGAACTTGAAACCATCAGTCTTAAACCAAGCTAAGATCTCATTGACAGATCATTCATTTTGTTGAATAGAGGGAGTAATGTATTTTGAAGACACACACACACACACACACACACACACACACACACACACACACACACACACACATATATATATATATATATATATATATATATATATATATATATATACGGTAAGTATCAAGAGCATTCTCTTTAAATAGCATTCCTCCTTAAATAACATTCTTTTATTAAAACTACGTCGTTTAGGAGGGACACGGTGGCATTTTTGTAAATACGCGGTGACATTGTATTTATAAAAATGCCACCGCGTCCCTCCAAAACGACGTAGTTTTAATAAAAGAATGTTATTTAAGGAGGAATGCTATTTAAGGAGAATGCTCTTGATCCTGACCGATATATATATATATATATATATATATATATATATATATATATATATATATATATATATATATATATATATATATATATATATATATATATATATATATATACATACAAGTTTACAACATAATTATGATCAATTATGCATGTAAATATGTATAGAAATAGTGCACTAAGAACACTTACCAAAAACTTGAACAACAACTAGGAATCCAATGTTGGTTGAAGCCATATTCCTTCTTTTAAATTAGGATGAGTTTTGGACATTGCGTCCATTACTTGTAGGGAAAATTTTTTTATGAAAAAACGCGTGACTGAATTTTTCAAAGTCTTCGTAATTAAGAAAAAACGTGTGGATGAGTTAATTAATTATTGGCCGGATGATACTCAAAGTCAAAGTGTATTTAGTAGTTTAATTTAATTATATAGTTGGAGACTTGGAGTGCCGGTCATTGGTGGTATTAGTCAAAGAATACTCTCAGGTCACTTTAGTTAATGTCTTTGTGCCCAAATAGAGAAAAATATAACTTAAAAATTTATGTTTTGCAATTAAAAAAATAACAAAGTACCAAAAAAAAATAAAAAATAAGAAGCTGAAAATTAGAAAAAACATAATTTTATGGGTTGAATTGAAAAAACAGGAAGACCTGAGGGGAAGGAGAGATATGACCTAAGAGAGTATGTGTGGGCATTGGGGAGTGGGGGCTTGTAACACCGTACAATCTTATATCGAAAGATATTAAAAGAAAATTATTTGTATATAAAAAATTAAATATTTACTAATAGTATATTCAGTCATGATCTTTCGGGTGAGCATATAGTGAGTTAAGATAGTCCAATAAGATATAATTGGACCACCTGAAACACTATTAGACCAGTAATTTAAAATTTTATTTGGACTTAAGATTTGACCCAAATTGTTTCAGAGCTCTTAAAGCCATCATCCTGATGGCGGCTCGACCCTTGAATCCCCAAGAAATTAAACCTTTATTTCTTCCTCTATATATGTTTTGTGAGCATATAACTTTAATTAAACAAGTCACAAGTCGAGTTAATTTGAGTTGGATATAACACTCTCCTTTAGTTGAATGATCATGATTCTTTTTGTAACGATCTCAAAATTAGGACAATTTCCACTCCCGATTTTGGTCGTTAAAAATACATTCTCATTCTAGGTTTACAACGCTAATCAATATTATCATTGATAAAATGCGTATAAATTTAAAATTCCAATAATTTTCTTTCTTATTACCTAAATCGTAGCTTTTACAATTCATCTTATTTCAAAATCAAATATATGTTATGATTTATCTTCCCTACATTAAACATAAATATTTAAAAAAAATTGACCTTCAATACGTACACCATTCTTTTATACCTTTATAACAAAAATTTAACAATCATATATTTCATATATATTATCTCTTCTACACTGCTGTCATCAAACCAGTTACCAAGTAACTGTACAACTATATCTCATATTCCAAGACAAATATTCGTTATTTTACAACTCAAAGTTCATACAACTTTGCTCATGTACATTACAAGAATCATTTTATCTTAATATAAATCTAACTAAGGAAAATAATAAAAAAATTCAATTCGTATCATGCTTGAAGTCTTTGTCGCCATGTTAACTAGAGCAATTCATCTTTAAGCTGCAAATATAATTATTTAAGTATGAGCGGGATGGCTCAACAAGTCTAACAGTTTATACAATTCATGTTTCACGTAACAATTATGCTCTATAATCTATTCAATGACATTCATTTCATTTTATGCATTTCATAAATGTAAGACCCCAACTTTTAATGAATAAAGATTTAATTTTTTCTAAATATTATTCTAAATAGTAAGGTGATAATTTAATAAATGCTATAGTTATGAGTGATATGTGCAAATTTTACAAAGTAAGCAAGCTGTTATAAAATATTCGTTTTATCGGGGAATATTTGTTTGGCGGAGGAATATTCTTTTTGTCGGAGAATATTCGTACGACGACGCAATCATTGGTGGACTCCACAACGGAATAACTGTTGGATATAGAAAGCGACAAAAATAACCTTTTTATAAAAATAATGACAAAACTTTTACTGTTAAAATGTTGAAATACCCGGTGATAAAAAGTATAGTAATACGCGTTGTTGCACTGCACACAGTATTGCACAATATCTCTGATTATTGATGCTTACGTAAGAAGTCACTCAGTTTCATTCAATAATTGTCACAGTAGTTGTTGCATAGTATCTCATATTATTGATTCAATTATTATCACAGTATCATCTGTGACGCCCCCAAAATAGGTATACAACACTCATTCTGAGTCGCCAAATACATGGTACATAAAGCAAACTACAACTTCAATAATACAAATATCGTGTGAAATACGACAATACATACTATGAGTTTAAATACAAATATTGTCTTCTAGATAATATCCACACGCAAATAAGTCCTCATTATAATTATTCAAATACTATTTTATAGAAATAGTGAGCACTGCTAAAACATCTTCCTAGAACCATCACTCCGTACCCCGACTCGATCCTGCTATGTTCTCACCTCCTGAGAAGAAAAATGGAACAAAAAAGAAAGGGTGAGCTCAACTAGCACAGTAAAGAATATTATGACTAAGATAATATACAACAAATTATCGTTAGTCTTCAACAGGGAAAAATCTGATAAAATATAATAGACAACAAGTTTTAGATCAACAAATGCAGCGGAAACAGCAATCCATTAGAAGAGTCACGTCGAGAATGAATTCTACTGTCTTCTAAGATTTAAAAGTCCATCATCAATATTTCATCTCTGTAACAACAATCAATATACATCTTTAATCATCTTTGCACTACAGGCCAAAGATATTCATTTCTATCACCAGTTGGTCATGTTCATCTCAACACCTGTTCATCTTTGCACTACGGGCCAAAAAGATTCACCAGTTTAATCATTCATCTTTGCACTACAGGCCAAAGATATTCATCAAGTATCACCATTAAGGACTGAGGATGATGAAAAACATTTTTAAGAACGAATCCAGTGAGATAGAAGGACAAATATTAGGGATTCGTACAACAGTTTGTCCAAGATCAATAATACTTCATAACAACTGATTTTGAAGCAGAACTCAAAAATAACGATCAAAACATGGATACAATCAAATATAGTAGCCAAAATAGATATTTTGGACAAAAAGAAGAAATTTTATTTTTCGATGAATAGTGCCGTATTCGTGAATAGTGTCGTATACGTGAATAATGCCGTACACGTAAAATAGTAACTCCGACACCAAAAGATAGAAATTTCACAAAAACATCATCACGCTTCGTGAATAGTACTCGTGAATAGTAACTCATGAATAGTAACTCGTGAATAATAACTCATGAATAGTAACTCCGACATGAAAAAGTTCCAAATTGATAAAAAGTTCAGAATAATATTTTGGCATAATGATATTGAAGAAGATAATATCATTTAAGAAGAAACAACATCCCTTACCTCAAAATAACCGTATTTCTGACTGAATTTCGGGTATAGTGCTGACAGAAACTCGCACCGTATAGCAACACTCAAAGTATACTCACAAGAATACGCTCGATAATATAGAGAGAGAAAGAGAGAAAACATGTTTCTAGTGTGATTTTCAATTCTAACTTAGCCCTCTATTTATAGAAAAATGCTAGAACGCCAAAGGAGACTAAATTAATAAAATATATTATTATTAATCAAAATTTCCTTCGCATGCTATATAGACCATGACCAGCCACCACCTTGGAAAAATTTCCAGCAGCCAATGTGTTTGAAAAATCAAAAGTGGGTCCCCCCATAATTTAATAAAAATCATTTTATTTTCTGAAACTTCAACAATTCATAAAAAATAGTCCGGTTATCAGAAAAATTCGAAACTCGCGTGTTTCCATAGGAAATTTAATTCTCTACAACTTTGAAAGTTTAAGTTTTTTCAAATTCCAAACATAAAATATCCGAAATCCACAAACGGGCGATTTTACAGTCTATAATCAATTTTCAGTCAAGAATTGTGTCCACCGACACACAAAATATGTGTTAAACATTTAATGCCACAAAATACTCTTCCTCCTCATATACTCATATATCCCACATTCATTGTAAAAATATCACCGTTAATATATTATTAAAATAATATATTTAAATGAATTATTTTATCAGAAAAAGATAAAATATTAATTTTTAACAATTGTCACATTAAAAATTTTCTCCATCTATATCCACATAAAATGAATATTTTCTTTATCATAATAATCAATAATTAATTATTTAAAAATATTACAGAATCACAATTATGACAATCAGGCCGTTCCCAAGAAAGAGAGGGCTTTCCAATAAGGATTTCTCCTTACTGGCGCGTAATTAGGTGACCAAACCTCTCCTTAGACAGAACTTTCTAGACATTGCCAATAATGTTATCTGATAATATTATTCAAATAATATGAATTATTGATCTGATAATGGAAAATACTGTGCAGGGACAATTATTGAAATAATAATAATAATAATATAAATATCAACGTAGCAATTATTGAATCAATAAAATAAATTAATGAACAGTAATTACTGTAACAATTATTGAGTAGTGCCTTCTTACGTACGAATCAATAATTTAACAATACTGTGCAATACCGTGTGCTACTGTGTAACCAAGCATATTACTGTATTTTAACCACCAGGTAACCCAACAGTGTTAACGGTAATAATTTACGTCGTTATTTATAAAATTCAATCTTTGTCGTTTTCTTTCATCCAACCATTTTTCGTTATGAGGCCTACAAATGACTGCGCCGTCGTACTAATATTCCCCGACAACAATAATATTCCACGACCAAACGAATATTCCCCGACAAAAATGAATATTTTAATAACCACTTGTTTATTTTGCAAAAATTGCACATTTCACCCATAACCAAAGCATTATATTAACCCTTATTAATTTAGAATAATGAATAGAGGAAAATTTAATTTATTTATAATAAGTTGGGGTCTTACATCATCTGTACAATATTTTATATTATTAAATCAATAATTGACACGACACAATTATTCATATAATAATTTGCACTATTGACAATGTCTAAAAAGTTATGTCGAGGAAAGGGGTAAGGTTATTTAATTGCGCGCCAATAAGAAGAAATCCTTATCGGAAAGTCCCCTCTTTCCTGAAACGATCTGGTTTTGTCAATATTGTGAGTTATAATATTAATGATAAATAATCGTTGAAAGATTAAAAATATGTTGATTGAAGATAAGTGAATTATGGTAAATATTTATTCAATTTTTGATATAAATAGAGGGGTTGTCATGAGACTTTTAGTTGTAAATTTGGCTTATTCTATAGGACCCATAGGTCCATCCTCTAAGAGTCACTTTCACCAATAGTACTTGCCTTTCACATTACAAGCGTCAAACCACTTACCTTTTCACATTACAGGCGTTAAACGACTTATCTTTTCACATTACAGGCATCTTTGGCTCTTCGCATTGCAAGGTCCAAGCTAGAATTCTTCTATAAATAGAAGCTCATTTCTTCCTTCATTCCCACCAATTCACGAAAGCTATAGAGAGAGAAACTATAGAAAGAGAATAAGAGAGAAAGAAGAAGATCGAGTATTCAAGAAGCAAACACACACCACCAACACAAAGTTCTGTTACTACACTAGTGCAATATCTAGTCTTTTATTAAGGTAAGGGGTGTTATTTTCTTTCAATACTCGTAAATGATGTTATTTTCTTCATACTCATAAGGGTTGTCATTCAATTCCTTATTAATCCGTGGGAATAACATGTTTACGCGGATTACTACATGCCTGGTGAATAACCATTCGTATTCATTCTTTATTAATTTGTGGGTATAACTTGTCTACGCGGAACCACATGTCTGGTGAATAACCCTTTGTAATCATTGTTTATTAAGTTGTGAAAATGATCTCTCTACGCGGATTATCGCATGACGGGTAAAAATCCATTTGCAGTTTCGTATATTCTTTAATACTAGCTCGTATTGGATATTATTTCTTTTGTACTCATCAAGGGATATCGTTTTCTTTCACATTTCTCCATTTATGGTACAAAATTATTGTTTATTTCCATAACTTTATTATTAAATGGTGAAAATCCCTGAAATTAGTAGAATATCCTTAATAGTTTGCGTTTCATCTAATATCATTTCACTGAAATATTGGTCTGAATATTTTTATTTAATTTTAATCTATTCATCCGGGGTACTATTCATTCGCGGTACTATTCACGAAGAAAATTAGTTTCTTTTTTTGTCCAATTGTCTTTGAAATTTGAATCTTAAATATCATTTATTGAATTTTACTCCACAATTGGTGATCATGTTGACAATTTGGACAATTTTGAACTCGGGATAAATTAAATTATAAATCTCTAATATTTGTCATTGATCTCACTTAATTCATTCTTTATATCATTGTCATCATCCTCATGCTTATGTTATGGTGAAAGTCATCTTTTACCCGTAGTGCAAAGATGGACTGTTGATTGGTATGATTATGACCAGATATTGTGTATTGGTATAATCATGACCTTTAATATTACACATAAAGGTTTGTGGTGAAAGTCCTCTTTAGTCCGTAGTGCATAGATGAACATGTGTTTGACATGATCATGACCACTGGTGATATAAACGATTATCTTTGGCCCATAGTGCATAGATAATTCTTTGATTAGAAATTATTATTGATTGGAGTTACAGGGATAAAATATTAATGATGAACTTTTAAATCATAGAATATAGTAGACATCATGATCTACTTGACTCTTCTAATGGATTGTTATTTTCGTTACAGTTGTTGATCCAAAACTTGTTGTCTATTGTATTCTATCAGATTTTTCCCTGTTGAAGACTAATGATAATTTGTTCTACGTATATTATCTTAGTCATAATATTCTTTACTAGGCTAGTTGAACTCACCTTTTTTCTTTTTGTCATGTTGTTCTTCTCAGGAAATGAAAGTGTAACTGGAACTAGTCGAGGAGTGGAGTAATGGTCCGAGATAGTTACTACAGAAGTCTTCACTATGTTGTGAAATAGTGTGATAATAACTATAATAAAGACTTAATTTGAGTTTGGATATTGTTGTATTATGTACCGTGCAATATTTGTATTCAAATTCACAGTTTATGTGTTGTCGTATTTTGCACGAAAATTTAATAATTTTAAATATGGAAGTTTGTACCATGTATTTTGGCGACTCAAAATAGGTTGTGTGAACCTATTTTGAGGGCGTCACAATAAATGCAACATAAAGCTCATGTAATGCATTTAAATAAATATGCAATTTATATTTCATGTTGTGCATCAAATACACATTTCTCAGTTTACATACATTGCATCTAATTTTAAACATTTAATACATGAATTCCATATAAACATATAACCAAATTCGCACATAGCATCAAATTCCATTATCTAGCATATATCGATAATTTAAATATTACATTATCGTATAATCAACCAGTTCGCATACTACTATAAGAACTTTCCTCGATATTCATTCATTGTTATACATTCATCTAGGGCTCATTGCGTAATTGTGACAACCCAGATTTTTGCAAGAAAATATTAAAATAAGAATTTAATAAATAAAATTCTTATTATGAGATGTGCCGAGTGATAAGTTGGTTTTATACCTACTTATCTGGCATCTATTACTTGAATTATTTATTTAATCTCATGTTTCTTAGTGATGCACATATAGGTAACCATGACAGCAGAAACCATGCACAGCAGCTTTGAGCTTTAACAGACAACCCAGCCGGGGCTGGGTTCTTCAATGTACATCATCCAGCCGGGGCTGGATCCCTGTGTGCCGTAAGAAAAGTCTACCCAGCCGGGGCTGGACCATCATAGAGTAAATTGCCCAGCCGGGGCTGGAAACCATTCTGCTTTCGCAGCAGGCTACCCAGCCGGGGCTGGACCCTTGCAGCCTTAACTACCCAGCCGGGGCTGGATGTCCTGTAGTGCACAACAGTTGCTGCAGTTCGGCAGTTGGTGCATAAGTCTCCCACTTCCATTATACTTCAACCTCCTATACTCCAACTACTTCACAACTTCCCCTCACAACTGAAACTACTTTACACATTACTTCTCATCTTCTCACAACAAATCAAACACAACCCCACTCCTCCCACATAGTCACCCACTACCCACTCACATAAATTCCTCTTCTTCAAACCACCCATTCACCACACAATCTAACAACCTAAATTCACAACAATTGGAAGTTCAAGGATAGGAGTTGTACAATTCTCTACAAACAAATTCGACATATATTGAAAGTAAGAAGTTGGTTTGCTAATTCTTCATCTTCTATCACCACAATTCAAGCCAAATAACCAAGTTTGTGGGAATTTCAAATCTTGTACACCAAGTGTTTGACAGACTGCTTAAGTAAAGTTTGGGGGAAAAACTCTTCAATTCCAAATCAATGGCACCAAAACCGACATCAAAAAGGCAACGAGGATAGAGTTCGGGGACCACAAAACCAACAAGAACCTTTGATAGGCGAAAATTCATAAGTGCCGCCGCCGCCGACCGTTACAACTATATGGTAACAAAAGCACTCACACCTGAACGGGGGTTGGCACCTGAGCCTGAGGATGGCGAAATGATGCAACAAATATATCAAAAAGGTTGGAATAAATTAACAGCAGAACCTGAACCTGCAGTTGTAAGTGTGGTCAAAGAATTCTACGCTAACGCCGAGGATAAAGCCCCCTACAATGCTTTTGTACGAGGTAGGTTAGTGCCTTTCAGTGCCGACGCCATCAACACGTACTATCAGTTACGAGTACCGAGACACTGCCAGTACCAAGACTTACGTGATAATGATCCAGATTATGAGGCTATTATGCAAGAGATGACAAAGCTAGGTACCTCATGGAAAAAATCAAATCATGGTGCCACTGGCTTTCGCAGTAAGGATCTCAGTCGGTATGGGAAAATATGGTACGCCTTCCTATGCGCTAAATTACTTCCATCTACACACACGTCAGACGTGTCTAAGGATAAGGTAGTGTTATTATATGCTATGGTACAAGATTTCATCATGGACATAGGGGCTGTAATTAACTTTTCAATCCGAAGATGCCTTCGAGGACCATTCTATGGCGGATTGCCACACCCATCATTTATCTGTGGATTGTGTATACAAGCGGGAGTGCGTTGGTCAGATGATGAGATAACACAGATGCCGCTGAAGACACTTGACTCAAAAATGATTGCAAGATATGCTGTGTGGCCAGGAGGTGAGTCGCACCCGAGAGGAGTCAGATTTGAATTTCCCTCAGCCTCGGAGGATGAGGCTGACGCTGAGGACACCTCAGATGACGATGAGTTTAAGGGGAATGAGGCGTTGGGAGGGACATCACAGCAGCCTGGAGTAATATCTAGCCCTCAATTCCTCAATCTTCAACGACAATTGGATGAACACACCAAGGAAGCACGAAGAGAAATGCGGAGACTAGCAGCAAGGCAGGACCACATGTTTGAGGCCATGAATGTATCTTTCGCCTCATTGAACACTACGCTCCAGAGCTTCAATCCTACTGCCCAATTTCCTTACCAGCAACCAGCACCAATGCCAAGGTTCCCACCCAGCGATTCCGATGAAGAACAACAACCATCACCAACCCAGACTTAGGCGATTACAGGGAAGTCCTCTCTTATTTATTGCTTTATCTTTACAATGTGGACATTGTAATTTTCAAGTTTGGGGGATTTAGTCGCATGTTACATGTTGCATATTTGATTGGATTAGTTAGGTTTGCACAGGTTAGTTCATGGTTTATGTTTAGGATTGTTAAGTGTTGCATTCAAGTAATCATGTAGTTGCATAGTAGCTTAGGAATGTAAATAGTTTTATTCATCGTTGCAATCATTTTTTTGTTTAGCATATATTTCAAAAAATTAAATTAAAAAAAAATTAAAAAAAAAAAATTCAAACATATACAAAAATAATAGTTAGTTAATACGTTCATCTTGCATGAGTCCAGCTGTTTGATAGTTCAGTTTAGTTTGGCCAATGATGAGATTGGAATTGAGTAGACAAGTATAATGCTGATTATTAGAGCTTTTGATGTGATTTCTTGTTATGAATTGGATCTTGTGCTTGTTTGAAACTAGTATAAAAAGGATAGCACATTAATAACACCTATGTTGACTGATTAGTTCAAATTGATACATAAGGAGTTTCAAGAGGATAATGCTAGTGTAAATGAGAAAATGACAAGGATAGGCAGTAAAGACGAAGAATTAAGCAAGAACTAAGTTTGGGGGGATAAATGTGGGGTACATGAGCTTTATAAAAAATAATAATAATAAAAAAAAATGATTATATATCGTGACTAGTCTTGTTTCGGGGCCTTTGCTACTTGAGCAAGTACGCCCGTAGGGGTGTCTTAACACCTAGCGCCCTAAGGTCTTTTATGGTCTGGGAGTCGTTGGTTGAAAGCTCGCTAAGGGGTGGCACTGTTAGCCTAATGGAATGAGGCATTGCACAATCATGTTAAAATATCTATAAGAAAAAAAAACGGGAAAAGAGCAAAAAGCCCCCGTGATAGCAATGAAAAAAAAATAATATAAAGTATAAGTACCCTATGTGAACCCCTGAAAGTGGTAATTGTTTAGTTTTAGTTGGAACTCGTCTACTTTTGAATTTTTTTGATGTTTGCCCTGTATATTTCTTCCTAAGAGATTGGTTATGTATTGAATTTGAATTTGTATCAATTAGCATGGATGTTGACCACACACACACTATACCAGTGATAACGGTTTAAGATTGGAGGATTGATAAGGAATTATTGAATAGTTTTTATATGAAGTGTTGTAGTGTTTGCTTGATTTCTCTGAGGCTGGAAAAATAATTTTGATTCTATGATATTGCTGGATTTGTAAGCATGTATATTAGTTGCATTCCATTCCATTCCATTGCATTGTGTTGCATCTTTATCTTTATTTTGTTTTTGCTTGAGGACAAACAAATGTTTAAGTTTGGGGGTATTTGATAAGTTGGTTTTATACCTACTTATCCGGCATCTATTACTTGAATTATTTGCTTAATCTCATGTTTCTTAGTGACTTTTCATGCATTTTGTTTCTATTTTGTAGATTATATGCTTGGAAGCGGCATGAGCGACTATTGGTATAAAATTTGCAAGGAAAAACAATTCAGGTAAAAGTTCGGGTTTTCATGTTTATTTTGTGTGCATTTCTTGTTTGTGGCGTGGAACTTGGATTATGTGAAGAGATTCTTTATTGGCAATCCCGAAACATCTTACATCATGTTAATTAGAAGCTCGGATGCGAGAGTATGGTTTCTAGCAACAAAGACATCGTTTTGAGTTGTTTTGATTGCCGTTACTCAGTAGCAGCTGCTTTCGATGCGATTTCAACAGTCATCTGTTTGTTATTTCTGAAAGATCAAAGAACGAAAGTTGTAGATCTCGTCGATAGCTTCGATTTGATAGGTCGCGGGCCTCGTAATTCCTTTCGGTATGAAAGTTATAGTAGTTTTAGCAGAGGTGGTAATATCGGAAAAATAAATTGACAGCTTGGTGCCCAGCCGGGGCTGGGTCTTTTTAGGCTTTACCACCCAGCCGGGGCTGGGTGTCTGGGCAGCAAAATCAGAATGGTACCCAGCCGGGGCTGGGTAATGAAAAGGAAAATGTCCAGCTGGGGCTGGGTACTCGGAAATAAAGACTCCTACTTGGTTTCTAGTGCTACAAGTGTGGAGTTTTAGAGATGGTAATGACTTGGGACTTGTATACGCATGGAATTATGGTCAAAATACATGTAGTAGTATATATATGGATATAAAACTCTGAGATTAAGGACATAGAAGGATCAATTACGAAGAAAAATCTCAGTTTTTCTAGCGAGCATAGGAGGAGTATTTCAAGGCGATTTTCGAGACGATTGCGATTCTAGGCTACGTGAGGGGTGTTTTTCAATATTCTTCATCTTAGTTTATTATTTGTAATTGAACAGATGATTTCCATGATTTATTCAGTGTTTATTTCGTTTATTATGAACTAAATCACTTTTTAGGCTTATGATGGATCTTTTAAGTGAATCTATGGTTTTGTAAACTTTGATTTCCAATTTAATAAGCTATTTCCAGTTTATCTATATTAATTTGTGCTTGAATCTATGAATTGCCTGATCAACAATTCTTTGTGGAGTTGGATGGAATCGAGAGAGGATATTCAAATCTAGACCTAGTTGATATAGCATGTGTTCAGGATTTTGTTAATAGCTTAAACTTGATGAGTGTTAAGGTAGAGATATGCTTGACATCGCATGTAATCGTATAGAGAACTTATTCTTCAACCTTCTTCAATTGTAATTCACATAGAGATATAGTGAGTTAGTTGCTTAAGGTGTTTAACGGATTTCTATCTTAATTGTGGATTGACGTTAATATGGTATTAGTGCATCGAGAGGTGGTTAATACTACGTTCGTGTTCTTGATTAATAAACTGGAATAGTGAGTTGAATTGGAATAAAAGTGTTAAAATCAGAGTGAAGCTTAGGGTGAAATCATAAGTCTAATTCTCCATTAATTGTTTGAAATTCTAGATTTTGATATTTGTGATTGGTTTGTGATAGTTTAATTACTTTTTAATTTAAAATAATTGTTTTTAATCATTGAATTTGATTTGTTTAATAAAATTAGGGTTAATAGAAGATTGGTAATTGTAATTTGAGATTTTTGCTAATAAGTCTCTGTGGGAACGATACTCTACTCATCACTTTATTACTTGTTGACCACGTATACTTGCGTGTTGTGCGTATATAGATTTTACCCAACACCGAGTTTGAGTGTTTAAATATATGTGTTATACATATATGTATGTGATTTATATGGAGAATTTAATACGTATATATAAGAGTGAAATATATATATATATAAATTTGGAAATTAAGATTTAATAGTTGATTAAACTATTAAGTTAGTTAGTTTGAGCTAAGTTCGAAGTAAAATATGTAAGCAAGGAAAAAACAATTAATATTAATTAATTGAGATTTAAGATAAAGAATATATTATGAGTAATATAATTTTAGAATTAAGTCTTGAACGACAATGGTGTTATTGTGAATTAAATTTCATAAGTGAAATGATTAATTCATTTAATTAAAATAATGAATTAATGTATGTATTTTGTATAAAGAAAATAATTATATTAATTAAATTTAGTATTCTTAATATATAACATATCAATGTAATATTTGAAATGGTTTAGTATCTGTTAACGCCAAGTTTCGCCGGCGCGTCCAATCACAGAATCCACGCGCTAGAACCTGCAAAGTAACAGATCACACAGAAGCTTGACGGCTTGTGCCGCCGGGGGATAGCTCCGGTGTGAGAATGAGTACAGGTCGTTACAAGGTTTAACAATGGAGGCTAAGTGTTTAGTGCTTAAAAGTATGAATTACCTCATAATGATAACCTAGGCCTTGTATTTATAGTACTCACCACCTTAGAATCCTTCTCCCAGTCGGATTAGGACTCCTAGTGTATGGTAGTTACCATAACTTGGGTCCAACACAATCTCATTAAAAGGTGCAAGTAGAATCCAATCCCCCCACTACCTTTGGAGCTACCTTATTTAATTCTGACTGGGAATGCGAACTCTGCACTCAGGATAGCCCATTGTGCAGGCCCAACTGGTCCCATAACCTGGTCTGGGCTTCGGCCCAAAGGACTCGAAGACCCGACCCCGAACACCATAAGACCGAGTTCGGCTTCGGCCCAAGATGGCTCAAATGCCGACCTGAACACCTCCAACTTCTCCATGGGCTTCGGCCTAGTGGTCTCATAAAGCCCTTCTGATGTTAGGCCTTTAGCCCATATGGAGGTCAGTAAAATGCTCCCAAACATTACCCCCCGGTCTCTGATTATAACATTTTTATAATTAGAGACTTGGAAGGTCAGGATATCGAAAGGTCACGACAGTCAATGATGAGCTGTCTGGGGAAATTGCTCCGGTCTGTCATAGATATTTGAAACGTTGCACGCCTTTTAACGCCTGGACCTACCTTAAGCATTTAGTAGTTGCCCTGGGACTCCGTGCCATACATCCTATAAAAACCCCACTTCCCCATCATTTTCACCTTTACTGACTCCTCTTTCTCAAATCCTCTGTGTTCAAATTTTTCGGCAAGGCGATTTCCGACGAGATACTACTCCTCCGTATTCACCATTTTTCTCTACTCATTTAGCGATTGAGTGCCATTTCTGCTCATTCCTTCTTCTAAACCTCTCGTTTTCATCACATTCCCTTTAAAATGGCCGATTCCAACACTGTTCCGGCCACTGAGCCTATCATCGTTTCCTCCAACGTCACCACCGGCGACCTCCTAGAGGTCATAATACCGGATGCCCCTACTGACAACACTCCTGATGCCCTGCCTACTCCGATAGTCGCCGAGGCTAGGGTTCGAAAAGCCTACCACTCCTCAGAGGAGTTTTCTCACCTCCACACTCCTTCTACCATCACCACCTCCCAGATCTCCGATATCCGGACTCTTTTTAAAATTCCTAAAGAATACAAACTGAGGATCCCTCGTCCAGATGAGAAGATGTTCTGGAGGCCCGAGGGTGAGTGGGTGGTCGTGCCCCTGTATGTTCTGAAGTACGGGGTTCGGTTCCCACTTCACGACTTCATTTCTTCCTTCTTGAACTTTGTGGGAGTCGGGTTCGCGCAGCTCGTGCCGAACGTGTACATCCACCTAGTCTCATTCATAGCCATCTGCTAAGAGGTGGGCCTCACTCCTGGGCTCGATCTATTTTTTGCCCTGTTCACCCTCAGCGGGTCGAAAGAGTCAGGTCTTCGGCAACTCAACAAACGCCCTAACCGCACCGTCCCGATCAAGACCCCTTCCAGTAACAAGGGGTGGCACGAACAATGGTTTTTTGCCAAGGGAACCGAGGCCCAACTAGCTGACCAGGCGGCCAAGATTTTCAAGTTTTCCGAAGGGCTGGGCTGATGCCTTCAAGACGCTTTACACGCAATGGAAGAAGACCCAATGGAATCTGGGAATTCTGATGGACGACGCCTGGTTGTATAAACACGGTTGTGAGTATCTTCTGTTTGGTTTATATTTTTCCTCTTTTTCTGTCCATCGGTCCATGCTTTAACCCCCTTGTCTCCGTGCAGTGACCATTTTCAGGCCAGAGGGGGTGGTAGACGCCTTCGTCCCCACCACCGTCACTTCGGGGTTCATCCGACCTCCCGTGACCGACGACGCTCAAGAGGAGGATACGATGCCGATCACGGAGCTGTCGTTGGGGTCCACGTCGGGACCTATGCCCCCGACCACGCAAAAAGGGGCTTTAAAGATGAGTCGGGCAGAGAAGGCTGCTCTATTCAAAAAGACCAAGAAGCCGTCTTCCAAGCCGGCTCTCCCCATACCTCCACCAAAACCGACACCCACACCGCTCCCTGCTCAAACCGAGGTGGTGGAGGATTCGGAGGACGCCGAAGAGGTTCTTCCGAAACCCCCACTCAAAAACCCTCGTCTGACAGAGGGTTCGGAACATCGACCTGAAGCCCGGGAGGATCAACAGGTTGTTGTTGCCGATCAGGTGGGTGCCTCCACTCCTTCTCCTGGTCCGAGCTCTTCCCAAGGGTTGCCGATTACTTGTTGGCCTAAGACTGCTTCGGAGGCGTTCCCTTTCACCCTCTTCGACCACTTCAAGCTTCTCGGTGACGATGAGCGGTTCAAAGGTTATTCCTCTGATCAGTTCCTGGTGGCATATATCCGAGCCCAGACTCAAGTAAGTCTGAGTATTCCCTGCTTCATTGCTATTAACTTGTTTTACTTCTAGTACTGATGTATGTGTTGTTCGCAGGCCAATGCCATTCTTGCTCGGGCCATTCCCCCTCTCGCCCGATCCACCAAGGCGGAGGTTCAGGTGAAGACGGAAGTGATGTTGCTCGAAGCGGATGTCCGAGGTCTGACCAAGGATTTGCAGAAAGAGAAGGATCTTCATGCGGAAACCCGAACTCAAGCGATCCAGGTCAGACGGGAGTCTAAAGCGCTGAAAGAACAACACTCCCTCATGCAGCAAGAGTTTGTCGGCCTCGAGGGTCATGCCAAAAGGCTTCTAGAGGAGAGGGATTGGTTGGCTGGGGAAGTCAAAGACCGAGAGAAGGCCTGCGAGGCGATTACGGAGAAGTTTTCGGGGATGCATGACAAGCTGATGTATTTGATCCGAGACAACAACTCCCTATCGGCTGAGGTGAAGACTCTTCAAGAGAAGCTGTCAGACGCCCGACAGCAAGCTATCGCTGAATATGAAGAATCTGATGTCTTGAACGATAAGGTCATCGCCCAATTTGGTGAAGGGTACGAGACTTATCGGGAGAAGGCTAAGGCCAAACTGATAGCTGTTGGGCTCGACGCCTCCCTGCTTGACTCTTCCGACGACGAATCTGAGGCCGAGGATGACCCTCCTGCTGAATAGACATTTTATGGCTTATAAATTGTTATAATTTTTTACTTGTACTTTACCCGTATCATAGGTCATCGGGTTTGTAAAAATTTTCTAAGTATAAATGAAATATACTTAGCCCATGAATGTTTTGCTGTTAGTTTTACTCATGACTAATCTCGATCGGTTGTATCTACCCGAACCTTCTGATTGGATTGTCCTTAGAGTTTATCTGATCTCGAAGGATCCAACAGTAATATCCGGGACTTGTCTCGATCAGTGGTTTCTTTTCGAACCTCTTGATAGGATAGTACCCAAAATTTGTAATTTAAGAATGTACTAAACTCTCGGCCAGTTATACCCGGGACTTATCTCGATCAGTGGTGTCTTTCAGAACCTCTTGATCGGATAGTGCCCGAGGCGTGTCTGTTGGAGTAGTAATGAAATACATAAATATAGATGAAGTCAGACATTGACAGAAATAAGAACTTTCATTTATATCATTTAAATGGAATCGGTTAAATAGATAAAAGTAAGAATAACATAACTATTACTGGTAAAATTTTCTAAGTCTTTCAGCTTGCCATGTATTCTTTACCTCCGAACCGTCCATTGCTCGAAGCCGGTATGTTCCTGGCTTCGGCACTCCTACCACTTCGTATGGCCCCTCCCAGTTAGGCATTAACTTGCCGGTGTTATGGGGGGTTGAAGCCTCCGACTCCCGGAGGACCAGATCTCCCACTGCAAACCTCCTGGGCTTCACCTTCTGATTGTAGTGTCTGGCTGTCCGTTGCTAATAAACCGCTAACCTTATTATAGCCGAATCCCTGACTTCGTCTAGCAGATCCAGATTTGTTCTCAAGCCTTCATCATTATATAACTCTTTGTATTGGCTGACCCGAAGGGTGGGGGATTCGATTTCTACAGGAATGAGAGCATCGGTCCCAAATGCCAGTCTAAATGGAGAGTCCCCAGTTGTAGTTCTTGGAGTAGTTCGGTACGCCCACAAAATAGATAGCAGTTTTTCGGGCCACCGACCCTTTAATTCATCCAATCTACGCTTTATCCCATTGAGCAGGGTTCGATTGGTTACTTCCACTTGTCCATTTGACTGAGGATGGGCGACCGAAGTCTTTCGGTGTTGGATCCCTAACTCCTTTAGAAAGCCCTCAAATTTCGACCCCACGAATTGTCTGCCATTGTCTGAGACTATTGCCACCGGGATACCGAACCGGTAGACTATTCCTTCTTTAACAAACTTCAAACACTCCTGCTCGGTTGTCTTTTGCAGTGGTTTGGCCTCTACCCACTTCGTCATGTAATCAATGGCCACGATCACAAAGCTAACCTGTCCCTTAGCTTTTGGTAGACGGCCTAGGATGTCGATTCCCCATACAGCAAAGGGAATTGGAGATAGGACCGAATATAGCTCTTCTGGAGGTTGATGTAGGATGTTGCTGTTCAGCTGGCACTTGGGGCATCTCCTGAAAAATTCCTTTGCTTCAGAGTAGATAGTCGGCCAGTAATACCCTGCCTCAAAATTTTATGTGCCAATGATTTTGCTCCCATGTGATCCCCACAGATCCCCTCATGCACTTCTCAAAGTGTGTAGTCTGCCTCTGAAGGAGTCAAGCATTTGAGCAGTGGAGAGCTGAAGGCCCTTCGGTATAGGTCTCAATCTATGAGGACGAAGTTCGAGCTTCGTTGTTTGATTTGCCTGGATAGGATTCGGTCCGAAGGGAGGTTTCCATCGGCCAGATATGAGATATAAGGAGTGAGCCAACAATTGAGTCGGTCCAAAGCTAGGATTTCTGTCTTCGGGATACTGGGTTTTTCCAAAACCTCTAAGTACACTGATCCATCGAAAGAGCTCGCTTCGGTAGTTGCCAATCGTGCCAGGGCATCTGCTATGGTATTGTCTGATCGATCCACCCCCAAACAACTGTGCGATACGAAGTATGTGAGCTTATCTTTTACCTCAGCCAGATATTTGGTCATCCTTGCCCCCCGAGCTTCGTACTCACTCGATAACTGCTTGACCACCAGCTGCGAATCACTGTAGATGATCAACCTCTGTGCCTCTAGGCTTCGGGCCAATCGTATCCCTTCTAAGATGGCCTCATACTTCGCTTCGTTGTTCGTGGCCTTGAAGCCGAACCGAATAGCTTGTTGGACCTTGAACCCTTCTGGACTTGTCAGAATGACCCCTGTTCCGCTGACATCTGAAGTTAATGACCCATCCACGTATAAAATCCACGGGGTCTGACCCGGTTGTGCTTCGGCCACTATATTCATCTCCGGCTCTGTGAAAGAGCACTCTACCACAAAATCTGCCAAAGACTGCCCTTTGATTGCTGATCGAGGGTGATACTCTATAGCAAACTGTGTTAACTCCATCGCCCATGCGGCCAGCCGACCTGACACTTCGGGTTTGTGCTGGATCTTCTTCAAAGGCTGATTGTTGTAGACCACTATCAACCGACCCTGGAAATAGTGCCTGAGTTTCCTGCTAGCAATGATGAGGGCGTAGGCAAACTTTTCCAGGTTCAGATATCTCGTCTCTGCGTCTCTGAGAACATGGCTGACGTAGTACACCGGGAACTGCTTGCCTCCCTTATCCCTTACCAGTGCCGCCCCTACTGCCATCGGGCTGGCAGCTAAGTATAAGTATAAAGGTTCAGAGGGAACCGGTTTCATCAATAATGGTGCCGAACCTAAATACCTTTTGACCTCTTGGAATGCGTCTTCATATTCCGAAGTCCACGTGAAACTTTTGTCATTTTTCGGTCCTTTGAGGGTGTCGAAGAAGGGTAGGCATCTTTCAGATGATATTGATATGAATCTCCGTAGGGCTGTGATTCGGCCCGTCAACCTCTAGACATCTTTATATGTCTTCGGAGATTTCATGTCCAAGATCGCCGAGATTTTTTCTGGATTGGCTTCGATTCCGCTTTTACTGACCAGATATCCCAGAAATTTCCCTGAACCCAATCCGAAGGTACATTTGATCGGGTTCAGTCTCAGATTGTGTTGCCTTATCGTTTCGAAGCAGTCTGCTAAATCCTCCAGATGATCCTGGGCTGACATGCTCTTGACGATCATGTCGTCCACATATACTTCCATACTACGCCCCATCTGTTTCCTGAACACGAAGTTCATCATCCGTTGGTAGGTCGCCCCTGTGTTCAGTAGTCCAAAGGTCATCTTCTGATACGCGTATATGGCCCGATGGGTGATTAAACTAGTCTTCGGGATATCCTCCTTATGCATCGAGATTTGGTGATATCCCGAGAAAGCGTCCATAAAACTTAGCATTCCGTACCCTGAAGTGGCATCGATCAGCTGGTCTATGTTGGGTAAGGGATAAAAGTCTTTAGGGCATGCCTTGTTCAGGTCCGTGTAGTCGATGCACATCCTCCACTTCCCATTTTGCTTCTGAACCAATACCACATTCGCTAGCCATTCGGGATAGTAGATTTCGAAGATGAACCCTGCCTCTAACAGTTTAGCAATCTCTTCGTCTATAATCCTCTGTCTTTCCGGGGCAAAGATCCTTCTTTTTTATATCAATGGCTTCTTCTTCGTGTCGGTATAAAGCCTATGTAATTCTACTGATTTGCTTACCCCGGGCATGTCGCTTGGTTCCCAAGCAAAGATGTCTGCGTATACCCGAAGCAATTCCACTAGACCCGTTCACAGCTGTTCAGTTAATCCTGCCCCAATCTTGATCAATTTGTCTGGATTCCCTGGTACTAACTCGACATCCTCTGTTTCTTCTGCCGGTAGAGCCATGGGTTCAGTACTTCCCTCGGTGAACGGCTCTAACTCGATGGTCAATGTCTGTTTCTGTTTACTGACCCTGACTCCTGAAGATATTAAAGTATTCCGATAACACCTTCGGGAAATATCGAGATCACCTTTTACCTCCCCTATCCCGTTCGGTGTCGAAAACTTTATTTTGAAGTGGGGTATAGATGTTAATGCCTGCAGTGTTGCTAGAGTGGGCCTCCCTAAGATGGCGTTGTAAGCCGAATCCACTTGTACAATAAAAAACTTTACCATAATTTCTGTCTGCTGAGGGGCCGTACCGAATCGAACTGGCAGCTCTATCGTGCCTGACACATGAACCGGGTCGCCACTGAAACTGTATAATGGGCCTTCTCCTCCCAATTCCATCCTCTTTCCTCCCAACTCCATCCTCTGGTAGGAATGTGTGTAGAGTATGTCGACTGAGGACCCGTTATCGATCATCATTCGCTTCATGTCAACTGGCCCTACCTGAGCTGTTATAACCAGTGCCCCGTCGTGTGGTTCAATGTGATCAGTAGGGTAATCGTCATCTAAGAAGGAGATGGTCGTGCCTGAGTATGGCCTGTCTTTCCTGGGCGAGGAGCTAGCTAGTGACAGTACGGCTTCGAGATGCCCACTCATCTTCTTACCAGTTACACGCCCTACCGACCCGCCCGATATCACATCGATAACTCCTCGGGCTTGTGGGTTCGGTTGCGGCTGTGCTTCTCGGGGAGGTTCTCTTATGTCCTCTCGAGGAGCATCCAATCCTTCTCTGCCGACTACGTACTGTATCAACTGCTCGTTCTGTACATTCTTTTCTATCAAGTCTTTCAAGTTACTGCAATCTTCTGTCGTGTGACCTCGACTCTGGTGGTACGCACAATACTTGTTCCGACCCCTTTTCCCCGGCTTTGTGATCGTTTGGCATGGTTCGAAAAAGGGCTTGTTCCGTATCTCCTCCAGTATCTTGGCCCGATCCGTAGTGAGTGCAGTGTATACTTTGTTAACATTTTTGTTTGGAAAGGGTGGCTTTCCATTGCCCGACCCCCCTCCGTTATAGTTCCTCTTACTGTAATTGTCCGACCTACCCTGGGTGTCTGCCTTCTGATAACTCTGTTTGTCCCGATCTCTGAACTTGTCATATGAGTGGGACTGTGGTTTAAAATTCCCCATCGCTTCCTCAATTGCTATGTGACCCTCGGCCCTGTGGAACGCTTCTGTTAAATCCGCCGGAGGGTTGATCACCAGGTCCTTCATCAGCTTCTTTGATTTTCCGATGTCTAGCCCGGTTGTGAAGAACCCCAAGGCTTGTGGGGAGTTCAACTCTGCCACCGACCCCACAGCCTCTCGGAACCTTTTAACGTACTGGCCCAGGCTCTCATCTGACCTCTGCCTAACCTGCATGAGGGATGCTGTGATCTTTCCCCAACTCTTATTTCTCCCGAATCGCGCATGAAACCTTTCCCGAAGGTCCTTCCACGAGCTTATTGACCCTGACGCCAGGGTTCCCATCCATTCCCGGGCGTTCTTCTTCAGGGTGGTGGCGAACATGTGACACTTGGCCGCATCAGAATGGCCATAATACGTCATCAACCTATCATACCCATCAGAATGGTCATAAGGATCTCCCAGCCCGTCGTAAGTCTCCATTGGGGGCATCTTCCTTTTGGGGTCGGCTGTCTCCCGATTAATTTCCACAGAAAAGGGTGACCCTATACAGGCCGAGGGCTCCCCCGTTGGGCTTTTGGCCAATAGAAACTTTTCCAACTCAGCTACCCTTTGGGCGAGGGGGTCAGACTCTCCTTCATGAGGGGACGATCGGGGTCTGTCTCACTCACGTTCGGGAATCTCGTCTCCCCTCCTCCGTCGAGACTTGTCTGGGTGTTCTGATCGGCGCCCTGCTGAACGGCTCCTCCTCCGGCTTCGGCCGTCCCTCGAACGACTCCGGTATCTGCTCCACTCCCTATCAGCCTCTCGCCTTCGGGGAGACCGAGACTGGCTATGGTGCCTATGCCTCTTGGAGGATGCCTCCTGTTCCCCGGCCATGTTAGCCATCTGTAGTTTGAGCTCCTCCTGTTTAAGACGTAGGGCTGTCATGACATCTTTGTTTTGCTGCATCTTTTTCTGCATGATGAATTCTCTTTGATCTCGACTACCGTGTGTACGGTTCTTTTCATGCTCCTCCAATACTCGTGAGTTAGCTTCGTCCATCCGACTAGCCTGGTTGGGGGTACGCTGGCTTTCATGGAAGAGCCGTCGTCGGGGGGAGCCAGTATGCTCCCTCTGATTGTCCTGAATTCTGGAACGCAGTCTGTCTTTCACCGACCCTCTCACCTGAGTGGTCTGGTGTGTCTTGACCTTTTCACGGTCGGAAACTGCATATTCCACACTCGCCATCATTCATGGGCCAAAAATGTATCTCATTTATACTTAGAAATTTTTTTACAATTTTCGATCAGACAGGATTCTGGTACATACACCGTCGACCTCACTGATCGGGTGAGTTACAAAACTAAGACAAGAAAAATGCAAATATGAAGAACAGGGTCAGGAGGGACTAAGGAGAACCCTCATTCGCATCGAACTCTTCGTCGGAAGAATCAAGTACCAAAGCATCCAGGCCGGCGTCGACAAGCTTTGCTCTCGCCTTCTCCCGATAAGCTTCGACCCCTTCAGTAAACTTGGCCATAATCTTATCAGTCAAGGCAGACGATTCTTCATATTCCTTGATGGCTGCTTGTTTGATGACAGCCCGTTCTGCCTCCAAGGTACTGTTCGCAGCGATCAGTGTCCTTACTTAGTCGTGCATCCGGTTGATATGATCCTCGACGGCGTGGAGGTTCCCCCACCAAGGTCTTATTCTCCTCGACCAGAAGCTCCTTGTCCCGCACCAACTTTTTGGCATGACCGTCGAGACCGACGAACTCTTGTTGTAGTAGGGAATGTTGGTCTTCGAGCTCGGCGATCCGACGTTCAGCCTTCGTCACTTTGTTTCGGGTATCGGCATAAAGTTCCCTTTCTCTCTTCAGCTCTGAATCCCGACCCCTCAGCTCGGCCTTGAGAATGTCCACATCGGTTCCCAGTTGAAGCTCTCTTTTTGTAGACCGAGCAAGGGGAGCAATCGCACGAGCAAGGATAGCATTGGCCTAAGTACAGAAGACATATCGGTTAGATAAAATCCAAAGAATCAGTAAGGGAAAATATATACAAATGAGGGTGAATACCTGAGTTTGAGCCTTGAGATAGGTAACCAGAAAATCCTCGGATGAAAAGTTCTTAAACTGATCATCGTCACCGGAGAGCCTGAACTGATCAAGCAAATAGAAGGGGAATTTATCAGAAGCATTCTTCGGCCAACAGGTAGTCGGCGACCCCTCGGACGAACTAGCTTTGGACGTTGGGGTCGAAGCGGGGATTGGGCCAATAACCTCCTCGACAGGGAGAGGCCCCTCGATCAGACGAGGCTTCTTCGAGGGTGGTTCAAGGGGCCGATCCTCGGTATCCTCCGAATCCTCGACCACCGTTACTAGGGTAGGCGGGGGAGGAGTTGGTTTGGAAGCAGGCTTCGGCTGGGCCTCAGGGATTTCCTTGGGGGGAGCTCGGACAGAAGAAGGCCTCTTCTTTGCCTTTTTCAGCAAGGCCATCTTATCAGCCCCTTTCATCTCCAACACGTTTTTTGTGGAAATGTCATCCTTGGATGAATCGGGAGGGGGCCCAGTTGACGAACTAACAGATAGTTCAGTGATGAGAACAGCCTCGTCTGAGGGAGTATCATCAGCGGCAGGAAGGTGGATGGGCTCGGCTATGATCGAAAGAGGAGTCAAAGCCACTTCGGCGTCACCGGGCTTGAAGATGGTCACTACGGCATAAGACAAAAAGATCATTGAAAAGAAACAATAGTAGAAAGACTGGAATACAGACATATGGGTTTAGATATGACTACTTACAATCGTGTTCATAGAGCCACGATTCGTTGGAAACGATCCCCACACCCCAGCTGATCTGCTTCAGAATGGCATAAAACTTTTTGAAAGCAGCCGCACGACTCTTCGGGAATTTGGTAACTTTTATTGGGGTGTCGTCGGGGCCAGCCCAGTCTGGCAGAAGGTTGAGGTCAATACCTTTCATGAAGAACCATTGTGAGTGCCATCCCTTATTGCTCGAAGGGGTCTTCACGAAAGTCTCTAGCCAGGAACACGGTTCAGGTGTCGGAGACCAGGCTCCTTTGACCGACAGACTGAAAATAGGACAAAGAAAAAGTCCAGCCCATGTGTGATACCAGCCTCTTGGCAGAGGGCTATGAAGCTGACGAGTTGGATATAGGAGTTCGGCGCCAATTGTGCGAACCCGACCCCGACCAAACAAAGAAAAGAGGAGATGAACTCGTGTAGGGGAAACCGAACCCCGTACTTCAGGGCATAGAGGTGGACGACTACCCAACCACCTTCGGGACGGTGATACATCATCTCACTGGCCTCGGCCACCCGAAGCTTATACTCTTTGGGGATGTTGAACAAAGAATGGATGTCGGATAGTTGGGAAGGTGTAATGGACGATTTGGTGTTGATAACTGCGTAGATGGTTTCTGAAGCATAGAAACGACGAATTCGGGACTCGGCGTTCTCCACGGACACTTCGGCCGAGGCAGGCGGTAGTTCGACCTCCAGAAGGTCGCCAGTGGTGACGATGGTAAGTTCAGTGGCTGGAATAATGCTGGAATTGGCCATTTTAAGGGGAATGTAATGAAACGAGAGGTTTAGAAGAAGGAATGAGCAAAAATGGCACTCAAACGCTAAATGAGTAGAGGAAAATGGTGAATACGGAGGAGCAGTATCTCGCCGGAAATCTCCTTGCCGGAAAATTTGAAGTCAGGGGATTTGAGAAAGAGGAGTCAGTAAAGGTGATAATGAAGGGGAAGTGGGGTTTTTATAAGGTGTATGGCACGGAGTCCCAGGGCGGCTACTAAATGCTTAAGGTGGGTTCAGGCGTTAAAAGGCGTGCAACGTTTCAAATATCTATAACAGACTGTTGGATTTCCCCAGACAGCTCATCATTGACTGTCGTGACCTTTCGATATCCTGACCTTCCAAGTCTCTAATTATAAAAATGTTATAATCAGAGACTTGGGGGCAATGTTCGGGAGCGTTTTACCGACCTCCATATGGGCTAAAGGCCTGACATCAGAAGGGCTTTATGAGACCACTGGGCCGAAGCCCATGGAGAAGTTGGAGGTGTTCGGGTCGGCGTTTGAACAATCTTGGGCCGAAGCCGAACTCGGTCTTATGGTGTTCGGGGTCGGGTCTTCGAGTCCTTTGGGCCGAAGCCCAGACCAGGTTATAGGACCAGTTGGGCCTGCACAATGGGTTATCCTGCTTGCAGAGTTCGCATTCCCAGTCAGAATTAATTAAGGTAGCTCCAAAGGTAGTGGGGGGATTGGATTCTACATGCACCTTTTAAGGAGATTGTGTTGGACCCAAGTTATGGAAACTACCATACACTAGGAGTCCTAATCCGATTGGGAGAAGGATTCTAAGGTGCTGAGTACTATAAATACAAGGCCTATGTTATCATTATGAGGTAATTCATACTTTTAAGCACTAAACACTTAGCCTCCATTGTTAAACCTTGTAACGGCCTGTACTCATTCTCATACCGGAGCTATCCGACGGCACAAGCTGTCAAGCTTCTGTGTGATCTGTTACTGTGCAGGTTCTAGTGCGTGGATTCTGTGATTGGACGCGCCGACGAAACTTGGCGTTAACAGTATCTTTAATGATGCCAATTGAATATAAATTAAACATGAGATGTGTTCATTAGTTCATTATTTTAAAATGGGTGAATTTAAATATTCATTTTGATGAATAAAAATAAAGAATATATGTTATTTTCTTTAAATTAGAAGAACTATGTTATATATATATATATATATATATATATATATATATATATATATATATATATAATGATATAATAATTATATTATAATAATGGAATGAGAAGAAAAAATATGGATGGGGGACCAATATATATAAATGAATATTGGTGTTGAATTAAATTAACATTTAACTTATAGTTAAATGTATTACATTGATATATGTAATATATATAGGCTATGGCATGCGAATTGGACTGAGAATAGAATTAGTACTCAGCTTTCTTATAGTGTATGGGGGGAAAGTAACGTATTTGAGCTCTCAATTTCTCAGACCATTCCTCTCCCAAAATGCTCAGGAATTTATATTCATATATCTCATTTGGCTATTCTTCATACATCTCAATTGAAAGTCTATAAGAGATATAGAGAGAGAAATGAGTTTGCAATGGAAGTTGAAAGAAAACTTTGAAAGTTCTGATAATTCACAAAAGAACTGATGATTTAAGAAGGATTGGATCAAGGATTAAGCAGGAATTAGAGCTCAAAAGGTAATGTTTCATCTCTGACATATGAATTGGAGAGGCTCATAAGCAATTAAAGTAATTATGTATCTATAATTGGTAGAAAAGTAGAGATGGATATTGGTTATGTTAATCATATATGATTTCCATAGGAAATCTAGGATATATTATAATTGAAATTTTATGAAACTAAGTTTTTGAGTTGATGCCCATATGTTGTTTGTCTTAATGCCTAAGTGAAAAATTTACTAAAGATATGGAAATGTGACACCCCTAAATTCGGGTACTTCAATCCCATTGATTTGGTGCTCATTATCCAACCAAATCACATCTAAACTACCAACAATAAAGGATAATAAACTTCGTAAACAATAATTCCATTAAAGGGTTACACAATCAAACGAAATCTCAGGTTATCTAACCTTAATTATTACATCAACAGTGGAATAAAAAAACATAAACATAATCAAGTCTTATTACATAAGCTTCACATTTGAAATATAATTTAAACTTCATCAACTTATGCATCTTGCCCTTTCCCTTGCTCGTGGACGGCTCCTAGGGTTTTTCAATCTTAGCTGAAATGTTTAATGCAAGAGTGAGCAAAAAAACTTGCTCACAAGTAGAACAATGTATGAATGAACAATGAATCAACTTTAATTGAATAAGGTATTCTTACTTGAAACAATAAGCTTTAAATCAAGAACTGTCAGTTCAATAGAATAATCGACTTTCAAATGAACTTTAGGTATCAAAATCAAGGTATATACTGAGGTTCACAAGACCACAAACTATGTCCTAAGTTAACAAGTATTTATAGCATAACTATAAGACCCCGAATTTTATGAAATAAAAGTATTCAATTTTTCTTATAATTACTATTCAGTAAATAGTTAAATTGATAAAAGTTAAGTTAAGGGTAATATATGAATTTTTTTCAAAATACACAAGTGGTTATAAAATATTCATTGTTATCGGGGAATATTCGTTTGGTCGTGGAATATTCTTTCTGTCGGAGAATATTCGTACGACCGGCGCAGACATTTGTGGACCCCATAACAGAATAACTGTCAGATAAAGAAAACGATAAAATTAAGTTTTTATAAATAACGGCGTAATCGTTACTGTTAACACTGTTGGAATACCCGATTGGTAAAATAAAGTAATACGCATTGTTGCACAATAGCACACGGTATTACACAGTATTTTTGAATTATTGATTCTTACGTAAGAAGGCACTACTCAATAATTGTTACAGTAATTACTGTTCAATATTTTATTGATTCAATACTTGCTGCATTGATATTTTATATTATTGTTGTTTAATAATTGTCACTGCACAGTATCTCTCCATTATCAGATCAATAATTCATATTATTTGAATAATATTATTAGATAGCATTATTGGCAATGTCTAGAAAGTTCTGTCAAGGAGAGGTTTGGTCACTTAATTGTGCGCCAGTAAGAAGAAATCCTTATGGAAAAGCCCCCTCTTTCCTGAGAACAGCCTGATTGTCATAATTGTGATTCTGTATATTATTTGTGAATAATTAATTATTGATTTATATGATAAGAAAATATTTATTTGATGTGGATATAAATGATGGATTTATTTATGTGGTTATAAATTAAGGAATTAATGTTGAGGTATTTTATCAGTATTTTTGTCGGAATGAAGGTATTAAAAATTAAATCAGTGTTTTTGAGATATATTGCGTGAGTTATAATTTTTAATCCGATCATTGGATCGTTATAATTTTTGGATATGTTATACATATATAAGTTGAGTATATGTCCATAAATTTTGAACCGTTAAAAATGAACGTAATGATTTGTTATGAATTTTAAGAGGCGAATGGTTCAGAAATTGTTGAAGTATCCGAATTTAGCATTTTGGTGGAAAATTCTAGAATTGAGTGGGCCCCACTTGTGGTTGGTGAAGAAATGTGCTAAATTTTATTTCAAATGTGGTGGGTGGGAATAGTAGCAGGAAAAGTCATCAGGTTGCAGGTCAAGTCTGCTAAAATTTTCCTATAAATAGAGGGCTAAGTTAGAATTGAAAATCACACCAGAAACATAAGCTTTCTATCTCTAGATTATTGAGTGTATTTTGTGAGTATTTAGATACTTGGTGAGTTGATATTCATCAGTGCAAGTTTCCTTCAGCGTCATATCCGATATCCAGTCAGAAGTGCTGCTCTTTTGAGGTAAGGGATAGTAAGGGATAATAAGGGATATTAAGGGATATTATATTATTCATAATGATGTTATTCTTTCAATATTATTATACCGACATATTGGTATGGATCTTATTATGGAATTTCTACCTTTTTGAGTCGGGGTTACTATTCACGTATACGACACTATTCACGTATACAACACTATTCATGTATATGACACTATTTACGTATATGATATTATTTACGAATATGGTACTATGTACGAATACGGAGTACTATTCACGAGTTACTATTCACGAGTTACTATTCACGAGTTACTATTCATGAGTTACTATTCATGAGTTACTATTCACGAGTTACTATTCATAGGTACTATTCACGACAAAGTTGGTTTCTTTTTCTGACCAAATTATCGTTGATTTATGAATATTGCTCTTGAGATTAAGTGCAATTGCTGATCATATTATTTTTATTATCATATATAACATTTTTATAACCCTGAGGTTGAAATTCTCTTTCACTTGAGTATAAAAATGGGTAGATTATTGGTATGATCATGACTAAAGTTCTCTTTGGCCAATAGTGCAAAGTTGAATTGTTGACTGGTATGATCATGGCCATTGAATTTATAATTGAATATCTTTAGCTTAAGTGCAAAGGTGAATTGATCAACATGGTTATAATTATTGTTTATATAAATTCTGAAATGATTATATATTTCTTTGAGATAATAATATATTTGGCCTGTAGTGCAAATATGAACTGTTGATGAATATATTTGGCCTGTAGTGCAAATATGAACTGTTGAGGAATATCTTTGGCCTGTAGTGCAAAGATGAATATCTTTGGCCCGTAGTGCAAAGATGACATGTTGTTGAATATCTTTGGCCAGTAGTGCAAAGATGAACATGTGTTGAGATGAACATGACCAACTGGTGATACAAATGAATATCTTTGACCGTAGTGCAAAGATGAAATTATTAGTATGATTATGAACAGGAAATGTGATTTGGTGTAACCATGATCTTTGATGTTTCAGGTAAAGATAGGTGATGAAAATTATCTTCGTCCTGGATGAGAAGAGGAATTTAGAACTACAACTATGATTAATGAGTTATTCATATGATTGTGGACCAGAATTGTTGATTGATGTTACAGGGATAAAACATTGTTGGTGGAATTTTTAACATGGAGAAGATAATAGACTTTATAGTCTATTTGACTCTTCTAATGGATTGCTCGTTCCGCTGCAACTATGGTTGAAATTTTTATCATCTACCATATGTTCTAAATCTCTGATTTATTATTGATGAAGGCTATTGATAATTTAATTATCTTTAGTCATGATATTCTTTACTAAGCTAGTTGTGCTCACCCTTTTGCTTTACAATTCCTTTCAGGTAATAAGAGTGTAGCTGGGTCGAGCGGGGGTAACAGGGAATAGAACGGTGGTCTCTAGCTGTGGAGTTCTCCCTAAACAGTATAGACAAGTGTGTTGTATATATCTTTTAGTAGTTATATTTGGTGAATCATATAGGGAGAGGCGAACCCAATGTTGGAAGGGTGTTTTGCCACTTTCATACAAGATGTCTAATGACATACAACCTTATGTCATCATAAGACAGGGTTGTGCTCATCCACTTGCTGAGTATATTTACGAGCACTACCTATATAATCTTGGTGTTTGTTTGACGTATAATTCCCAATTTGAGATAGTGGAGATAATGATAAATCAAAAGAAGACTCACCATTGGGAAGAATATGATAGTAATCTTCTCATTTTTCTTTGGGGTATATTGGGTCAACCAAGGATAATTCTGTGGCCATATGATATCTATCATAATCTAGAAGCATGGCCTCCCATGTACGAAGGTTTCCTTGAACACTTCCCAAAGATTTTAGTTTCTAAAACAATTTTTGACTATACCTTTATGTAAGGTGTCATTGTGAGGTGTTGTCCACGGTTGGGACATGTGTCACATTTGGTATATATTTGTATCCAAACTCACAGTATATGTGTTGTTGTATTTTGCACGACAATTGTTGTAATAAAATTGTAGTTGTTTTCTGTACCATGTATTTGGCGACTCAGAATGGGTTGGATTGAATGGACCTATTTTGGGGTCGTCACAATAACCTTTAATAGTCATAAAGACTATATATGGACTATCTATCTCGTACTCCAGGTGATCAGCTATTTGTACAATATATTGTGCACAAATATTTTAACGCTATTGCGTAGCTCAGAATTATAGTTTTCAATAACATAATCCCTTATTTTAGGGTTGTTCATCTCATCTTTAACATTAGGATTCATACCAAAGAAAGTTTGGTTTGGAATAGCACAAAGAAAATTTATATCTTTAGAACGTTCATCAATTAAGGACTAGTTTACCATAAAGGATTCGATAATCATTCAAAAGTTTGATAGCAACATATTATTTATAAGGTACATAAGAAAGTCACGATTCAATAAGTGATAGGTCACAAAAATTCACAATTGAATAAACATCATTTCTCGAAGCAATGCTTTCAGAAAGAACTAGGAAGCTTATTTAAGATTCATAAACATTGAATAATTTATGAAACATTGTTGAATTATAAAATAACAAAGGTTAGGAAACTTGCACAATGAAAAAGATGAGTTAAGATACTTTCTTTGCGAGTTCGCTACACAATTACAGTACACTTCCTTTAAAAATCATACACATTTCAGTCACAATAGCACATTGATTAGTTATGAAATAGTATTCATTCACCACTTACATTAATCCATCCTATGCCTCTTTGATTATTACATTTACTCATCTCATTGTGATTATAATATGTTATGTTATCTTGTTACATGTTTTAAGCTTTACTACATTCATTATAATAGGTTAAACGAACATCCCTTGAATTGTGCAATTACCAGCTCATTACTGGGTCTGTTCTGCACATAGCGCGGTCGCACCACATTTGAACTTGATCACTGCGCGGCAGCACCCTAGCCTGTGGAAGCACCCCAACTGTTCTTTATTCCGACGCGGTGGAGCTGGAACTCAGAAGCAGTTTCTGTAGTTCGACTCCAGACTCTGCTACAACCCAAAAACTCTTAATTTCATCACCCATACTCCAAATAAAATAATTTCAGATGTTATTATAAACTTGAAACTAAACATCTATAAAATAATTCTAACATCTCAAACAACTTTAACAATCAAATTAAGAACTCAAATTCCATGTTCATGTTCTATTTTCATATTTTGACATACTTAGCGAAATCAATGATCACCACGAATTCGATTCTCAACCATTTTGATTCATACAAGTTGTGTTGTTTTCGTATCTCAGAGTACTACCATAAATAATCGTCAATTTGAGATTTTGAACATTGATTCATAACTAATTTTGAGTCTAAAACAGGCTATAATATACATATTACAACCAAAAGTCTAATTTTTTTATTTAACACATTTACACAAATTTGATTACTTCAAAATCATTTATAGAAGATATATAACAAATCATATTTACCAAAAAAACATATATAACCTAACTCTCATCAAATCATTCAACCAAATAAATTTACATTGAAGAATTTTGGGAAAATATAACTACGAGATTTAGAGTTAGTTTATTACCTTTGATTACTCCTTATACGAGATAGATGATGAATATTTGCTAATTTAGCCTTCCTTCTCCTCCTTGATTCTCAGACCTTCTTCTCCAATTCTCAGAGAATTCTCTCAGTTTCTCAATTTCTTTCTCAAGCTTAAGGAAAATTGAGCGTATGAATAAACTGAACATAACTTAACGCTCAATTGAGTTGGCCGGTTACAAAAATAAAAGTCTCAACTGTTAAAAATATGGACAGTCTAAACCATGTTTGGCTAAACTCAATTAACCCATCTTTATTTATTTTAAATAATTCTCTTATTATATGATACTCATGTGTCACACATAGTTTAATTAAATTATTTAGCCAATACAACTATAATTTCATTTAACCAATTATTAGCCCTCTAATTTAATTATTTAATTAAATTAGAATATTACCATGATATTAGCATAATAAAATACACGCCAAAATATTAATCAACTCACATAATTTAATCAACATAACCACATTTAAATAAATTATTCTATAACAATTTACATTTAATATTTATTTTATTTAATTATATTCAAACTAAAATATTTACTTTATTCAATAACTATTTTTAATTACATTACAAAATTACAATATATCGTTACAGGGAATAAAATGGGATATGAATGGTGTAAAATGGAACTAAAACATGTCCTGAGTAATTTAAAATCATGATATAGCAGTTATGGATTATAATAGAAAGTTTGATTTATGGAAATCCAAGCTCTGCAGATAACAGACCATGTCTGCGTCTGAAGCCGAAGTGGCGTGACCGCGTCACTTCCCGAGTCTATACCAGCGCGACCGCGCTGGTCACCAAAAAAGCCAAGATTTGTTTTTCATGATTTGAGCTTTTGGACAGGTGTAGCCAAGTCTTTTATGTTCAAAAATGTATTACAATTAGTGTCCATCATAATTAAGGAATAAGTGATTTTAGTATGATCCAATATAACTTTTCAAATGAAAACTAAAATAATTTGAAAACTAAACTTAGAAGACCTATATTGATTCCAAGTACTTAAAATCATGTGTATTGATGATATAAGGAGCCTAGCATGTCCACGTTGAATTGTTTAAAGAAAAACTCAATTTTGAGTTTAGCAGGGAGTAGCACGGCTGCGCCACTCAGGTTTAAATGCAGCGCGTCCACGCCGTGCTGTAGAATATTCAAGGAAATTTTGTTTTAGGTCTGAAGTTTGAGGCATGATGATAGTATGGATCTTTAAAGCCTTAAAAAGCATGTAATTCAGAGTGTTTATACTAACTATTCATAAGTCGGTTATGACAATTAAAACTTAGTATGAGATTATCGAAACTAAAACAACTATTATGAAAGAGCAAGACTAAGAGTCAATGTAATCTAATTGATTTCATTGATTATGTGTAACTGATGCATGTGTATATGAACTTATAAAGTAATGTAGGATAAACGCAAAGCAGTTAAGCTGTAGTTGGTAATCAACAAACCATTCAAGTCTTTTAGTTCATATGTTCTATTTGAACTTGATATTGTTTAATTATAAAATTACTACAAGGAGTATATATGTTAAATTATGTATGATGCTCGATATATTTGTGAAAGTCAATTTATGACTAAGTTGATTAAGTTATGACACTCAGTCTTTACATGATATATGAAATGCAACATGTATGAAATGTATAGTAAAATGTTTATGATATATGAACTAAGCATAGAATTATGTGCTACGTGATGCATAAATATTGTTTGACTTGTTGAGCTGTCGAGCTCAATCTTGCAAAAATAACATTTTTGCAGGATAAGGATACAATATGATATTATCTGCTATCTGAATGGTAAGGATCAGAAGACATGCAAGAAAATAAACTTTCTTATTTTGAACCATACTAAGGGTTTTCAATGTGTATTTAATGTCAGGTTGTGAATATTGAATTATTCGATATATTAATTAGATCAGTCTAACAGAGCCACCAAAAAGCTAATTATTGAGACAGTTTGTAGACCAAGAAGCATTAACAAGTTATTCACTCCAAAATAATTTTCAAATCCAATTTAACTTGACCAATTTATTTAAACTACTTCAATATACATATATATAGCCTTCCTTGATAATAGCTTTGCCCAATTCTTTCTTTTTAAGCTAAACAACTCTAAGAGGAATATTATCAAACATGATATGGACATTAGTTTTATGGACAAATTTCACCAACTTATATGCATCCTTTAAATCATATTTTCCTCCCTTATTAATTACTCCGCACAACAACAACTAATCTCCTTACTATTCACAATCCAATCAACAGTTTATTCACAACATAATTTATCCTAGAGAACATTTAATTTCCAATTTCAAATGAAATACTAAAAACATAACACTAACATTGTAAAAACTTAGTTTTGTTGAAACATTAGCTTAATTAATCAACTTATAAACCTCCTTCACTACTGCTGTTCCAATTATATTCCTAATTCAGCCCATTAATTTTTCTTATTTTTCGAAATCAAAAAAGTTTTAGCAAGCCTTTATGTGTTATGGTGCTTAACAATTAAAGAGACAGAGAGGAAGAAAATAAGTTTGGGACGAATGAAATTTACTTAAGCTCGACAAATTTAGAGAGGACAGGAGATGAAATGGAACGGAGTAGAGTCTATCCTTCTAAAGCCATGCTTAGTGAACTGATAATACCCAACTTTACTAACAGCTCATGCTAATTTTAGCCGAGTCATTCTAATATTTACTTAAGGCAAGCCACCTCTTGCTTTCATTCCAAATTCGGCTAAAATAATTGATTTCATTCATTTTTTTTATCCCAATTAAGATTTAACATGTATTCTCAGCATATAGTTACTAATATATGTTAGAATTTGAGCTGAAATGGTTATCATTAATTATTTGAAATGATTACACAAATTAATGTGTTCTACTCCACGAGTAGATTAAATTAAGTATTTAGAAGCTCAAATTCATAGAATAATGAATGAGAAATTAACTCTCAAAAATCACTCTTGGAAATTGGAAATGATAATAAATATTTGTGGAAATCTAAGTCCCACATCGATTAAGAACTAAATATTAAATGAGTTTATATACATTAAAGTTGCTCTCAAGTTTGGTCCCTAAGGGGCACCCCACTTTTATGGAAAGGAGAGAACCTAGCCAAGGTTTGGTTCAAACCTAAACGCGCATTACTGGCTTGACACGTGGCTCCAGGGTTTGGGTCCGTGTATATAATTTTTTTTGACAAAATTTATTTAAAAATTATTTAATTTAGTTCTATTATCAAAAGTATGTCGTTTTGATAAACAGTATTTATTATTATACTACGTCATTTTGGGAAGAGTTACCTGTCGAACAGACGCGTCTAAACTGCGTTGTTTTGGGAAAGACTATCTGCCTGAACAGACGCTCCAAAACTAGGTCGTTTTTGCCTGAACGGACGCACCTGTATTGTTAAGCCTTAAACTACGTTGCTTTTGTTCTGCTAAGCCTAAAACTATGTAATTTTTTGTCCGAACGGACGTGCTTTTTTTTTTGTTAAGCCTTAAAATTACGTCGTTTCGGCTAAAACAGTGCCTTTTCAAGGGGTTAACTCCCTCTGATCAGTCACTAACCCCTCCTATAAATAGATAGGGGGTGCAGCCACTTCGATCATTTAATTCAAGCATTCAAGCATTATCAGTCTAGTTTCTAGTATTCATTTCATAGACGTTCATTTTAGAGAGAAAGTTCTAGGCATTATAATTTTGGTTCATTGAATATACTATTTGCAGTGCTACTATAGTATATATTGTCATTGCATCCTAGGAGACAAGTGATATCAACTCTGAGCACCATACATAGTGCATAATTGTCTTAAGAACATGGTATCAAGTACTAGCCTTGATACATAGTATCACATAATTGTCTTAAGAATATATTTCATATATATATATATATATATATATATATATATATATATATATATATATATATATATATATATATATATATATATATATATATATATATATATATAGTTCCCATTCAGTTTTACTAATAATATATACTCTACAGATACAATACATAATATACATTACCTATATTATCTAAATAATCAATTAAATAACCTATTCAAAATTTATAATTCAATTTCCTTGTTTCTTTCCATAATTTGTAATTTAACACTTTAATTACTAAATACCATATATACATATCAAGTAATTCACTTGGGATAATTATAATACAAAAAAAAACATTCACATCAATCTAATCTCATTTCTTATATAGTTAAACAATTGTTTATTTAATTATTTAACTATTAAGTTACTTAATAAACTTAATATTTCATTTATATTTTCTGTAAAATGATTAACTATTATAAGTTTACCTCTTTCTTATATTTTCATTTTTTAATTTCATCACTTAATGATTTCACATAACACATATATAACGATATTTAACTATCATAAAACACATTTTTGTGTTAGAATATGTGATTAGGAGTAATCTTCTCCTATAATAATGGAGTGATTATCCCCCCTAATATCAGGATAGAATCGTGCAATTATGATCATTCAAATATAGCAATAGAATATCTTGTTGTAACAGTAGCATAAGTTTAGCAATATACTCTTGTATATATATCTGCTACATTGATGAATAACAATATAAAAAAATTCTATTCTCTTTGTGTTTTATCATGGTATCAAAGCCAACTCCGTTTTTCCTTTATCTATCCTAGGAACCGGAGGTTGTTCTTTGTGTTTTTTTCTGATCATAATTCTTTTCTACCCACCCATCATGACTACTCCTACCATTGATGATGGTGTTGTTACCGGGAATGCAAAAATTAATTCCCTAGCTTTACAAGCACTACATATGCAAGACGTCTCTTCTTCGCTTACTCCAGAGAAACTTGATGGCACCAATTATGTGGAATGGACTTTGAATGCACAAAATAAAATTTGCGGTCGAAAGCGTTGGGGATTTATTTCAGGTTCAAAGGCTGCACCTGAAAATACCAATTCTGAAGAATATGAAGCATGAGAAGATGAAAAATGCATGATCAAATCCTGGTTGCTCGATGCAATGAACAAAGACATCAGATCCATTTTCTTGCGACTGTCCACAACAAAGGAAATTTGGGATATAGCTAAGCAAACATACTCAGTCAGTCAAGATGCCTCAAAATCATATCAGTTATACTATGAGGTAATCTTTGTTCGTCAAAATGGTGGTTCTATTATTTCTTATAGGGAAAAATTACAAAAACTTTGGCAGGAGATTGATGTTATAGATGATTGTGCAATGAAGTGCAAAGCTGACATTGAGATATATACCGGTAAGGTTAATTCTCAACGTGTTTATATTTTCTTGGCTGGTTTGGACTCATCACTGGATGGGGTTCGTGGACGGGTACTTGCCACTTTACCTCTTCCAAATCTTCAAGTTGTTTATGCTATGGTTTGTGCTAAGGAAAATCGTCAAGATGCTATGATGGGCGAAATATCTACTGATGGTACTGCTATGACTACTAAAAGGATTAATCCATGGCAAGACCATAAGAAAGGGACACGCAAATGTACTTACTGTAATGGTGATAACCATGTTGTTGATACGTGCTTCAAACTTCATGGTTATCCCGAGTGGCATCCTAAAGGAAAGAAAACTTCTGCCAACACTTCTCTACAACAACAGCCAGTGTCATCTTCTATAGGATTAGTTGCATAAAATGGTATGACTAGTACTGCCCTTAGCTCTCTTTCATGTACTAAAAATAGTGACTGTATAATTGACACGGGTGCAAATGATCATATGACTTGTGGTTCTTCAAAATTTAGCTTTTTATCCCCTTCACATTCTAGCTTAGCTATTACTAATGTCAATGGTGTGTCATCCCCTGTTACTAGTGTTGGTAATGTTCCTTTATCCTCCACTTTATCTCTCTCTAATGTACTATATGTTCCATCCCTTACATGTAATCTGCTTTCCATTAGTCAGATAACCATGCAAGGCCCTTAACTGTGTGGCTCTGTTTTATCCTACTCATTATATTTTTCAGCACATATATACCAAGGAGAGGATTGACAGTGGTAGAAAACGAGGAGGATTGTACTATCTAGAGGGTGGAACATCATCACAAGTTTACCATAGTCTAACACATATGAAGAGTACAAATCAATCGGCCAATATCGCAGAAATTTTGTTGTGGCATAAACAACTTGGTCAACCATCATTTGGATATCTTAGACGATTATTTCCATATTTATTTGCTAATTGTAACCTTTCATACTTCATTTGTGAGACATGTGTTATGGCTATAAGTCATCGTGCTGTATTTCCTATGTCTTCTAATAAAGTTGCTACACCATTTTCATTAGTACATTCGGATGTATATGGGGTCCCTCCCCAGTTTCCACAAATAATGGAATGAAATGGTTTGTTACCTTTGTGGATGATTGTACTCGAATGACTTTGGCATACTTACTAAAACATAAGAGTGACGTTTGTTCAGTTTTTCGTCTCTTTTATCAAATGGTACTCACCCAATTTGACAGATCTATTAAAGTGGTACGTTCAGATAATGGATGTGAATATTTCAAGAGAGAGTTAACAAATTTTTTACATTCAAAAGGTATCATTCATCAAACATCATACCGAGAGACTCCTCAACAAAATGGAGTAGCTGAGCGGAAAAATCGAAAATTACTTGAGGTCATCCAGTCACTAATAATTGAAAGTAGTGTGCCTACTTACTTGTGGGGAGAGGCTCTCAGTTCAGCTGTTTATGTGATTAATCGTACTCCCTCTAGTACCATATCCTTTCAACGACCGCTTCATGTCCTTGCTAATCATTGCATGCTTCCGTCGTTGGTTAAATTGATGCCTCGTATCTTTGGATGTGTAGCTTATGTACACCTTTCACCTCAACATCGAACGAAATTTGAGTCAAGAGCTTTACAATGTGTCTTTGTTGATTATGGGTCTACTCAAAAAGGTTATAAATGCTATCATTCGGAGACTTGTCGGTTTTATACCTCTATGGATGTTATCTTTGATGAGTCAAAATATTATTACTCTATTCCAGATTTAAAGCCTACTTGTCCTGAAGATGTTCGATAATTTGCAAGTCATGATGATGTCTTGTGTTTTGAGCTAAAATTAGCAACTCTACCCACTAGTGGACCGTTGGACGAGGACATCTCTACTATAGACACATCCATGGTAATACCTACAGTTCCTGATTCTTGTCCACAAGACTCTAATGATCATTGTGAAAATTCTCAACAACCTCTTGACAGTACATTACCTTCTAAATCACCGGCCAACTCCTCTCCAGAGTCATCACAAACAACAACCCTACAGGTACAACCCAAAAATTCTTCTGAAATTAGTTTGCCATCTAACCTTGTTCATCATGCACTTCCACCACGATCTACCCGTGGGATTCCAGCTGCTAAATATGAACCCGATCCAAAAGCCAAAGTGAAATACCCAATAAGTAATCATATCTTATCTCACAAGTTGTCTGCTTCATATGCATCTTATGTGTGTAAATTATCATCTATCTCTATTCCTAGTACATTACAGGAAGCTTTGGCATATCCTTATTGGACTGCAACTATGGCACAAGAAATGGAGGCTCTAAAAAGAAATGGTACATGGGATCTTGTTATCCTTCCAACAGGAAAAAAAACTGTGGGATGTCGATGGGCCTTTGCTGTCAAAAACAATGCAGATGGAACTATTGAAAGATACAAGGCGAGACTTGTCGCCAAAGGGTACACACAATCTTATGGGATTGATTATCAAGAAACTTTTGCTCCAGTTGCTAAACTCAATACTGTGATAGTTCTTTTGTCTTTAACAGCTAATAAAGATTGGCCTTTACTCCAATTCGATGTCAAAAAAGCATTCCTGCATGGAGACCTTACAGAAGATGTGTATATGGATCCACCTCCTGGTATTTCAGAATATGAAGGTATCACTCGAGTTTGCAAACTCAGGAAGGCTTTGTATGGCTTGAAACAATTTCCTAGAGCTTGGTTTGGTATAGATTTACTCAAGTCATCAAAAAGTTTGGTTATAATCAAAGCAATTTGGATCATACCTTGTTTATAAAGCATAACATGGGTAAACTCACTGACTTAATTATATATGTTGATGATATGGTAGTAACAGGTGATGATGCTGAGGAAATTCAGTGCTTACAACAACATTTGGCATCCGAATTTGAAATGAAAAATCTTGGAGATCTTAAATATTTCCTCAAGATTGAGATAGCTCGATCCAAGCATGGTATATTTATGTCACAACATAAATATACTCTTGATTTATTGACTGAAACAGGGATGCTTGGATGTAAATCAGTTGATAATCCAATGGAGCAAAATCATAAGCTTTTTCAATGTTCTCATGCTAGTTCTACAAATAAAGGGAGATATCAGAGACTTGTGGAAAAATTAATTTACTTATCCCACACTCGACCTGACATTGCTTATGCTGTGAGTGTGGTAAGTCAATTTATGCATGATCCACGTAAACCTCACATGGATGCTGTAGAACGGATTTTGCGATATTTAAAATCTTCTTCAGGCAAACGTCTATTATTCTCCAAACATGGACACTTAGATGTTGAAGGGTATACTGATGTTGATTGGGCTGGTTCAGCTGACGACCGTCGTTCTACATTCGGTTATTTCACTTATGTAGGTGGCAATCTTGTGACTTGGAGAAGTAAAAAACAGTCTGTGGTGTCTAGATCAAGTGCTGAAGCTGAATATCGAGGAATGGCAATTGGATTATGCGAATTATTGTGGTTAAAAAACTTGATGAAAGATTTGGGATTCTCTCAAAGAATTGCAATGAATCTTTGTAATAATACATCAGCTATAGAGATTGCCCATAATCCTGTTCAACATGATAGGACAAAGCATGTAGAAGTTGATAGACATTTCTTCAAAGAGAAGCTTGAAGCCAACATTATCCATTTTCCTTTTGTAAAGTCAGAATTTTAACTTGCTGATGTTCTTACAAAAGCAGTATCCAACAAAGTATTTACAAGTTGTCTTGACAAGCTGAGCATGTGTGACATCCATGCACCACCTTGAGGAGGGATGTTAGAATATGTGATTAGGAGTAATCTTCTCCTATAATAATGGAGTGATTATCCCCCCTAATATCAGGATAGAATCGTGTAATTATGATCATTCAAATATAGCAATAGAATATCTTGTTGTAACAGTAACATAAGTTTAGCAATATATTCTTGTATATATATCTGCTACATTGATGAATAACAATATCAGAAAATTCTATTCTCTTTGTGTTTTATCATTTTGTAATAAAATTTATTTTATTCACAAATATGCACAGTTCAATATTCTCGGATGTCATATTATTCATGTTTCAAATAATTTCATAATATCAATAATTCTACATATCTCATATGATGACATTTAATCACAACTCTTTGATATAGTTTGAAAAGATATTTTATTAAATTCTTATTTTAATTTTTTGTGAAATTCGAGTTATCACACATTTTTCCAACTAAGCTCAAGTGTTAAACGAATTTGATTCAAGTGTTAAACGAGTCAAATTAAACTTATTCGCAACATCTAAATTTGTTTACAACTATATCAACTTTTGTTGACCTCTTTAAATTTTGAATGCTACTTGAAAATATTATAAAATTTGAATGCAAACTTTTTTTAATCTTACCTAATATTTTTTTAATTCTCGTGCCATAGTTTGAGAAGATTAAAAGTTCAATACAATGTCAGTAACACACACGCATCTTAATATTATGAAATGTCACTAATGAAGTATTTATGGTGGACTAAATTATTTTTATTTTAATTATGTGTCATAATTTTAACACAAATTATGCATAAAAAGTCATATACATACACAATATGGAGAAAAAAGTAATATACACTATGATCAGAAAGCTTCATTAATTGTCCGATCAGTAATTTGTTTTGAAGACATGTATGCTATAAGTTTATAACATAATTATCATCAACTATATATGCAAATATGTATAGAAATAGAGCACTAAGAACACATACCAAAAACTTGAACAACAACTAGGAATCCAATGTTGCTTGAAGCCATATTGCTGCCTTATTGCTTCTGTTAATTAGGATGAGTTTTGGTCATTTTGTAGGCAATATAAAAGAACGTGTGAATGAATTTTTATAAGTATTTGTAACATCTTAGTTTCACATCCAAATATATAGAAAAAATTTTATCATTATATAAAAAATTAAGTTACTAATAATAATACATATAGTTGGTTTTGGTTTTGATTTACAAAGAACTAAAACCACATTATCTATTTTTAATATGAGTTGTGTGGGTTGGAACCATATATTATAGACTAAAAATAAGTAACCCATATTTTAAATTTCAAACTTACAGTTATTATGATCCAATTAAATAAATTATTTATCATATTTAATTATTTATATTCCTTCACATTTTATCTCTAATGTTTTATGCATTCTTTCTCTCTAAAATTTTTTATACACTCCATCTAAAATATTTAGATTTTCTCCCTCAAAATTTTTAGTATCTCTAATGTTCTTTAAACTCTCTCAAATCTGTAACATTTTCCTCTCTAAAATGTGATTACATTTTCTCTCTCTAAATTTTGATTAAATTATCTCTCTCTAAAATCTGTCTCTCTCAAATAGAAAGAATGAAAACAAAGTTTTGAGTCTCAAAAGTCAAAACCAATATGCTTATAATTCTGCACTAAATATGAAAATTTGATCAAATTTTTGTTTTTTCAAGCTAAAATAATTTTTATTTTCTCTGTATTCAACAAAGTCAAAATTTTGTTTAGGATTTGTCAATAGTTTATATATATATATATATATAAACTATTTCTTTCTCTCTGTCTGTCTCCGTATTGTTCTACCATTTCCAAATCTGTGTGCAAGTAAATTAAGCATGGCGCCTCTTGCTGTGAAGACGATATGGGTCAATAAAAATAAAAATTGGTCAAAATCAGTTAACTGGTTTGGACCTTTTTATTATTTGAAAAATATAGGTTTAAACTTTAATCAACTTAAAAAATTTAAAGTAGTTAATCAATTCAAATAGTTCTAATAAATATAGGTTGACCCATCAATTTATAAATCAAATTATAATATATACATATATATATATATAAAGAATTAAGTTAATAACAATATTAGTTTCGGTTAGTATAATACGTTCAATTAGTCAAGTCTAAATGACCTTGAGTTTGTCGAAGTCTATTTAGTCGTTAACTTTAATTTATATAGTTGGAGTGCCGGTCGTTGGTGGTATTTAGTAAAAGTAAACTCTCGGGTCGCTTTAATTAAATCGTCCACGAGATTATACAAGCCACGCATAGTTCTTTGTCAAAGTTGTAGTATGTAGCAAGTCCTTTGGAGGAAGTCTATTTTTTTTTTGTGAACAGAATCATCCTGCATATATATATATATATATATATACTATCATTTTCTAATAAAGAATTTGGTAAATACCATATATTATATTTAAAAGGCTTGATTTGGTCAAAGTCATTGAGCTGAGACTTTTATTGTATTTGATGTGAAACATTTCAAGGCAAAAAAAGTTTGCATTCGTTATGTAGTATTTAAATATATATATGGCAATAAATTAAATATACTCCATCTGTCTCAGAGAAAATATTATTGATTAATTTTGTGTTTGTTTAATATCAAAATCAGTATTAAGAAACACATGATTGAATAGATACGTTGTATTACTTTACAAGAGTTTTAAGAATTAATAAAACTACTTATATTAGATCTTCATTTATCTATTGATATCCCGATGGGAAATTCTGTGATTATTTTTGAGTAATTTAAAAGTGTTCTTTGAAGTTAAAGAGTAGGGTGTGCACATCTAACTTACTTCCGATGATAATACATGATTTTGATATCATCTTAGGTATAGATTGGCTGAGCAAGCATCGAGCCACTATTGATTGTCAGGCGAGGAAGATTATTTTTGGAACTTTAGAGGCTCCATAATTCGAGTTTCAGTGTTCCAAGTCGAATGGTGTTGTAAAGTTGATTATCAGCTTTGAAGGCGAACAAAATAATTGCTCAGGGATGTGATTATTATTAGGCTTATTTGAAGGATACCTTGAGGGATGAGCCCCAACTTGAAGACTATCTAGTTGTGCGAGAATTTTTTGAGGTATTTTTAAAGATCTTTTAGGATTACCACCGTCAAGGGAAGTTGAGTTTACCATGCTCATTCTTGGAGCGGAACTTATCTCTAAGGAACCCTATAGGATGGCACCATTAGAGTTGCAGGAGTTGAAGGAATAATTGCAGGTGTTGTTAGATCGTGGATTTATTAGACCGAGCGTATCGTCATGGGGAACTTCGGTCTTGTTTGTGAAGAAGAATGATGAATCTATAAGGTTGTGTATAGATTATAGGGAGCTAAATCGGATCACTATCAGGAACATATATTCATTGCCACGGATTGATGACCTTTTTAATCAGCTCCAAGGGGCAAAGTTCTTCTCAAAGATAGATTTGAGGTTAGGGTACAATCAGTTGAGGGTGAGGGATGAAGACATTCCTAAAACGGTTTTTCATATATACTCGGTATGAGCACTATGAGTTTTTGGTGATGTCATTTGGGCTGACTAACGCTCCCACGGTGATCATGGATTTGATGAATCAGGTTTTTAACGAGTGCTTGGACCAATTTGTCACTGTCTTCATTGATGACATTTTGGTGTATTACAAGTTTAAGGAGGAGCATGAAGAGCATCTTCATACTATTTTGAGGGTTCTGCAGAAGAACAAGTTATATGTTAAGTTCTCTAAGTGCTAGTTTTGGCTAGAACAGGTAGCATTTTTGGGACACGTCGTGTCTACAGAAGGCATTAAGGTGGGTCTTGCGAAGGTTGAGGTTATCTTTAATTGGCCGAGACCCCCACAGTAACCGAAATTAGGAGTTTCTTGGGCTTGACAGAAAACTACAGGCTATTTGTGGAAAGTTTCTCTTTGTTAACTTTGTTATTAACTAAGTTGATTGAGAAATTAGGAGTTGAATGAGGAGCGTGAAAATAGTTTTGAGGAACTTAAAAAGAGGCTTGTATCGGCTCCAGTACTCAAACTAACGTAGGGGACATGACATAATTATATTAACAATGATGCTTCCAAGAAGGGTTTAGGGAGTGTTTTGATGCAACATGGTAAGGTAATTTTGCCTATACCTCCAAATAACTTAAACCTTATGAGGTGAATTACCCTATCCACGACTTGAAATTAGCATCAGTTATTTTTGACATAAAGATTTGAAGGTACTATCTATATAGGGAGACTTGTGACATTTTTACCGACCACAAGAGTCTTAAATAGATTTGGAGGCACTATCTATATAGGGAATCAGTAAATTATCAGACCAGACTGGCTCGTACCGATTATCGAAAGTAGCCATGTTTATGTACCGATAATAGTACCGGTTAACAGGTTCGGTATCGGTACGGTACCGGTTGTATGTAAGTCACTAAGAAGCATCACTGAACTGTTATCAACTAAGCAAGTAAGTATCACTGATTCACATATTTCAATTAACCCATTCAATCATAAAGATTTCCAAATCATACATTAAAAGCAACAAGCAACAATACAGGTCAACAATACATATGATCAAACATAAAGTTAAGTTATATAATATTCGATTGGTCGGGGAATATTCTTTTTGTCGAGGAATATCCGTACGACGGCACAATCATTGGTGGACCCCACAACAGAAGTATTGTCGTTAGAAAATGACAAAACTATCATTTTATAAAAATAACGGCGAAAGTGTTACCGTTAAAACTGTTAAACTATCCGGTAGTAAAAGTACAGTAATACGCGTGGTTGCATAGTAGCACACGGTATTGATTATTGATGTTTACGTAAAAAGTCACTCAGATATACTCAATTATTGCTACAGTAATTGCTGCATCATATCTCTCATATTATTGATTCAATTATTGTCACAGTATCATCTGCATAATATTTTATATATTATTAAATCAATAATTGAGACGACAATGTTATTCATATTATTAAATTTCAATATTTACAATGTCTAGAAATTCTGTCAAGGAAAGATTTGGTCATCTAATTGCGCGCCAATAAGGAAAAATCCTTATCGGAAAGCCCCCTTTTTCCTGGGAACGACCTGATTGTTAAATATTGTGAGTTATAATATTAATGATGAATAAGTTCGTGTTGATTAAAGATGAAATTGATAGTTTTATTGTGTTAGAATTATTAGTGTTAGTGAAAATCGATATTTATTTCTATAATAATTGATGTCTGGAGGTTATATTGACCAATAGGGTAATTAACCGAATAAGTGAGCAATTAATTGCTACTAATTCACATGATTATAACTATTTGTTCACATGTATGTACTATTGATTCACATTCATTTACTATTAGGGGAGTTGGTGCAAGATTGATAATACTTGCATGATTAAGTTAAAAATAGAGGTATAGTTGAAGGTACTATACTGTAATTATTTTTTTCATATATCTAGAACTATTGATTCACATGATTTACTATCGATTCACATGATTTACTATTAGGAGAGGTGGTAAAAGTTTGATAATACTTGCAGAACTAAATTAAAAAAAAAGGAAAAGAGGAAGATATTATACTGTAATATTCTGAGCCCCAAAACGTGCAATTATCAAAACTATATTTTTCTATAAATAGAAGCTCATTCTTCCTTCATTTCTCACTAATTCACTAAAGCTATAGAGCAATTATTATAGAGAGAAATTATAGAGAAAAAGAAGAAGAAAAGTCTGTTACCTCTCTATTCCAGTATCCAGCTTTATTCTAAGGTAAGGGGTATTATTTCTTTCGTATTCATGAAGAGAGCTATTGTTATTCCATTCCTTATTATTCTGTTGGAATAACCTGTATATGTGAAGTACCGCATACATGGTGAAATTCTTATGTTATTCCATTCTTCATTATTATGTTGGAATAACCTGTTTATACGAAGTACCACATACATGGTGAAATTTTTCTATTATTTCTCTCTTTAGTATTCTGTCGAAATATCCTGTCTGTGCGTTTACGCCGGACCTGGTTCCATCATTTATTATTCTGTCGAAATATCATGTCTGTGCGTTTACGCCGGACCTGGTTCCATCATTTATTATTCTGTCGGAATATCCCGTCGGTGCGTTTACGCATGATCTGGTTCCATTATTTATTATTCTATTGGGAATAACCTGTCTGTGCAGTCTATCGCACGCATGGTGAATCCTTCTGTTATTCCATTCTTTATTATTCTGTTGGAATAACCTGTCTATGTGGATTATCATATGCATGGTGAATGATCCTTTGTATTCATTCCTTATTAAATTGTGGAAATGATCTGTCTAAGTGGATTACCGCATGATGGACGAAAATTTATTTGCAGTTTCATATATTCTCTTATACTCAGTTAGTTAAATCTTTGACTTCTATACTCCATGAAATTAGTGGAATATCCTTGATATTTGCTCTTCATCCAGCATCTATTCATGGAAATATTCTTCTAAGCGTTCTTGAATTTTACTCTACAAAGAAGTATCCTAGTGACATTTTGGGACGTTATTGGTTCCTGAATAAATTAAATCTTAAACTTGTTTTATTGAATTATTATGTCATTGTCATGATGAGTTATGTTGGTTATAATGTGAAAACATGAAAGTTTCTTAGAAATCACAAAGGGTTAAAAATCAGATTTTGGTGAAAATGGAACATGAAATTCAATTGACCATATCTCCTATTATATTTTGAATTTTTGAGTGTGGTCAATTTCTAGAGTTATATCTATGAGTTTTCTAACTTATCCAAGTGGAATCACTAAAAAAAGTGTTGTAGATTTTTGTGTGGACTGATTTTAGCAAAGGAGTCAAAAGCTGCAAATTACGAAAAGGCTACTGCCCAAAAGTTTAAAAGGGTTATTTCGGCCACTTAATTTGTGAGAAAACTTCTAGCCTTTTGGGACATGAAAATATATGGTATAAAGTACCTCCTGTCCAAAAATGAACTCATTCCGACTTAAAATGAGCAAATTATGACCATTTCAATATTTAGATTTTTCCGACGAAAAATGCTATAACCGGTGTTCTATAACTCTGATGACTATGAAATTTAAACTGGAAGCTCACGTTAACATGTGTAAGATCCTGCCAAGATTTGGGAATTTCTGGAGTTAAACTTGAGGTAGCTAATTTCTTAAGGAATTAATTAGAAATTAATTTTTAAAAAATAGTAAATGAATTTTAAAAATTCCGAGAAAAATATATGTTCAATATGGGACTATATTTTGTTAAATCCCAGAAAAGAAATATTTTTGGGATTGATTTGGTATTTTTCATGAAAATAATCTAGTTATGAGTAAATGAGTTAAATATGTTATGTGAAGTAGCAAAATTGGAAGATATGATTTTATGGCTTGGGAATCCTATATAGGGTATATGCAGATTTTTGATAAAGGATTTGATCACTGGTGATGAGATCTTATGATTATGGCATTTTGAATGATTAAATGCATTATGTGGTAAAGTGTAAACAATTGAAATAAATTGTTTATAAGTTTAAGAAGTGATCAAAATATTGTTATAATATTAATAATATTAGATTATGAGTTTATTAAGTGGTTGATAATATTTGGATAAATTTAAAGTCTTTAATATTTATCCTTGTTTTTGTTTGATTAATACTTATATCATTGTCATCATCCTCATGCTTATATGGTGATGAAAGTTATCTTTGGCTTACGTGCAAAGATGGACTTTTGATTATTGAATTGTATATCTTTGGCTTACGTGCAAAGATGGATTATTGATTATTGGTTTTATTGTTGTATATCTTTGGCTTACGTGTAGAGATGGATTTGGTATGATTATGACAAGGGATTATTCGGTATAGTTATGACTATTGATGATTTAATGAATATCCTTGGCCTGTAGTGCAAGGATGATTCGATGATGTGGTTTATTTATTAAGCTGAGTCTCGGCGATAAAAATTGATGAAAATATTTTAAATCATAGAAGATAGTAGATATCATGCTCTATTTGACTCTTCTAATGTATTGCTTATTCCGCTGTAGTTAAACTTGATATCTATTGTATTTTATCAGTTTAACATTGTTGAAGACTAATAATAATTTATTCTGCATTATCTTAGTCCTAATATTTCTTACTGGGCTAGTTGAGCCCCTTTCTTTCACTGTTCTCTTCAGGAAACGAGAATATAGCTGGGACGAGTCGGGGAACGGAGTGATGGTTCAGATGATAGCATTAGTAGTCCTCACTATTATGTTAAATAGTGTGACAATAAATGTAATGAGGACTCCATTGAGTGTGGATATTTTCTAGATGACAATATTCTTATTAAAACTCTCAGTTTATGTTTTGTCGTATATTACATGACAGTTGTATTATTAAGTTGTATTTGTATTTTTGTAACATGTAAGTGGTGACCCAAGATGGGTGATGTATACCTATTTTGGGGGCATCACAAGAACGACCACCGGTCGTATGCTATAAATGTGGAAAAGAGGGATATATCAGCCCAAACTGCCCACAATAGTTCAAGGTATGTTATAATTGTGTAAAGAAATGACATATCGCTCGAGATTGTACTGTAGCGAAACCAAGTCCAGCGGGGATGGTGACTCAAAAGGCTGTCCCAGAAAAGTCAAAGTCAATGGTTCCTAGAAGAGCGTTTGTCGTGACTGGTCAAAATGCGAGGAACCCAAACGAGGTGATCACGGGTAAGCTAATCATAAATTCTTGCGAATTTTATACCTTACTAGATACCGGTGCTACCCATTCATTTATCTCTCCTGCTTGTGCTCAACGTTTAAACTTGACTCCGGAGAAATTAGACTTTAATTTATCTGTGGAGACTCCGTTAGGAGAAACTTTCATCACATCTATTGTTTATAAATTTTATTTGATCCAAGTTCGCACCATCACATTACCTGTTGATCTTATCTCTTTAAAGATACTTGCTTTTGATGTGATTTTAGGGATTTATTGGTTAACTATTCATCATGCCAAAATTGATTATTTTTCGTAAGGTTGTTAGTTTTCATATTCCTAACCAACCTGTTGTACGAATTCAAGCAACTAAACCACTAAAATCAATCACTGTCATATCAAGTCATAAAGATATTCATTTATTAAAAAACGGATGTCAAGCTTTCTTAGCCCATGTTATGGATTTGAATAAAGACACGTCAGATTTGAATAAAAATTTTGTTGTTAGCGAATTTTCTGACGTATTTCCTGAAGAACTTCCCGGTCTACCCCCAGAACATGAAGTTGAATTCTTTATTGATCTTGAACCTGGTACAAAGCCCATTTCTAAAACCCCATATCGAATGGTTCCTATTAAACTTCAAGAGTTAAAGGTCCAACTACAGGAGTTGTTGGACATCGGTTTCATTCGTCCTAGTACATCTCCTTGGGGTGCTCCTGTTTTATTTGTAAAGAAGAAAGATGGAAGTATGCGTCCTTTGTATTGACTATGGAAGTATGTTTTTATTTGGAGATAATTGCTTTAATCTTGTTATGTGTATTCAAGTCCTACTAGGCACAAATTCTCACACGTACTGCACGAGCATTCAGTCAGTTTGCGGTATGTATTGGCAATACTGATGCTGGTTACTATATATAACTAATGCTTCTAGCTGCTTCACACCCATTGGTTACAAGTGGAGTTGTTGTTGGATCAGGATTTATGCTTCTGAGAAGTATGGCTCGAACTCTATAGTAATTACTTTCATTATGTCAGTTTCTAGTAAGAAAGGGGAGAAACATCTGAACCTTGAGTTTCTATGACAAATGCCGCCAGCCTGCCACGCAGACCTTTTCTGATAATTTTTCTTGACTATATTTTATAGTATTTACAATTCATATGTTAATTTTATGTAAAAGTTTTTGTAGATTGCTCGTCAATATTGATGGTTGACCCAAGTACCTAGCAAATCTTTGTATTAGACAAGGACACATATGTATCTTGTATTGCAATTTACGTCAGTACATTCATCAAAGTAACTGATTTGTGGAGTTCATATTTTACTAAATTCAGTAACTTGTTTTATCACCTGCAGGGCCAAGGCATGCTTTGTACTACAAGACAATGTGCCTTTTCTCTAGTGAGGAGGTATGCTAATTGTTTTCAATTAGGACCTTTAACAAGATTTACTAAATAGAATTTGTTTAATATGGCAATGTGTGTATACGGATCATGTCTTTGAAAACTGTTGGCTATATTCTAATATGTTTAATATGGCAATGTGCGTATTTGGAATCAACGAGCCAATTGGCGAGAGCTGGTGCAGAAAACTGGGAGCAGATGCCTCACTCCCGATACCTAATCTTTCAGCCACTTTTGTTTGGAAACTGATGGCTTCTCTGTTATGAATAAGTAATTCATAGTGTTCAATGTAATGGGATGTAGGGACTCGTAAATGATCAGGTAGTCGATAATAACAGAAGTCAACAAAGTAAATGTTGTTTGATCTAATTATATAAACCAATAGTGTAATTATATAAAAATTTATGTTACAATTACCTTAAAGTACAGCAATGATGCTCTTCGACGCTTGATTGGTCCTCTTGGTATCTTGAAGAGAAAACTTGAAGAAGAAATAGGTTTGTTATATTGTTAATTCTGCCAATAGAGCATCTTTCGGTAAATGATACGTTATCTTTTCTATTCCTTCTCATCTGTTAATTGAAGCACAAATTTGAATTGTTCAAGGGCTGTCTGTTGTCTTGAATTTTGAGCAGACCTTGGCTATGGAAGCTGACATCCTAAGTAATTGTTGTAATCTCCTTTGATGTGTTCCTAACTTTTGTTTAATTCGAATTGCAGGCTAGGTAAGGACTTCCCTTTGAACTCAAGCTCTGGGCTTTTTAGATGTGCAATTTGCCAAGTGGATCAGCCACCAAGTGATGGTCTGTCTGTTAACTTTGGGTCATTCTTCTCACATTCTTCAAAGCCATGGGAAGGCCCCTTCTTTTGCACCACCTGTCGAAAAAAGAAAGATGCCACGGAAGGAAAATGTGCCACGGAAGGAAAATGTGCCACCAGACAGGCAGTGACCATATAATCTGGTAATATAGTATATATTGATATAATTTTTTTCTCTAGCAGTGTGAACATGTTTGGTTTCATTTACGGTGTTATTGTTATATATGTGTAAAAGATATGAAGTAGAGATAGAGAGAGTTGGTAGGTGTTTGGAGATCGGTAATTTTGTTTTAATTCTGGTTTGTGCACAGCTGTTGAACTGATTAACCAAAGAACATATATGATATCTGATACATATGATTGTGATGGTTTGATTGCTAACAGCTTGAATATATAAGTAAAATATTAGTGATTGTGAAGCGGTATCTGTTATTGTTCCATGTTTACTTCTTTTTGATTTCGTCTTTGCAACTTTTATTTTATCAAGCTGCTACTTGTTTTCCCGATCACTTAATTCTTAAAAAGATTAGTAATTGTATTGTACATGTAATGATAATATACATAATCCTCTGTTTTCACATTTGAGGCTTAAATACACTTTAAACCTTGAAAAGGAACTTAAAAAGGAACCAGTTACCAATATTTCTGATTTTGGATTATTTTGTTATTGGCTAATAATCTTATGGCTAATAATCTTACATCCATGGAGTTTTTATTACCTAAATGATCAACCTACATGTCACTGCAATTCAAAAGCGATTTCAACTGTGGCTTTCCCATGAATTGTTAAGTGGTATTAGAAAACTTTTAGTATTAGGTTTGTCTGTGGTGTCATATATCGTTGCACTTTTTTATCAAATTTGATATTGCACTTTTTTATCAATTCTGATATTACACAGCCAGACAGGCGATTCTTTAACAATTGTCGTATCCAATTTCAGGTTGGTTACTCTATATATGATTTGAAGATTGCACTTCTGAGAAGACAGTTATCAAATATATGACGCATGGAATGTTATTGCTGGAGTTTCTAGGGGAACCTTGACCTATCAAGTTACAGGTAGCACATCACCCGACTAGAGATGAGCAATAACATAGGAAATGATTAAACATAAGTTATCTCCTAATTACTACTAAAAGAGTGAAATCTGTACTGGCTTTGGAGATGTTAAAATCATATTCATTTATTGGTATATATTTTGTGGATGTAGTAATTTGAAATTGTAAATGAATGGTATTATTAGGATGTATTTTGAATGGCTGATACATTTTGGCTTTAAATTTAAATGAGAATTTAGACCTTTTAGCTATATAATAGCATTAACATATTGCAGGTGCATTGATAATATAGGTGAACCACAACCTTTTTTTTCTTTATCTACAACATTTTAAAAATATTGTATAAATTGGTTAAAAATGTTGTTTGATATATTAAACTACAACGTTTTTATCTAGAAAACGTTCTGGAATCATACCTTCTACAACGTTTTTAAGCATCTGCTAATTTATGAAAAATAAATCTACAACATTTTTTTCTTAAAAACGTTGTGTAATGTGCTTAACTACAACGTTTTTAAAACGATGTGTAAGGGTGTCAAATAGATGACACCCTTAACCACGACGTTTTTCTGACTGAAACCACAACGTTTTTTCCGCGTTATCTATTTACTATTTTGTAGTAGTGTACGACAATACATAAGCTGTGAGTTTCAATACAAATATTGTTACGTATATAATACAATAATATTCATACTCAAATTATTATAATGCCATATAAAGTACAGCAGCAAATATTTCAAGTCTCCAAAGGGACACGAGAAGATTTTTATCCTCCTCATTCTAATGGAGTGCATTTTTGACGCTTCCAAAGTTGGGTTCTCATCACCCTATTGTAATTCACTAAAATCAATTATTAAGTGACGTATAATATACGACACACCCATCTTAGGTCCTTAATACAATTATATATTGCATGTCAAGCAGTTTTATAATGTATTAAGAAACGTCCACAGTCTCGGACCATCACTGTGACACCCCCAAAATAGGTATACATCACTCATTCTGAGTCGCCAAATACATGGTACAAAATTTAAATACAAACTTCTTTTATACAATACAATAAAACGTAACTGAGAGTTTTTACATGAATATTGTCTTCTAGACAATATCCAAACTCAAATGAAGTCCTCATTACATTTATTATCACACTATTTTATAGAATAATGAGGACTACTATAGCCACCATCTCGGACCATCACTCCGTTCCCCAACTAATCCCGACTACGTTCTCATTTCCTGAAGAGAACAATGAAAGCAAAAGGGTGAGTTCAACTAGCCTAGTAAAAAATATTATGACTAAGATAATGCAGAATAAATTATCGTTAGCCTTCAACAGTGTTAAACTAATAAAAAATAAGTTTAACTACAGCGGAACAAGCAATCCATTAGAAGAGTCAAATAGAGCATGATATCCACTATCTTCTATGATTTGAAAATTTTATCATCAATTTTATCACTGAGACTTAGCTCAATAAATAATCCACATCACTGAATTATCCATGCACTACGGGCCAATGATATTCATCAGTATCACGTCCATGAATTATCCATGCACTATGGGCCAATGATATTCGTGTAATCACTAATGGTCATGATCATACCAACAACTGTCCATCAGAGCACTACAGGCCAATGAGGACTTTTACCACATTATTTGTAACATTGCGGTCATGATTATACCTAATAATCCTTGGTCATAATCATACCAGTCAACAATTCATCTATGCACTATGAGCCAAAGATGACTTTCATCACAATATAAGCGTGAGAATGATGACAATGATATAAGAATTCAATTAAAAGAAAGCAAATGATAAATTTTTAAAGATTTATAATTTAATTTATTCAGAATTCAATTATGTCCAAATTTTCAACATGATACTGCTTTGTAGAGTAAAATTCAAGATTAATATTGTATCAAAAATGATTTAGACCGAAAAAATTACTTTTTTTCATGAATAGTACCATGGGTGAATAGTACTCGAGTGAATAGTATCCTGTAAATAGTAATTCGGTAATAGTGCCCCGTGAATATTACCCCAACATTAAAAGATTAAAATTTATCAAGAATAATCAAAATAATATTTCCATGAATAATCAAAATAAGATACTGGATGAAACGCAAATTTCAAAGATATTCTACTAATTTCATGGAGTATAGAAGCCAAAACTTAACAAAATGAGTATAGAATTCGGAATCTGAAACGAAATAATATTACTTACATACTACAAAGTATGGAAGAAAATATTATTTCTTACGAATATTGAATAAAAGTAATATCCCTTACCTTAAAAAGAGAGTACTTCTGACTAGTAGAGCTAGGACATTCTTGAACAAAACTTATACTATTTTCTACGCTCAAAGCTTCCTTAAACTCTAAATAAATACGCTCAATATTATAGAAAAAGAATTCTCTGATTCTGGTGTAATTTTCATTTCTAAACTAAGCATCCTATTTATAGGAGAATGGAAGGATACAATTTAGAATATTTCACGGACCAACAGTTGTAGGAATTCACGGGCTGAATTCTTTGAATTCATAAACGCCCAACTTTTGAATAAAACAAACTTTTATAACACACACACACACACACACACACACATATATATATATATATATATACACACACACACACACAAATCAACATCACCCACAACCATTTTTCTTCCACCCATCACTTTCACATTACTATCATTTTTCCACAACCACTTTTCACACACACACACACACACACGGCACACACACTCATGCTTATATATGTGTATATATATATATATATATATATATAATATGTATATGTATATATATATACATTATAACTTCCTACTAATTATTTTGAAAAATGAGTAAGTAGGGGGGTCCAAATAATACGCCAAACTTATAACAAATATTTCATAAAAATCCCCTCAATATTTTTAACCACATTTAGTCATCAATAATATAACTTGCAATATTAACAACCAAATCATTCTCAGGAAAGAGGGGGCTTTCCGATAAGGATTTCTCCTTATTGGCGTGCAATTAGGTGACCAAACTCCTTTCCTTGACAGAATTTTCAAGACATTGTCAATAATGTAAATAATAATATGAATAAATTTTCATCTCAATTATTGATTTAATAATATAAAATATTATGCAGATGATACTGTGGCAATAATATAATCAATAATGTGATATACTATGCAACAATTACTGTAGTAATAATTGAATAAAACTGAGTGACTTCTCACGTAAGCACCAATAATCAATACAGTGTGCTACTATGCAACTACGTGTATTACTGTATTTTTATCACCGTGTATTTCAACAGTTAACGGTAAAACTTTCGTCGTTGTTTTCATAAAAAGATTTTATCATTTTCTAACTCCGACAATAATTCTGTTGTGGGGTGAACCAATAATTGTGCCTTCATACGAATATTCCCTGTTAAAACAAATATTTCTCGACCAACTGAATATTTTATAACGACTTGCTTACTTTGAAAAATTTATAAATATTACCCACAACTATAAAATTATATCTAATCCACACTATAATATTCAAAAATATATTTTGAGAAAAATTAATCTTTATTCATAAAAGTTGGGGTCTTACAATCACACTATTCCCCTGTTATCCTCGCTCGACCCAACTACACTCTTAATACCTGAAAGGAATTGTGAAGCAAAAGGGTGAGCACAAATAGCCCAGTAAAGAATATTTAATTTATCAATAGCCTTCATCAGTAATAAATCAGATATTTAGAACATATGGTAGATGATAAAAGTTTTCAACCATAATTGCAGCGTAATCAAGAATCCATTAGAAGAGTAAAGTAGAACATAATGTCTACTATCCTCTCCAAATTAAAAGTCCATCATTAATATTTTATTACTGTAATACCCATCAACAGTTCTTTGTTGTACCCAAGATAAAGATAATTTTAATCACCTGTCTTCACCTAAATCACCAAATATTATAGTTAAATTCACAATTCATATTTATAATCATGTAAATCAACATTTTCTCCTTGCCACAAAGGCTTAATAGAACGTTCACTCATTATCCTTAACCCAAAGTCTAAAGACGTTCAAATGTAATAACAATGATCATGCCAATCAGTTGTCTATCTTTGCACTACGGGCCAAAGATATTCAACTATAAAATCAACAGTCATGATCATACCAATCGATTGTCTGTCAGTTCACTACGGCCAAAGAAATTCAACTGTAGGACCAATGGTTATGATCTTGCCAAACACATCATCGAAGTATCCATGCACTACGGGCCAAGGATATTCGTTAGTATCACCAGTGGTCATGATCATGTCACTCACATGTCCATCTTTGCACTACGGGCCAATGGGGACTTTTACCACAAAATTTGTAACATTACAGGTCATGATTTTACCGATACATAATTCTTGGTCATAATCATACCGATCAACAGTCCATCTATGCACACTTTCATTACAATATAAACATAAGGATGCTGACAATGATATAAGCATTCAATTAAATGAGATCAAGGATAAATTTTAAAAATTTATAATTTAATTTATCCAGAGTTTAAAAATGTCCAAATTGTTAACATGATAACTACTTTGTGGAGTAAAATTCAAGAATAATATTCATGTATCAAAAATAATTTGGATAAAAAAGAAATCAATTTTTGTCGTGAATAGTATCCTGGGTGAATAGTACTCGAGTGAATAGTACTTCGTGAATAGTACCCTGTTGTAAGACCCCAACTTATTATAAATAAAATTGAATTTTCTCTATTCATTATCTTGAAATAATAAGGAGTTAATTTGATAAAATATTTTGGTTATGGGTGAAATGTGTAAATTTTATAAAATAAGCAAGTGGTTATAAAATGTTCATTTTTGTCGGGGAATATTCGTTTGGTCGTGGAATATTCTTGTTGTCGGAGTATATTCGTACGACGGCGCAGCCATTCGTGGGCCTCGTAACAGAATAACTGTCGGATGAAAAAAATGACAAGTTTGAGTTTTTATAAATAACGGCGTAGTTATTACCGTTAATACTGTTGGAATACCCGGTGGTTAAAATACAGTAATTCGCGTGGTTGCACAGTAGCACACGATATTGCACAGTATTTTTGAATTATTGATTCTTACGTAAGAAGGCACTACTCAATAATTGTTACAGTAATTGATGTTCAATATTTTATTTTATTGGCTCAATAATTGCTGCGTTGATATTTTATATTATTGTTGTTTCAATAATTGTCACTGCACATTATTTCCCATTATCAGATCAATAATTCATATTATTTGAATAATATTATTAGATAGTACTATTGATAATATCTAGAAAGTTCTGTCTAAGGAGATGTTTGGTCACCTAATTGCGCGCCATTAAGGAGAAATCCTTATTGGAAAGCCTCCTCTTTCCTGGGAACGGCCTGGCTGTCATAATTATGATTCTGTAATATTATTTATGAATAATTAATTATTGATTTATATGATAAGAAATATTTGTTTTATGTGGATATAAATGATGGTTATATTTTATGTGGTTGTAATTGAAGAAATTAATGTTGAGGTGTTTATCAGTATTTTTGTCGGAATGGAGGTATTAAAAATCAAATCAGTGTTCTTGAGATATATTGCGTGAGTTATAAATTTTAATCTGACCATTTTGAATATGTTATACATATATAAGTTGAGTATATGTCCATAAATTTTGAACCGTTAAAAATGAATGTATGATTTGTTATGAATTTTAAGAGGTGACTGATTCGGAAATTATGTTATAAATGATTTTTGGTGAAAAATTCTAGAATTGAGTGGGCCCCACTTTAGGTTGATGAGAAATGTGCTCAAATTTTATTTCAAATGTGGTGGATGGCAATAGTAGCAGGTAAAGCCATCAGGTAGCAGGTCAAGTCTGCTTCGGCGTGCTAGCATTTTCCTATAAATAAGTGCTTAGGTTAGAATTGAAAATCACACCAGAAACATAAGTTTTCTCTCTCTATATTATCGAGCTTATTTTGTGAGTATTTAGATACTTTGAGAGATGTTATTCTGTACAAATTTCATTCAGCATCATCTCCGACCTTTTATTCTGAAGTACTGTTTCTTTGAGGTAAGGGATGTTATTTTTTTCGTAATGATGTTATTCTTTCAATAACATTATACCAAAATACTGATATGGATTTTATTGTGGAATTTCTACCTTTTTGTGCCGGGGTTACTATTCACGTATACTACATTATTCGCGTATACGGCACTATTCACCGAAAAATGAAAATTTTTCTTTTTGTCCAAGATGTCTTTTATGGTTATTATCTTTGATTGTATCCATGTTTTGATCTTTATTTTTGGATTCTACTTCACCATTAGTTATTATAGAGTATTATTGAATTTGGATAAACCGAAATACGAATCTCTAATATTTGTCCTTCTGTCTCATTAGATTCGTTCTCTAAAATATTTTTCATCATCCTCGGTTCTTAATGATGATACTTGATGAATATCTTTGGCCTGTAGTGCAAAGATGAATGATTACCTGAAGAATATCTTTGGCCCGTAGTGCAAAGATGAACAGGTATTGAGATGAACATGACCAACTGGTGATACAAATAAATATCTTTGGCCCGTAGTACAAAGATGAATATTTGATTCAAGATGTATATTGATTGATGTTAGAGGGATAAAATATTGATGATGGACTTTTAAATTCATAGATGATAGTAGATTTCATTATCTACATAACTCTTCTAATGAATTGTTGTTTCAGCTGCAGTTGTTGATCTAAAACTTGTTATCGATTATATTCTATCAGATTTTTTCCTGTTGAAGACTAAGGATAATTTGTTGTATATTATCTTAATTATAATATTCTTTACTGAGCTAGTTGAGCTCACCCTTTTCCTTTTTGTTCCATTTTTCTTCTTAGGAGGTGAGAATTTAGTAGGAACTAGCTGGGGTATGGAGTGATGGTCCAAGGAAGTTGTTATAGTAGTCCTCACTATTTTGTAAAATAGTGTATCAATAAGTGTAATGAGGACTTATTTGAGTGTGGATATTACCTAGAAGACAATATTTGTATTTAAACTCACACTATTTGTGTTGTCGTATTTTGCATGACAAGTGTATTAATGATGTTGTAGTTATTTATGTACCATGTATTTGGTGACTCAAAATAGGTTGGGTGGATTGAACCTATTTTGGGGGAGTCACAGTTGATATCAGAGCTTAGGGATATGGTCTCTGGCGGAGATCGGGGAATAGAACTAGGAGGGGAGACACGAGTAAATCCTTTTCTAGTGTATCCTACCTAAGCTTATTTGTTGGCCGGTCATAATATATGGATATTATGTGATATATTAATTTGTTTAATTAACCCTTGTTTTATGGAAGTATTTAAGAATGGCAGCTGAGAACGTTAACAATGGAGTGTATGAGACTGTGGAAACACCTTTAGTCACCAATCAGGAGAACGTGCAACGGGAAGGCAATATTCCTCTTGTAAACAACACTAAGGAGCAAACGATGAATGATTGGATGTTTAGAAACTTTTTGCAGTTCATGCAAAATCAGACAAGGGAGACTCGTGTACAAAATACGGGTGGAAATGATAGCAACGCGCAGTTTGTCACAACCAAGTAGTTCAAGGAGTTGGGACCACCATAATTCTTTGGAAAGCCGGATCCGATCAAGGCAGAAACGTGGGTTAAGCAAATTACCAAGATATTTGATGTCTTAGGATGCACGGAGGAATAAAAGGTTCCATTCTCCACCTTTATGTTCCGTGGTGAGGCAGATTACTGGTGGGAATCTGTGAGGCATACCCAGCCAACCGCACTCAACATGTCTTGGGAAACATTTCAGAAACTGTTCAATGACAAGTACTTTCCTGAAAGTATTCATCACATGAAGGAGGTAGAGTTCATCAAGCTGGAGCAAAACAATATGAACGTGTCGCATTACGAAGCTAAGTTTGCCGAGTTGTCCCGATTTGCATCCCATTTAGTTGATAATGAGGAGATAATGACGCGAATGTTTCTGCGAGTTTTGAAACCCGAAATACATCAATAACTCATTTTTCACAAACTTTATTTATATTTAGATGTTGTGAATAGGGCTCAGTTATTGGAGCGCGATAATGAGTCAGCTCAACCGAAGAATAACGACCAACAACTCGATGATAATCGTACCGGTGGCAACGGTCATCGGAACAATGATAACCATCGTGGAGGAAATTATCATGCTAGAAATGGTAACCACTTCAGTGTTAATCATGGCCAAGATAATAGAAGTAATAATTCAAGTGGAAATTTCAAAAAGAGAAGATTTAACGATGATGGGAAGACGTCGGCAGCAGCACCAGCACCAACAACAAATTCTAGGGGAGGAGAACGACCGCCAGTTAGATGCTACAGATGTGGAGAGGAGGGACATATAAGTCCAAACTGTTCACAGCCTTCTAAGGTATGTTTTAGTTGTGGAAAAGAAGGTCACATAGCTCGATTTTGTCCTGTAGCAAAATCAAGTCCAGCTGGGACGGTGGCACCAAAGATGGATACGGACAAAATAAAGTCGGTGGTTTCTGGAAGAGCGTTTGTCGTGACCACCCAAAATGTGAGAAACCCGAACGAATGTATCACGAGTTAGTTAATTATAAATTCTTGCGAAGTCTATACCTTATTAGATACCGGTTCTACCCATTCTTCTATCTCCCCTTCTTATGTTCAACGTTTAAACTTGACGTCAAAGAAATTAGACTTTGACTTATCTGTGGAGACTCTGTTAGGAGAAACATTTATCATATCCACTGTTTATAAATCTTGATTGATCCAAGTGGGCACAATTACATTTCCTGTTGATCTTATCTCTTTAAAGATACTTGCATTTGACGTGATTTTAGGGATTGATTGGTTAACTACTCATCATGCCAAAATTGATTGTTTTTGTAAGGTTGTTAGCTTTCATATTCCTAACCAACCTGTTATGCGAATTCAAGCAACCAAACCATTGAAGTCAAACACTTTCATATCAATCCATTAAGCCATTCGTTTATTGAAAAACGGGTGTCAAGTTTTTTTAGCCCATTTCATGGATTTAAACAAAAATATATCAGATTTGAATGATATTTCTATTGTTAGTAAATCTCCTGATGTATTGCCTGAAGAATTTCCTAAGTGTGATATGGAATTTTGTATCGACTTTGAACCAAGTACAAAACCCATTTCTAAAATCTCATATCGAATGGCTCCTATTGAACTTCAGGAGTTAAAAACCCAAGTACAAGAGTTGGTACCTGAGCCTCTATCTAGTGACTTCCTTTGGGGAATGCACCAAAGCCAGACTCTCCGTAGGGGACTCTATATTTGTGTGGTGGTAAAATAATAGGTGCCATTGTGACGTGTTATCCAAGATTCGGATATGAATCACAATTGAGAGCAACCGAAGTCGGTGACTAAAGTACGTAGCTTTCTGGGCTTAGCTGGTTATTATCGGATATTCGTGGAAGGATTTTCTCGAATTGCTATCCCGTTAACTTAGCTAACTCGAAAAGATACAAAATTTGTATGGAGCGAGGAATGCGAGAAGATTTTCCAAGAGCTTAAGAGGCGACTCATTTTGGCACATGTTCTAACCATACCATCCTTGTAAGACCCCAACTTTTATAAATAAAAATGAATTTTCTATAATTATCATTTTTGAATATTATAGAATAAATTTGATATAATATTATAGTTGTGGCTAATATTTGTAAATTTTGCAAAGTACGCAAGTTGTTATATAATATTTGATTGGTTGGGGAATATTCGTTTTAAACAGGGAATATTCGTACGACGGCACAATCATTGGTGGACCCCACAATGGAATTATTATCGGATTGAGAAAATGACAAAAATATTTTTATGAAAATAACGACGAAAGTTTTACCGTTAACTGTTGAAACACCCGGTGTTAAAAGTACAGGAATACGCGTGGTTGCATAGTAGCACACGATATTGATTATTGATGCTTACATGAGAAGTCATTCAGTTTTATTCAATTATTATCGATATTTTTTTTATATTATTAAATCAATAATTGAGATGACAGAGTTATTAATATTATTATTTGTAATATTAACGATGTCTAGAAGTTCTGTAAAGGAGAGGTTTGGTCACCTAATTGCGCGCCAATAGGGAGAAATCCTTATTGGAAAGCCCCCTCTTTCTTGGGAACAACTTGGTCGATTAATATTATGAATTATAATAATGATGATAAATGTTGTTAAAAATATTGAAGGGATTTTTTTTATGAAGTATTTAATGTAAATTTTGTTTAATTGATAGACCCCAATTTACCCATTTTTCAAAATAATCAGGAGAAAGTTATCTCAGTTTTTGTTTAATATATATATATATATATATGTATATTAACTAATGAGGTTGATAAGGGGGGACCTCAATTAATTTCAAAGAATGTCATTGCTAGCTTATTTTGGTAGATTCTGTGATAATGTTTCAAAGCTTGGACCTTTTGGCCAAACTTTTTCAAGTTATGCATTATTATTGATAGAGTATGAATTAGGGCTCCTTTTAATTGGTTAAGGCCTCCATTTGGAATGTGTAGTTTTTCATCATTGGTCAGCCCCTTGAAAAGAAATACTGATACGTTGGAACCGTGAATTCGTTTAATTTTAAAACACTGTACGTTCGTGATTATTTCCAAATAGTATCATTTCTATTCTCCTATAAATAGAAGCTCATTCCTTCATTATTTCTTACAAATTCACTAAAACTCTAGAGAGAGAAACTATAAAGAGAAAGATGAAAAGTATTCTGCTACTTCACTACTCCGATATAAAGTTTCTTTTACGGTAAGGGGTATTATTTCTTTTGTATTCATGAAGAGAACTTTTGTTATTCCATTATTTATTATTCTGTTGGAATAACCTGTATACGCGGGCTACCCTATACTTGGTGAAATCCTTCTGTTATTCCATCCTTTATTATTCTGTTGGAATATCATGTCTGTGCGTTTTACGCCGGACCTGGTTCCGTCTTTATTATTCTGTTGAAATATCTTGTCTGTGCGTTTTATGCCGGACCTGGTTCCGTTTTTATTATTCTGTTGGAACATCCTGTCGGTGTGAATTTCGCCTGACCGGGTTCCGTTATTTATTATTCTGTTGAAATAACCTGTCTATGCGAAGTACCGCATGCATGGTGATTTCTTTTGTTATTCCATTCTTTATTATACTCAGTTGGTTAAAGTTTTGACTTCTATACTCCATGAAATTAATGGAATATCCTTGATATTTGCGCTTCATCCAGTATCTTTTCATGAAAATATTCTTCTGAGCATTCTTGAATTTTACTCTACAAAGAAGTATCATGTTGACAATTTGGATGTTATTAATTCCTAAATAAATTAATTCTTGAACTTTTTTTATTGAATTCTTATATCATTGTCATCATCCTCATGTTTATATTTTTTTAAAAGTCATATGTGTCATGTAGTGAATAGATGGACTTGGTATGATTACGACCAGGGATTATTCGGTGTAATCATGGCCGTAATGTTACAAATGATGTGGTAAAAGTCTTCATTGGCCCGTAGTGCATTGATGGACTGTTGTTGGCATGATCATGACCATTGATGAATACACGAATATCCTTGGCCCATAATGCATGGATAATTTGTGGTTATGATACTAATGAATATCATTGGCCGTAGTGCAGGGATGATGTGGATTATTTATTAAGCTGAGTCCCAGCGATAAAAGTGATGAAAAACCTTTTAAATCATAAAAGATAGTAGATTTTATTCTCTACTTGACTCTTTTAATGGATTGCTTATTCCGCTGCAGTTAAACTTGATATTTATTATATTTTATTAGTTTAACATTGTCTAAGGCTAATGATAATTTATTCTGCATTATCTTAGTCATAATATTTTTTACTGTGCTAGTTGAGCTCACCCTTTCTTGCACTGTTCTCTTCAGGAAATGAGAACGTAGCCGGGACTAGTCAGGGAACGGAGTGACGGTCCATATGATAGTATTAGTAGTCCTCACTATTCTGTTAAATAGTGTGACAATGAATGCAATGAGGACTTATTCTGAGAGTGGATATTGTCTAGAAGACAATAATTGTATTAAAACTCACAGCTCTCTTGTTGTATATTAAAGATTGTATTCGTAGTCTGTACCATATATTTGGCGACTCAGAATAGGTGATGTATACCTATTTTGGGGGTGTCACAATCCTGGAAAAAACGAACGTGGTAGCTGACGCGTTGAGTATAAGATCGTACGCGAGTCATAGCCTATACCTCTCAACAACTCAAAGAATATTAGAGGAATTATCCTACTTATGATCTAGAGTTGGCAGTTGTTGTCTTCGCACTGAAAATTTGGAGGCATTACTTATATGGGGAGAAAGTGGAGATCTTTACGGATCATAAAAGCCTCAAATATTTCTTCAGTCAAAAGGAACTCAATATGAGACAACGACGTTGGCTTGAACTATTAAAAGATTATGATCATACCATCCAATACCATCCTAGAAAAGCGATCGTTGTAGCTGACACATTGAGTAGAAGATCATATGCGGGTACGAGTGCGATATTGTTAACGCAAAGGCCCAATTTGTATGACTTACAAAGGATAAAGATAGAGATAAAGACTCAAGGGACCCACGTGATGATGGTGAATATACGAGTAGAACCGACTTTAATCGATAAAGTTAAAGCTGCTCAAGCTACAGACCTAGAGCTGATGCATATGAGGAAGAAAGTACAAGAAGGTGTTATGCCAGAAGCAAGAATCGATGAAGAAGGAATACTTTGAGTTAACTCCAGAATTTGTGTTCCTAACGATCCTGAGTTAAAGTATAAAATCATGATGGAGGCGTACAACACACCGTTTTCAATCCATCCTGGGAGTACCAAAATGTATCATGATCTTCGACATACATTTTAGTGGGGCAATATGAAGAGGGAGATAACGCTATTTATCTCAAGGTGTTTAACTTGTCAACGAGTCAAGGCAGAGCATCAAGTACCAAAAGGTCCATTGTAAACACTTGAAATTCCAGAATGGAAGTGGGAGCACATTACCATGGATTTTGTTACTGGTCTTCCCAAGGTTTCTCAAGGCATAGCTGCAATTTGGGTCATTGTTGATAGATTGACCAAGTCTGCTCATTTCTTACCTATACGAGAAACTTATACACTTGAACATCTTGCTCGTATGTACATAAACGAGGTTATTAGATTGCATGGTATGCCAGTATCCATAGTTTCTGATTGAGACCCAAGATTCACTTCACGATTTTGGGTTAGTTTGCAAAAAGCTATGGGCACGGATTTACGATTTAGTTCGGCATATCATCCTCAGACAGACGTACAATCAGAGAGGACTATTCAAACTCTTGAAGATTTATTAAGACTCTGTATCCTTGACTTCAAGGAAAGTTGGGACAAGTTCTTACCATTGGTGGAGTTTTCCTATAACAACAGTTATCAAGCAAGTATTGGCATGGCTCCATTCGAAGAGTTGTATGGAAGAAAGTGTCATTCTCCAGTATGCTGGGATGAGGTGGGTGAAGCAACGTTGTTGGGACCAGAGTTAGTACGTATGACTACGAAAAAGATACAAACGATCCGACAACGTATAAAACCTCACAAGACCGACAAAAGAGTTAAGCTGATCTTCATCTTAAGGATGTGGAATTCTATATTCGAGATCATGTGTTGTTGCGTGTTGCTCCATGGTAAGGAGTTACGAGATTTGGAAAGAGAGGAAAGCTCAATCCTCGATTCATTGGCCTATTTTTAATCCTCGATCGAGTAGGGATTATAGCCTATAGACTTGCTTTACCACCAAGTATGTCTCGGGTTTATAACCACATTATTGAGTTAGAACCGGATGAAATAGTGAAAGATTTAACGTATGAAGAAGTTCATGTTCAAATCTTGGATAAGAAGGAACATATTCTATGCTCCAAGGTTATACCTCAAGTTAAAGTTTTATGGAGGAACCACGATGTTGAGGAAATGACCTGGGATTTAGAATCTGAAATGAAATCAAGGTGTCCTTACCTCTTCGACATACCAGGTACGTACCCTAATTTCGAGGGTGAAATTTCATAAGAAGGGGAGATTGTAAGACCCCAACTTTTATGAATAAAAATGAATTTTCTATAATTATCATTTTTGAATATTATAGAATAAATTTGATATAATATTATAGTTGTGGGTAATATTTGTAAATTTTGCAAAGTACGCAAGTTGTTATATAATATTCGATTGGTCGGGAAATATTCGTTTTAAACAGGGAATATTCGTACGACGACATAATCATAGGTGGACCACACAACAGAATTATTGTCGGATTGAGAAAATGACAAAAATATTTTTATGAAAATAACGGCGAAAGTTTTATCGTTAACTGTTGAAACACCCGGTGTTAAAAGTATAGGAATACGTGTGGTTGCATAGTAGCACACGGTATTGATTATTGATGCTTACGTGAGAAGTCATTCAGTTTTATTCAATTATTATCAAGATTTTTTTTATATTATTAAATCAATAATTGAGATGACAAAGTTATTAATATTATTATTTGCAATATTAACGATGTCTAGAAGTTCTGTCAAGGAGCGGTTTGGTCACCTAATTGCGCGCCAATAGGGAGAAATCCTTATTTAAAAGCCCCCTCTTTCCTATGAACGACCTGGTCGATTAATATTGTGAATTATAATAATGATGATAAATATTGTTAAAAATATTGAAGGGATTTTTTTTATGAAGTATTTGATGTAAATTTTGTTTAATTGATAGACCCCCATTTGCCCATTTTTCAAAATAATCAGGAGAAAGTTATCTCAGTTTTCGTTATATATATATATATATATATATATATATATATACAAGATGGATCAGGTCCGGACTCCCGGACGGGAGAAAATCCAGACCTGAAAAAAATTTTTTTTTTTTTTTTTTTTTGTAGAACAACTAAAAAAAAAAAAAAAATTTATGGAACTGAAATTTTTCAAAAAAACAGTGTTTTGGGTGTGTTTTTAATACCTACACCAACCAATGTATGTACAGTCTGCCCAGACTGTACAGACATGTTTCGTTATAGGCATCCAAATCACACCCAAAACACTGTATAATGTAAAAATTCCAATTCCATAATTTTTTTTTTTTTTTATTTGTTTCAAAAAAAAAAAGCAAAAAAAAAAAAAAAAAAAGGTCCGGATTTTAAACCTGTCCGGGAGTCCGGACAGGATCCGGCCTCTATATATATATATATATATATATATATATATATATATATATATATATATATATATATATATATTAACTAATGAGGTTGATAAGGGGGGACCTCAATTAATTTCAAAAAATGTCATTACTAGCTTATTTTGACAGATTCTGTGATAATTTTTCAAAGCTTGGACCTTTTGGCCAAACTTTTTCAAGTTATGCATTATTATTGATAGCGTATGAATTGGGGCTCCTTTTAATTGGTCAAGGCCTCCATTTGGCATATGTAGTTTTTCCTCACTGGCCAGCCCTTGAAAAGAAATACTGATACGTTCGAACCGTGAATTCGTTTAATTTTAAAACATTGTACGTCCGTGATTATTTCTAAATAGTATATTTTCCATTCTCCTATAAATAGAAGCTCATTCTTTCATTATTTCTTACGAATTCACTGAAACTCTAGAGAGAGAAACTATAGAGAAAAAGAAGAAAAGTGTTCTGCTACTTCACTACTCCGATATTAAGTTTCTTTTACGGTAAGGGGTATTATTTCTTTTGTATTCATGAAGAGAAATTCTGTTATTCCATTATTTATTATTCTATTGGAATAAGCTGTATACGCGGGCTACCCTATACTTGGTAAAATTCTTCTGTTATTCCATCCTTTATTATTCTGTTGGAATATCCTGTCTGTGCATTTTACGCCGGACCTGATTTTATTATTCTGTTGGAATATCTTGTCTGTGCGTTTTATGCCAGACCTGGTTCCGTTTTTATTATTCTGTTGGAACATCCTGTCGGTGTGAATTTCGCTTGACCGGGTTCAGTTATTTATTATTCTATTGAAATAATCTGTCTATGCGAAGTACCGCATGCATGGTGATTTCTTTTGTTATTCCATTCTTTATTATACTCAGTTGGTTAAAGTTTTGACTTCTATACTCCATGAAATTAATGGAATATCATTGATATTTGCGCTTCATCCAGTATCTTTTCATGGAAATATTTTTCTGAGCATTCTTGAATTTTACTCTATAAAGAAGTATCATGTTAACAATTTAGATGTTATTAATTCCTGAATAAATTAATTCTTGAACTTGTTTTATTAAATTCTTATATCATTGTCATCATCCTCGTGTTTATATTTTTTGAAAGTCATCTGTTACCTGTAGTACATAGATGGACATGGTATGATTATGAACAGGGATTATTCGGTGTAATCATGACTATAATGTTACAAATGATGTGGTAAAAGTCCTTATTGGCTCGTAGTGCATTAATGGACAGTTGTTGGCATGATCATGACCATTGATGAATACATGAATATCATTGGCCAGCAGTGCATGGATAATTTGTGGTTGTGATACAAATGAATATCATTAGCCGTAGTGCAGGGATGGTGTGGATTATTTATTAAGATGAGTCCCAGCGATAAAAGTGATGAAAAACCTTTTAAATCATAATTGATAGTAGATTTTATTCTCTACTTGACTCTTTTAATGGATTGCTTGTTCCGCTGCAGTTAAACTTGATGTCTATTGTATTTTATCAGTTTAACATTGTTAAAGGCTAATGATAATTTATTCTGCATTATCTTAGTCATAATATTTATTACTGGGCTAGTTGTGTTCACCCTTTCTTTCACTGTTCTCTTCAGGAAATGAGAACGTAGCCGGGACTAGTCGGGGAACGGAGTGACGGTCCAGATGATAGTATTAATAGTCCTCACTATTCTGTTAAATAGTGTGACAATGAATGCAATGAGGACTTATTCTGAGAGTGGATATTGTCTAGAAGACAATAATTGTATTAAAACTCACAGCTCTCTTGTTGTATATTAAAGATTGTATTCGTAGTCTGTACCATATATTTGGCGACTCAGAATAGGTGATGTATACCTATTTTGGGGGCGTCACAATCCTGGAAAAAACGAACGTGGTAGCTGACGCGTTGAGTATAAGATCGTACGCGAGTACGAGTGCGATATTGTTGAACACAAAGTCCTATTTTGTATAATTTACAAATGATAAAGATAGAGTTAAAGACTCTAGGGATCCACGTTATGATGTTAAATATACGAGTAGAATCGAATTTAATCGATAAAGTTAAAACGGCTCAAGCTACACAGTGGAACTGATGAATATAAAAAAGAAGGTGCAAGAAGGCGTTATTCTAGAAGTAAGAGTTGATGAAGAGAAGAAAGCTCAAACCTTTGATTTATTTGAAATCCTCGATCGAGTAGGAACTGTAGCCTATAGACTCACCTTAACGCTGAGTATGTCGCGTGTTCATAACGTTTTTCACGTATCGATGTTACGTAAATATGTGGACTACCCAAACCACATTATTGTGTTAGAACCAGACGAGATAGTTGAATATTTAACGTACGAGGAGGTACCCGTCAAGATCTTGGATAGGAAAGAGCATGTCCTACACACAAAGGTTATACAACAAGTTAAGGTTTTGTGGAGGAACCAAGCTACTGAAAAAATGACCTGGGAGTTGGAATCGGAAATAAAAACGAGGTACCCTCACCTTTTCGAAACATCAGGTACGTAAGTCAATTTCGAGGACGAAATTTCATAAGGAGGGGAAGTTGTAAGACCCCAACTTATTATAAATAAAATTAAATTTTCTCTATTCATTATCTTGAAATAATGAGTTAATTTGATAAAATGTTTTGGTTATGGGTGAAATGTGAAAATTTTACAAAATAAGCAAGTGGTTGTAAAATGTTCATTTTTATCGGGGAATATTTGTTTGGTCGTGGAATATTCTTGTTGTCGGGGAATATTCGTACGACGGCGCAACCATTCATGGGCCTCGTAATGGAATAACTGTCGGATGAAGAAAACGACAAGTTTGAGTTTTTATAAATAACGGCGTAGTTGTTACCGTTAACATTGTTAGAATACCCGGTGGTTAAAATACAGTAATATGTGTGGTTGTACAGTAGTACACGGTATTGCATAGTATTTTTGAATTATTGATTCTTACGTAAGAAGGCACTACTCAATAATTGTTACAGTAATTGCTGTTTAATATTTTATTTTATTGGTTTAATAATTGCTGCATTGATGTTTTATATTATTGTTGTTTTAATAATTGTCACTGCACAATATTTCCCATTATCAAATTAATAATTCATATTATTTGAATAATATTATTAGATAGCACTATTGGCAATGTCTAGAAAGTTCTGTCTAAGGAGAGGTTTGGTCACCTAATTGCACGCCAGTAAGGAGAAATCCTTATTGGAAAGCTCCCTCTTTCCTGAGAACGGTCTGTTTTTCATAATTGTGATTCTGTAATATTATTTGTGAATAATTAATTATTGATTTATATGATAGGAAATATTTATTTTATGTGGATATAAATGATGGTTATATTTTATGTGGTTGTAATTGAAGGAATTAATGTTGAGGTGTTTATAAGTATTTTTGTCGGAATGGAAGTATTAAAAATCAAATCAGTGTTCTTGAGATATATTGCGTGAGTTATAATTTTTAATCCGACCGTTTTGGATATGTTATACATATATAAGTTGAGTATATGTCCACAAATTTTGAACCGTTAAAAATGAACGTATAATTTGTTATAATTTTAAGAGGTGACTGATTCGAAAATTATGTTATAAATGATTTTTGGTGGAAAATTCTAAAATTGAGTGGGCCCCACTTTTGATTGGTGAGAAATGTGCTCAACTTTTATTTCAAATATGGTGGGTGGCAATAGTAGCAGGTAAAGCCATTAGGTAGCAGGTCAAGTCTGCTTCGGCGTGCTAGCATTTTCTTATAAATAGGTGCTTATGTTAGAATTAAAAATCACACCAGAAACATAAGCTTTCTCTCTCTATATTATCGAGCGTATTTTGTGAGTATTTAGATACTTTGAGAGTTGCTATTCAGTACAAGTTTCATTCAGCATCACATCCTACCTTTCATTTCGAAGTACTGTTTCTTTGAGGTAAGGGATGTTATTTTTTTTCGTAATGATGTTATTCTTTAAATATCATTATACCGAAATATTGATATAGATTTTATTGTGGAATTTTTATATTTTTGTGTCGGGGTTACTATTCACGTATACGGCACTATTCACCGAAAAATGAAATTTTTCCTTTTTGTCCAAGATGTCTTTTATGGTTACTATCTTTGATTGTATCCATGTTTTGATCTTTATTTTTGAATTCTACTTCACAATTGGTTATTATGGAGTATTATTGAATTTGGATAAACCGAAATACGAATCCCTAATATTTGTCCTTCTGTCTCGTTGGATTCGTTCTCTAAAATATTTTTCATCATCCTCAGTCCTTAATGATGATACTTGATGAATATCTTTGGCCTGTAGTGCAAAGATGAACAGGTCTTGAGATGAACATGACCAACCGGTGATATAAATGAATATCTTTGGCTTGTAGTCCAAAGATGATTAAAGATGTATATTGATTGTTGTTACAGGATTAAAATATTGATGATGGACTCTTAAATATTAGAAGATAGTAGAATTCATCCTCTACGTGACTCTTCTAATGGATTGCTATTTTCGCTGTATTTGTTGATCTAAAACTTGTTGTCGATTATATTTTATCAGATTTTTCCCTGTTGAAGACTAAGGATAATTTTTTGTATATTATCTTAATCATAATATTCTTTACTGGGCTAGTTGAGCTCACCCTTTTCCTTTTTATTCCATTTTTCTTCTCAGGAGGTGAGAATTTAGCAGGAACTAGCTGGGGTATGGAGTGATGGTCCAAGACAGTTGTTATAGTAGTTCTCACTATTTTGTAAAATAGTGTATCAATAAGTGTAATGATGACTTATTTGAGTGTGGATATTGTCTAGAAGATAATATTTGTATTTAAACTCACAGTATTTGTGTTGTCGTATTTTGCACGACAATTGTATTAATGATGTTGTAGTTATTTCTGTACCATGTATTTGGTGACTCAGAATAGGTTGGGTGGATTGAACCTATTTTGGGGGCGTCACACCGTGAATAGTACTTTGTGAATAGTATCGTATGAATAGTGTCGTACATATGAATAGTGTCGTATGTATGAATAGTACCCATGAATAGTACTCCGTTATGAAAAATTAAAAATTAACAAGAATGTTCAAAAAAATATTCTTGTGAAACGATACTAGATGAAACACAAATTTTAAGGATATTCTGCTAATTTCAAAGAATATAGAAGCAATAATTATCAACATAAGTGTAGAATTAAGAATATGAAACGAAATAACTTACATACTACAGAGTATGGAAGAAAATATTATTTCTTACGAATATTGAACAAAAATAATATCCCTTACAACTGTTGAACGAAAATAATATTCCTTACGAATATTAAACAGAAATAAAATTCCTTACGAATACGAAAAATAATATCATAAGCGAATATGAAATAAATAATACCCCTTACCTTAAAAAGAGAATACTTCTGGCTGGTATAGCTGAGATATTCTTGAAGAAAAACTTCAACTATTTGCTACACTCAAAGTTTCCTTCACTCAAAAGAAATACGCTCAATATTATAGAAGAAGAATTCTCTAATTCTGGTGTGATTTTCATTTCTAAACTGAGCATCCTATTTATAGGAGAATGGCAGGATACTATTTAGAAAAATAATCACGGACTGCATATGAATTTCTTCATGGGCGCAGTGATGAGAATTCTAATTTTTTTGATTTTACTATGCTGCATTATGCAGCACTATCCAAATACTATGCAGTACTCTGCAACACTATGCAGTACTATGCAAATACTATGCAGTTCTATGAAAACACTATTCAATACTTTATGCAACACTATGCAAACACTATGCATTACTATGCAATATAATAAAATTTAATATATTCTATTTATAAAAAGTTTTTTGTTTTATATAAAAAGTTTTCTTTTTTATTACTATTATAATAATAATAAAATAAAAACTGAGATAAATTTCTATCGACGATTTTGAAAAATGAGTAAGTGGCGGTCCATGTAATGAGCCAAATTTACAACAAATACTTCATTAAAAAAGTCATCTATTTATCTCAATTCACTTGGCTTCACTAAACACATTTTTAATAATATTTATTCATCATTAATATTATAACTCGCAATATTAACAAGTAGATCATCATTCTCAGGAAAGAGGGGACTTTCCGATAAGGACTTCTCCTTATTGACGTGCAATTAGATGACCAAATCTCTTTCCTCGACAGAACTTTCTATACATCGTCAATAATGCAAATAATAATATGAATAACTTTGTCGTCTCAATTATTGATTTAATAATATAAAATATTGTGCAGATGATATTGTGACAATAATTGAATCAATAATGTGAGATACTATGTAACAATTATTGTGGCAATAATTGAATAAAACTGAATGATTTCTTACGTAAGCATCAATAATTAAAGATATTGTACAATATCGTGTGCTACTTTACAACCACGCGTATTACTGTACTTTTATCGCCGGGTATTTCATCAGTTAACGGTAATAGTTTTGTCGTTATTTTTATAAAAAGTTATTTCTGTCATTTTTTAACTCCGACAGTAATTCCGTTGTGGGGTTCACCAATGATTGTGCCTTCGTGCAAATATTCCCTGATAAAACGAATATTCCCCGACCAAACGAATATTTTATGACAACTTGCTTACTTTGTAAAATTTTCACATATCACCCTTAACTTTAACTTTTTATCAATTTAACAATTTACTAAATAGAATAATAATTATAAGAAAATTGAATACTTTCATTTCATAAAATTCGGGGTCTTACAAAGTATGCCTTTGTTGCTTGGGTAGTCTTGTGACTAATATTTCATATAGGAGATTTTGGGATCAAATCTATGGAATAACAAAATTTGCTGACTTATTTTAAAATAACTTAAGATTAAAATTTTAAGTTGACTTATAATCATTCTTAGTTATTACTTATAAGTAAAAATATTTGTCACCATTTTAACGTATAAGTCTGAAATTAAGTTCAAATAAATTGTGAAAGTGTTCGGCTGAGAATGACTTATAAGTTAAAATAAAATGCAAAAATCACTAAAAAAGACATTAAAAGAAAGATACATTTATTCAATATCATATCATAACAATAAGCATTTTTATTAGGCTAAGTATATCATAGCATTAAAACTAACTATACTTAAGCCAAATTAAGATTTACATAAATTATAAATAAATAAATATTAAGAAAATGAAGAACACAATTAACTAATTATCCATTTGAAAAAAAAATATTTTTTTATAAATGGGTTAAAAAAATTAAAGCAATAAATTGTCTATTTATAAAATAAAATATAATTACAAACTAAGTTATAAATTTCATATTTATTTAAATACATAATAAAGGAAAATATAACAAACAAAAAATAAAAGAGAATTACATACTGGCTTGATTAAGAGGGGAGGAGTGAGGACCATCAAAATTATCAAATGATAAATAATTTCTTTTGATGAATCTGATTAGTCATAAGTAGGATATTGAAATTTATTTACGTAGATGAACAAAGTTAACAAATTTCTTCTATTTCCTTCGTAACATGTGCTCGATGAAGACATGATGATATTTATAAAAATAATCAAATTTTTTGTTTAATAAGTTAACAAACATAAATGGAAAATAATATTACCTCTGATTCAAATTATATGATCATTATTAATTTTTAAAAATTAATTTAAGATATGATTTTCAAACTCAAAATTGAGATGATTCATTTAAAGTTATTAAAAAAAATAAATCTTATAATGAGTAGTACTTGTTAGATTGTTTAGAAATTTCATCATTTTATCAATTAAAATTAAAAGAATTCAATTCAATTTTGAATTTAAAAATGTCTTAGTTTAACTTTAAAAAATCAATAATATTTTTATATTTTGGAATGGATAGAATATATAAAATTAAATAGCATGAATTTACCTTGGAGCGAAAAAAAAATCAATATATTTTGGTGTGTGTGTGTTTGCGCGCGCGTGTGATGGTTTCACTGTGCAATCCATGATTTTTTTCCTAAATAGTATCCTGTCATTCTCCTATAAATAGGATGCTTAGTTTAGAAAAAAAAATCACACCAGAATCAGAGAATTCTTCTTCTATAATATTGAGCGTATTTCTTTTGAGTTTAAGGAAGCTTTGAGTGTAGAAAACAGTATAAGTTTTCTTCAAGAATATTCCCGCTATATCAGTCAGAAGTACTCTCCTTTTAAGGTAAGGGATATTTCTTTTTCAATATTCGTAAGAAATAATATTTTCTTCCATACTTTGTAGTATGTAAGTAATATTATTTCGTTTCATATTCCTAATTCTATACTTATTTTGATAAGTATTGCTTCTATACTCCTTGAAATTAGTAGAATATCCTTGAAATTTGCGCTTCATCTAGTATCGTTTCACTGAAATATTTTTCTGGACATTCTTGTTAAATTTTAAGTTTTTCATGCCGGATTACTATTCATACATACGACACTATTAATACGGTACTATTCATACATATGTTACTATTCACGAGGTACTATTCACGAAGTACTATTCACCCGAGATACTATTCACGATAAAAATTAATTTCTTTTCTGTCCAAATTATTTTTGATACATGAATATTATTCTTGAATTTTACTCTACAAAGTAGTTATCATGTTGACAATTTGAACATTCTTAAAATCTGGATAAATTGAATTATAAATCTTTAAACTTTATCCTTGATCTCACTTAATTGAATTCTTATATCATTGTCATCATCCTCATGCTTATATTGTGATGTGATTGAAGTCATCTTTGGCCAGTAGTGTATAGATGGACTGTTGATTGGTATGATTATGTCCAGGAATTATGTATCGATATAATCATGACCTGCAATGTTATAAATGATTTGGTAAAAGTCCTCATTGACCCGTAGTGCATTGATGGACAGTTGTTGGCATGATCATGACCACTGGTGATAATAACGAATATCATTTGTGATACCCCAGATTTTATGAATAAAAAATTAATTTTCTCGAAATAATTTTTTAATATTATGGTGTGAATTTGAGATAATATTATAGTTGTGGGTAGTATTTATAAATTTTGCAAAGTATGCAAGTTGTTATATTATATTCGATTGGTCAGGGAATATTCTTTGTGTCGAAAAATATTCGTACGACCGTACAATTATTGGTGGACCCCACAACGGAATTATTGTCGGATTGAGAAAACGACAAAAATATTTTATTGAAAATAACGGCGGAAGTTTTACCGTTGATACTGTTGAACTACTGGGTAGTAAAAGTACAGTAATACGCGTTGTTTCATAGTAGCACACGGTATTGATTATTGATATTTATGTGAGAAGTCGCTCAGTTTGATTCAATTATTGTCAATTAATAATATGAATTATTATAGCGATGATGACGTTTTGTTTTATTCATATTATTAACGTAATAAAACAGAAACATCTTTTTATATAAAACAGAATACTTTATTAAAGTTATTCTATAAATAGAATATATTATATTTTATTATGCATAGTGTTTGTATAGTAAAAATCTTTTTATATAAATAGAATATATTATATTTTATTTAAAAGATTTTTCTTTAAATATGGACCGTCAGATTAAAGTAAATCAATCTGGATCGTTCATAGATTAGTTACTATGCATTCCATTTTTCTATAAATAGAAGTTCATTCCTTCATTATTTTCTGACGAATTCACTGAACTCTAGAGAGAGAAACTATAGAGAGATAGAAGAAAAGCTTTTTGTTACTTAACTTTTCTTTTCCTATATCCAGTTTCTGTTACGGTAAGTGGTGTTATTTTTTCTTATTCATGAAGAGAACTGTTGTTATTCCATTTCTTATTATTATGTTGGAATAACCTGTATACGCGGTCTACCCTATACTTGGTGACATTCTTCTATTATTCTGTTGGAATATCTTGTCTGTGTGTTTTACACCGGACCTGGTTCCGTCTTTATTATTATTCCGTTGGAACATCCTGTCTGTGTGTTTTACACCGGACCTGGTTCCGTCTTTATTATTCTGTTGGAACATCCTGTCGGTGCAAATTTTGCCTGACCTGGTTCTGTTATTATTATTCTGTTGGAATAACCTATCTATGCGAAGTACCGCATGCATGGTGATTTCTGTTGTTATTCCATTCTTTATTATACTCAGTTGGTTAAAGTTTTGACTTCTATACTCCATGAAATTAGTAGAATATCCTTGATATTTGCGCTTCATCCAGTATCTTTTCATGGAAATATTCTTCTGATCATTCTTGAATTTTACTCTACAAAGCAGTATCATGTTGACAATTTGGACGTTAGTAGTTCTTGGACAAATTAATTCTTGAACTTGTTTTATTGAATTCTTATATCATTGTCATCATCCTCATGTTTATGTTATGTTGAAATTCATCTGTGGCCTGTAGTGCATAGATGGACTTGCTATGATTATGACCAGGGATTATTCGGTATAATCATGACCGTAATGTTATAAATGATGTGAAAATTAAAAGTCCTCATTGGCCCGTAGTGCATTGATGGACAATTTTTGGTATGATTATGGCTATGGATTCTCTTCGGCCAAGGGAGCAAAGATGAATTGTTTTATGGCATGATCGGGACCGTTGATGAAAACATGATTATCTTTGGCCCGTAGTGCATGGATAATTCGTGGTCGTGATACTAAAGAATATCCTTGGCCTGTAGTGCAGGGATGATTTAATCATGTGGATTATTTATTGAGCTGAGTCTCAGCGATAAAAGTGATGAAAAACTTTTTAAATCATAAAAGATAGTAGATTCAATTCTCTACTTGACTCTTTTAATGGATTGTTTGTTCCGCTGCAGTTAAACTTGATGTCTATTATATTTTATCAGTTTAATACTGTTGAAGGCTAACGATAATTTATTCTGCATTATCTTAGTCATAATATTTCTTACTGGGCTAGTTGAGCTCACCCTTTCTTTCACTGTTCTCTTCAGGAAATGAGAACATAGCAGGGACTAGTCGGGAAACGGAGTGACGGTCCAGAGGATAACATTAATAGTCCTCATTATTCTGTGAAATAGTGTATTAATAATTGTAATGAGGACTCTTTTTGAGTTTGTATAATCTCTAGTAGACAATAATTGTATTCAAACTCACAGTTATATTTTGTCGTATTGTACACGACAGTTGTATTAGTAAGTTGTATTTGAATTATGTACCATGTATCTGACGACTCAAGATGAGTGATGTATACCTAATTTTGGGGGCGTCACATCATTGGCCCGTAATGCATGAATGATTCATGGATGTGATATTAACGAATATCCTTGGCCCATAGTGCATCGATAATTCGGTGATGTGGATTATTTATTGAGCTGTGTTACAGCGATAAAATATTGATGATGAACTTTTAAATCATAGAAGATAGTAGATAGCATGCTCTGCTTGACTCTTCTAATGGATTGCTTGTTTCGTTGCAGTTAAACTTGTTGTCTATTGTATTTTATCAATTTTACACTGTTGAAGGCTAAGGATAATTTATTCTGCATTATCTTAGTCATAATATTCTTTACTAGGCTAGTTGAGCTCACCCTTTTCTTTTATTGTTCTCTTCAAGAAATGAGAATATAGCTGGGACTAGTCGGGGAATGGAGTGATGGTCCAAACTGGTGACTATAGTAGTCCTCACTATTCTATGAAATAGTGTGATAATAATTGTAATGAGGACTCCATTTGAGTTTGGATATGGTCTATGAGACAATATTCGTTTTAAAACTCTCAGCCACGTTTTGTCGTATTGTGTAAATTAAGTTTGTATTTGAATTATGTACTATGTATTTTGCGACTCAGAATGAGTTGTGTATACCTATTTTGGGGTCGTCACATTAGATCACTATTAATACTCCAAAACTTAAAAGTCAATAAAAAAACTTAAGAAATCTTAAAACCAATGACAAATTATTCTTAAGATGTCAGTCCACTATATTGGTCTTATCACAATTAACTAAAACTTATTTGTCAAATTAATTAATTTTAACAGAAACAAGACTTCAAATACTCCAATTTAGCCTCAAGAATCACCCAAATTGAATTTCAAATCATTAATTTATATATTTTTAAATATTAGAACTCACTGTTGAAAATCTGCTTGAAAAATCCCAGACCAACCACTTCTTAGAATTCATAACATAACACACGTAAATCTGTAACGGTTCAAAATTAGTGAACATATTCTCAACTTATATATGTATAATATATGTAAAAATTATAACAATTCAACAGTCGGATTAAGAGAGATAACCCACGCAATAGACCTTAAAATATAAAAACTGATTTTAGATTTTTAACCTTTATATTCAATCAAATTATATTTCGCAATATAAATTTGTCCCATCTTTCTTATTATCATGATATCTAATTCCATGTCTATATTTTATTAAAAAATAATTTCTAATTCCTCATAGCTAAACTTAAAATCAAACTATAAAATATTATTTATCATTTTTTCTCATTTCTTTAATATGCAGCAGTAAAGAATCTGACTTTTGTTTCTTCTAGAATCTTAAAAATTCCTTCATGTCTTCATGAAAATTGTAACTCTCAAAAATATACACGAAATAGGCTCAAGAATCACTCGATTCAGAGTTAATATGAATGAGTTACGAATTTTCAAAATTAGGGCTAAAAATAGTGGTGAGAATTAGGACAGGTTACAGTTTTCAGTAATTTAAAGCATGAAGATGATGTTAAATAACTTCTCTTCCTCTTCATAATTGTAGAGAACGAAAAACTGAAGAAACAAGCTTTGTATTCACTCAATTCCGACATCGAATGAATTAATTATGATTTTTCTAATGGACCGTAATGCGTAAAACTATTCTATTCGGAAATTCAACTAATCAAATTAGAATAGGATTAGGGTTACATCTTTAGTTTATAAATATAAACATGAAAAAATATAAAAGATTGTTATAAATAATTATAATATGGATGTCCATTCATTTTCTATAACCTACATAACCTACATGAGCTATTCATTCCCTAATTAAGTTTATATTTATTTCATATTCTTGGTTCATGTATTTGTGTAGCCTATAAATAGAGGCTCACTATCTATGTATTGGGAACTTGAAGAATATAAGATAATCTCTCTTCTTATTCTCTCTTAGTGTTATCTCTAATAATATAATACGTTATCAGCACGATTGCTTCTCACTTTAGTTTTGAAGATAGACATATTTGATTTGAAGGAGAAGGTATATATATATATATAATTTATCTGCAGTTACTTGTATGCTAAATTTTTTTATTTTTAGTGTACATCAATATACTGCATACTGCATGCATAAAGCACATGCTTAAAAAAAAAAAAAATAGTTTGTAATTAGCCAACGAAACTAGTTTAGATCTTCACTTACATCATTTTTTGTACTCATATGTGCATGGTTATTCTATCAACCATAATATATAATTCTATATATGAGTATTAAAGTCCTTCCGTAAGTCTGTTATATATATATATATATATATATATATATATATATATATATATATATATATATATATATATATATGATGAATTAACCTTGTCCAATTTTTAAAGCACAATCATGCAGTTTTAGTTTATTTTGCATACTCATGCACTGATATATGTTGGTAGTTCTAAAAGCAGTGTCAAAATACTGTAATCAGACATTAATTTCTTGTATCAGTATCACACTATCACTTGTTGGGTTTGCGCAGTGTTTGGTTCTCACGCCAACTAAGTCCGTTTCGTTGGTCTATATTCCCTCCTTTCTAAAAGTAGGATCATTGATTTTGATTAAAAAAAAATTATATAGGGTTATTATACATCAAATATCATATTGTTATTATTTTGGTTCGTTGTTTATTTTTGTTAAATAAAATTACTATTTTTACTAATGTTAAAATATCTACAGATTTTGAATACATTTTTATTAACATTTTTGTGTAGTCTCATGCATGTTTCACGTTAGTAAGCCCCAAAATGCTTTTATTAAATAAACATATACCAAATAATATTGTATGCTTATATAATTTTTATAACATGCACATGTGGATAGTTATAATAAATTAAATTTCTAATAATTTTTGATATTTTTGTATGAAGTTACAATGACAAATCTTGCTAAACTCGAATTTGTGGTTCTTGACATTACTGGAAAGAATTATTTATCATGGGTGTTAGATGCTGAAATTCATCTAGATGCAAAAGGTCTTGGTGATACTATCAAAGAAGGAAACAAAACATCTAGTCAAGATAAGGCCAAAGCGATGATATTTCTTCGTCATCACCTCCATGAGGGACTTAAAATTGAATATTTGACTGTTAAAGATCCACTTATCCTTTGGAACAATCTAAAGGAAAGATACGACCACCAGAAAACTGTAATACTTCCTAAAGCTCGTTATGATTGGATGCATCTAAGATTACAAGATTTTAAATCTGTAAGTGATTATAACTCAGCTATGTTTAGAATCAGTTCTAAATTACAATTATGTGGAGAAAAGATCACTGATGCAGATATGTTAGAAAAAACATTCTCCACCTTTCACGCATCTAATATGCTCCTGCAGCAGCAATATCGTGAAAAGGGTTTTAAGAAATACTCTGAACTGATTTCATGCCTCCTTGTGGCTGAGCAAAACAATGAACTATTGATGAAAAATCATGAGGCCCGTCCAACTGGATCTGCTCCATTCCCTGCAGTGAATGTCGTAACATATAATGGAAAAACAGAGGTCACGCCAGTAGTCGTGGACGTGGTTATGGACGTGGACGTGGACGTGGTCGAAACAATCATCGTGGTGGTCATTTCTCAAACACATATTGTGACAACCCCAAAATAGGTCCATTCCATCCAACCCATTCTGAGTCGCCAAATACAGGGTACAGAAAACAACTACAACTTTATTACAACAATTGTCGTGCAAAATACAACAACACATATACTGTGAGTTTGGATACAAATATATATCAACTGTGACTCAGGTCCCAACCGTGGACAGCACCTCATAATGACACCTTACATAAAGGTATAGTTGAAAACTGTTTTAGAAATTAAAATCTTTGGGAAGTGCTCAAGGAAACCTTCGTACATGGGAGGCCATGCGACTAGGTTATTATAGATATCATATGGCCACAGAATTATCCTTGGTTGACCCAATAGACCCCAAAGAAAAACGAGAAGATTACTATCATATTCTTCCCAATGGCGAGTCTTCTCTTGATATATCATTATCTCCACTGTCTCTAATTGAGAGTTATATTCCAAATAGACTCCAAGATTATATAGATAGTGCTGGTAGATATACTCAGCAAGTGGATGAGCACATCCATGTTTTATGATGACACGAGGTGGTATGTCATTAGACATCTTGTATGACAGTGGCAAAACACCCTTCCAAGTTAAATTCACCTCACCCTCAACATCTATAGACCATCGTTCTATTCCCTTGTTATTCCCCCGCTCGACCCAGCTACACTCGTATTACCTGAAAGGAATTGTGAAGCAAAAGGGTGAGCACAACTAGCTCAGTAAAGAATGTCATAACTAAAGATAATTAAATTATCAATAGCCTTCATCAATAATAAATCAGAGATTTAGAACATATGGTAGATGATAAAAATTTCAACCATAGTTGCAGCGGAACGAGCAATCCATTAGAAGAGTCAAATAAACTATAAAGTTTATTATCTTCTCCTTGTTTAAAGTCCATCAACAATGTTTTATCCCTATAACATCAATCAACAATTCCTGTCCACAATCACATATATAACTCATAATCGTAATTGTTGTTCTAAATTCCTTTTCTCATCCAGGACAAAGATAATTTTTATCACCTGAAACATCAAAGATCATGGTTATACCAAATCACAGTTCATGTTCATAATCATACTAATAAATTCATCTTTGCACTACGGACAAAGATATACATCAATAAGTCATCTTTGCACTACAGGCCAAAGATATTCATCAACAAGTCATCTTTGCACTACAGGCCAAAGATATTCATCAACAAGTCATCTTTGCACTACAGGCCAAAGATATTCATATCTCAAAGAAATACATAATCATTTCAGAATTTATATAAACCATAATTATAACCATATATGTTGATCAATTCACCTTTGCACTTAAGCTAAAGATATTCAATTTTAAATTCAATGGTCATGATCATACCAGTCACAATTCAACTTTTCACTACTGGCCAAAGAGAACCCTAGTCATGATCATACCAATAATCTACCCATCTTTACACTCCAGTGAAAGAGAATTTCAACATCAGGGTTATAAAAATGTTATATATGATAATAAAATCAATATAATCAATATAAAGTTTTAATCTCCAGAGTAATATTCATAAATCAACTATAATTTGGTTAGAAAAAGAAATCAATTTTGTCATGAATAGTAACTTCGTGAATAGTAACTCGTGAATAGTAACTCATGAATAGTAACTCGTGAATAGTAACTCATGAATAGTAACTCGTGAATAGTAACTCGTGAATAGTAACTCATGAATAGTAACTCGTGAATAGTAACTCATGAATAGTAAACCCGACTCAAAAAGGTAGAAATTCCACAATAAAATCTATACCAATATTTCGGTATAATGATATTGAAAGAATAATATTTATTTAAGCTTATAAACAATTTATTTTAATTGTGTACACTTTACTAAATAATGCATTTAATCATTCTAAAATGCCAAACTCATAAGATTTCATCACCAATAACCAAAACCCTCATCAAAAATCTGCATATACCTCATATATGATTCTCAAGCCATAAAATTATATTTTCTAATTTTCTTACTTCACATAACATATTTAATTCATTTACTCATAACTAGAATATTTTCATGAAAAATACTAAATCAGTTCCAAAAATATTTCTTTTCTGGGATTTAGCAGAATATAGTCCTATATTGAACATATATTTTTCTCAGAATTTTTAAAAGTCATTTACTATTTTTCACATGGCCAAAACCACCGAATATTTAAACATTTATCATAAATTGTACTTTTATCCAAAAATTCCGAAATTCACAGGGTATACTGATATCATATAGATATACTCCCAATAAAAATTTTATCAATTTTGGAGTTAACCACAAGGAGTTATAAGCAATTACTTTTAAAAATAGTCTTTTCTCATAAAATCCATAACTCTTAATCTATACATCCAACAATCGCCATTTTTGGACACAATCTACAAAACTCATCAAAATATCATTTCAAATTTTTCCAGAATTTTTGAAGGTTCAGAAGAATTTTGAAATAATAACTCTTAAAATCCCTTATTATCCCTTACCTCAAAAGAGCAGTATCTCTGACTGGAATAACACTGAACGAACTTGCACCGTATAGCAATACTCAAAGTATACTCAAAATACTCACAAGAATACGCTCGATAATATAGAGAGAGAAAACTTCAGTTTCTGGTGTGATTTTCAATTCTAACCTAAGCACCTATTTATAGGAAATTGCTTAGAACACCAAAGCAGAAAATTTAATTTAATAATAATATTAATTTTCCACATCTTCCTACGTATACTAGAAATCTGAATTCAGCCATCCTCACACATGTTAAATGAGTCCCAACAATGAAAAAAACGTTTTTGTAATTAAAATTATTTTAAACTTCCAAAAATCAATTATTTCGGAGCTTCGGAACTTCAATAATTCATAATAAATAGCCCTTTTTGCCAGAAAATTCAAATCTCGCAAGTTTTTATAGGAAATTCAATTCTCTACAACTTTGCAGAAGAAAGTTTTTCCAAATTCCAAACAAAAATTGACCGAAATCCACAAACGGGCGATTTTACAGGCTATAATCACATTTTCAGTCAATAAATAGGTCTACCGACACACAAAATATGTGTTAAACATTTAATGCCACAAAAATACTCTTCCTCCTCATATACTCATATATCCCACATTCATTATAAAATATCACCGTTAATATATTATTAAAATAATATATTTAAATGAATTATTTTATCAGAAAAAGATAAAATATTAATTTTCAACAATTGTCACATTAAAAATTTTCTCCATCTATATCCACATAAAATCAATATTTTCCTCATCATATGAATCAATAATTAATTATTCACAAATGATATTACAGAATCACAATATTGACAACCAGGCAGTTCCCAGGAAAGAGGGGGCTTTCCAATAAGAATTTCTCCTTACTGGCGCGCAATTAGGTGACCAAACCTCTCCTTAGACAGAACTTTCTAGACATTGCCAATAATGTTATCTAATAATATTATTCAGATAATATGAATTATTGCTTCGATAATGGAAAATACTGTGTAATGACAATTATTGAAACAACAATAATATAAAATATCAATGCAGCAATTATTGAATCAATAAAATACTGAACAGTAATTACTGTAACAATTATTGAGTAGTGCCTTCTTACGTAAGAGTCAATAATTGGTGCAATACCGTGTGCTACTGTGCAACAACGCGTATTACTTTACTTTACCCACCGGGTATTCCAACAGTGTTAACAGTAACAACTACGCCGTTATTTATAAAAAAACTTTAATTTGTCGTTTTCTTCATCCGACAGTTATTCTGTTACGGGGCCCACAAAAGGCTGCGCCGTCGTACGAATATTCCCCGACAGAAAGAATATTCCACGACCAAACGAATATTTCCCGACAACAATGAGTATTTTATAACCAGTTGCTTATTTTAAAAAAAAAAAATTCATATATCACCCTTAACTTTAACCTTTTATCAATTTAACCATTTACTGAATTGTAAATATAAGAAAAATTGAATACTTTTATTTCATAAAATTCGGGGTCTTACAATCTCCCCTCCTTATGAAATTTCGTCCCCGAAATTTACGTACCTGGTATTTCGAAAAGTTGAGAATACCTTGCTTTCATTTCAGATTCTATCTCCCGAGTCATTATGATTTCTCCATTACTCATCTCCCGTGATAACTTCATTTGCATTCCTCATTTGTTGGGAAGTCATGACAACCGTTATCCCTTGAACTACTCGGCTTTGACTTGTCTGGGACAGCATTTGGCGTCATCACTACCGACGGAATATACTTTTCTATAGGACATATTCCTCCCTCAACTGCCTCTTCGTACTCCTGATTCATGATCTGAATCATCAATCTTCGATCCATATCAAATTCAGGTTGACCGTTCTGTACAGGATAATTCAAAACTCGATGTTGAGTTCTCCCAATTGCTTTCCAAAAAGAGAAATTCATATCATCTATTTTAGCCTTCTTAGATCGGACATCTCTTTCCACAATATCCACGTGTCGTGTGGCTTTTACCCATGCATCACTCATTCTTACTCGTTCAGTTTTTCCTTCTTTCAGCTCAGATTTCATCTTTATCATCTTACACTCTGCCAAAGAATACTTCTGTTCAAGCATCACATATCGGGTAACACAAGCTTGAATTGTTGCATTCTTTTGCTCCACAACTGCCTGCAATTCTTCAGCCTGCTCTTCTAACTCATGAATACGATTTTGCAATTCTATATTTCGATCATAAAATACCTCTAATAAACTCTCCTCAGGTACCTCTTCTTCCTCTTCTTCTTCACTCTCAGCTGTTACCTCTGCGACTATCTCGGGTGCAACTATCAATTCTTCACTTACCACATGGATATCTCTAATTCCTTCTTCGTCTGTCATCACATTAGTGATTAGAGGTATCCCAACAGTCTCATTCACTCCATTGTTAGCATTCTCAGCTGTCATTCTCAAATACTGCCATAAAACAAGGGTTAATTAAGCAAATTAACATATCACATAATATCCGTATATTATGACCGACCAATAATTAAGCTTAGGTAGGACATACTAGCGAAGGATTTACTCATCTCTCCCCTCCTAGTTCTATTCCCCGATCTCCGCCAGAGATCATATCCCTAAGCTCTGATACCAACTGTGACAACCCCAAAATAGGTCCATTCCATCCAACCCATTCTGAGTCGCCAAATACAGGGTACAGAAAACAACTACAACTTTATTACAACAATTGTCGTGCAAAATACAACAACACATATACTGTGAGTTTGGATACAAATATATATCAACTGTGACTCAGGTCCCAACCGTGGACAGCACCTCATAATGACACCTTACATAAAGGTATAGTTGAAAACTGTTTTAGAAATTAAAATCTTTGGGAAGTGCTCAAGGAAACCTTCGTACATGGGAGGCCATGCGACTAGGTTATTATAGATATCATATGGCCACAGAATTATCCTTGGTTGACCCAATAGACCCCAAAGAAAAACGAGAAGATTACTATCATATTCTTCCCAATGGCGAGTCTTCTCTTGATATATCATTATCTCCACTGTCTCTAATTGAGAGTTATATTCCAAATAGACTCCAAGATTATATAGATAGTGCTGGTAGATATACTCAGCAAGTGGATGAGCACATCCATGTTTTATGATGACACGAGGTGGTATGTCATTAGACATCTTGTATGACAGTGGCAAAACACCCTTCCAAGTTAAATTCACCTCACCCTCAACATCTATAGACCATCGTTCTATTCCCTTGTTATTCCCCCGCTCGACCCAGCTACACTCGTATTACCTGAAAGGAATTGTGAAGCAAAAGGGTGAGCACAACTAGCTCAGTAAAGAATGTCATAACTAAAGATAATTAAATTATCAATAGCCTTCATCAATAATAAATCAGAGATTTAGAACATATGGTAGATGATAAAAATTTCAACCATAGTTGCAGCGGAACGAGCAATCCATTAGAAGAGTCAAATAAACTATAAAGTTTATTATCTTCTCCTTGTTTAAAGTCCATCAACAATGTTTTATCCCTATAACATCAATCAACAATTCCTGTCCACAATCACATATATAACTCATAATCGTAATTGTTGTTCTAAATTCCTTTTCTCATCCAGGACAAAGATAATTTTTATCACCTGAAACATCAAAGATCATGGTTATACCAAATCACAGTTCATGTTCATAATCATACTAATAAATTCATCTTTGCACTACGGACAAAGATATACATCAATAAGTCATCTTTGCACTACGGCCAAAGATATACATCAATAAGTCATCTTTGCACTACAGGCCAAAGATATTCATCAACAAGTCATCTTTGCACTACAGGCCAAAGATATTCATCAACAAGTCATCTTTGCACTACAGGCCAAAGATATTCATATCTCAAAGAAATACATAATCATTTCAGAATTTATATAAACCATAATTATAACCATATATGTTGATCAATTCACCTTTGCACTTAAGCTAAAGATATTCAATTTTAAATTCAATGGTCATGATCATACCAGTCACAATTCAACTTTTCACTACTGGCCAAAGAGAACCCTAGTCATGATCATACCAATAATCTACCCATCTTTACACTCCAGTGAAAGAGAATTTCAACATCAGGGTTATAAAAATGTTATATATGATAATAAAATCAATATAATCAATATAAAGTTTTAATCTCCAGAGTAATATTCATAAATCAACTATAATTTGGTTAGAAAAAGAAATCAATTTTGTCATGAATAGTAACTTCGTGAATAGTAACTCGTGAATAGTAACTCATGAATAGTAACTCGTGAATAGTAACTCATGAATAGTAACTCGTGAATAGTAACTCATGAATAGTAAACCCGACTCAAAAAGGTAGAAATTCCACAATAAAATCTATACCAATATTTCGGTATAATGATATTGAAAGAATAATATTTATTTAAGCTTATAAACAATTTATTTTAATTGTGTACACTTTACTAAATAATGCATTTAATCATTCTAAAATGCCAAACTCATAAGATTTCATCACCAATAACCAAAACCCTCATCAAAAATCTGCATATACCTCATATATGATTCTCAAGCCATAAAATTATATTTTCTAATTTTCTTACTTCACATAACATATTTAATTCATTTACTCATAACTAGAATATTTTCATGAAAAATACTAAATCAGTTCCAAAAATATTTCTTTTCTGGGATTTAGCAGAATATAGTCCTATATTGAACATATATTTTTCTCAGAATTTTTAAAAGTCATTTACTATTTTTCACATGGCCAAAACCACCGAATATTTAAACATTTATCATAAATTGTACTTTTATCCAAAAATTCCGAAATTCACAGGGTATACTGATATCATATAGATATACTCCCAATAAAAATTTTATCAATTTTGGAGTTAACCACAAGGAGTTATAAGCAATTACTTTTAAAAATAGTCTTTTCTCATAAAATCCATAACTCTTAATCTATACATCCAACAATCGCCATTTTTGGACACAATCTACAAAACTCATCAAAATATCATTTCAAATTTTTCCAGAATTTTTGAAGGTTCAGAAGAATTTTGAAATAATAACTCTTAAAATCCCTTATTATCCCTTACCTCAAAAGAGCAGTATCTCTGACTGGAATAACACTGAACGAACTTGCACCGTATAGCAATACTCAAAGTATACTCAAAATACTCACAAGAATACGCTCGATAATATAGAGAGAGAAAACTTCAGTTTCTGGTGTGATTTTCAATTCTAACCTAAGCACCTATTTATAGGAAATTGCTTAGAACACCAAAGCAGAAAATTTAATTTAATAATAATATTAATTTTCCACATCTTCCTACGTATACTAGAAATCTGAATTCAGCCATCCTCACACATGTTAAATGAGTCCCAACAATGAAAAAAACGTTTTTGTAATTAAAATTATTTTAAACTTCCAAAAATCAATTATTTCGGAGCTTCGGAACTTCAATAATTCATAATAAATAGCCCTTTTTGCCAGAAAATTCAAATCTCGCAAGTTTTTATAGGAAATTCAATTCTCTACAACTTTGCAGAAGAAAGTTTTTCCAAATTCCAAACAAAAATTGACCGAAATCCACAAACGGGCGATTTTACAGGCTATAATCACATTTTCAGTCAATAAATAGGTCTACCGACACACAAAATATGTGTTAAACATTTAATGCCACAAAAATACTCTTCCTCCTCATATACTCATATATCCCACATTCATTATAAAATATCACCGTTAATATATTATTAAAATAATATATTTAAATGAATTATTTTATCAGAAAAAGATAAAATATTAATTTTCAACAATTGTCACATTAAAAATTTTCTCCATCTATATCCACATAAAATCAATATTTTCCTCATCATATGAATCAATAATTAATTATTCACAAATGATATTACAGAATCACAATATTGACAACCAGGCAGTTCCCAGGAAAGAGGGGGCTTTCCAATAAGAATTTCTCCTTACTGGCGCGCAATTAGGTGACCAAACCTCTCCTTAGACAGAACTTTCTAGACATTGCCAATAATGTTATCTAATAATATTATTCAGATAATATGAATTATTGCTTCGATAATGGAAAATACTGTGTAATGACAATTATTGAAACAACAATAATATAAAATATCAATGCAGCAATTATTGAATCAATAAAATACTGAACAGTAATTACTGTAACAATTATTGAGTAGTGCCTTCTTACGTAAGAGTCAATAATTGGTGCAATACCGTGTGCTACTGTGCAACAACGCGTATTACTTTACTTTACCCACCGGGTATTCCAACAGTGTTAACAGTAACAACTACGCCGTTATTTATAAAAAAACTTTAATTTGTCGTTTTCTTCATCCGACAGTTATTCTGTTACGGGGCCCACAAAAGGCTGCGCCGTCGTACGAATATTCCCCGACAGAAAGAATATTCCACGACCAAACGAATATTTCCCGACAACAATGAGTATTTTATAACCAGTTGCTTATTTTAAAAAAAAAAATTCATATATCACCCTTAACTTTAACCTTTTATCAATTTAACCATTTACTGAATTATAAATATAAGAAAAATTGAATACTTTTATTTCATAAAATTCGGGGTCTTACACATATACCCACCAGAAGTGGGAATATAAGGATGGAAAATGCGAAAAAGGTGATAAAGATAAAAATACCACGGAGAATTTGTGTTATCGTTGTGGAGGTAAAGGCCATTGGTCTCGTACCTGTCGTACACCAAAACATCTTGTTGAGCTCTATCAACAATCATTAAAAGATAAAGGAAAGAAGATAGAGACAAATTTTGCTAGTGAGGATGGAAAAGATGATACAAATCTTGATTCTGGAAATGATGATTTTAATTATGGTTATGTGGATACCACTCATTTAGATGTTAATGATTTTTTCTCAAATCCTGAAGAGAAAATTGACTTCCTGTTTGGTGATGAGAGTGTCCAAATATAAAATTTTTAAATAATGCTTTGATGTTATTAGACTTTATTTTAAGCATTAATAAAATTCTAATTATTATGTTTTTATCATGTTTACTTGTTTTCTTATGATTCGATATATATGGGATATTTTATTAATCTGATTATATATTTCTTATTTTCTTTGAATAACATAGATACTCTCTTGATTCGATTTGCAATGAATGGTGGAGATATATGTCTCGCAGACAGCGCCACTACGCACACTATATTACAGAATAAGAAATATTTTTCTTCTTTCATAATGCAAAAGGCAAATGTCAGTACGATATCGGGTAGTGCAAAATTAATAGAAGGCTCCGGAAGAGCTAACATTTTCTTGCCTGGAGGAACAAAATTTGAAATTGATGAAGCATTATACTCTCCCAGGTCTCAAAGAAATTTATTGAGTTTTAAGGATATCCGCCGAAATGGGTATCATATTGAGACAACATGTGAAGGAAAGATTGAGTATCTTCACATTACGAGTATAATCTCGGGTAATAAAAGTGTAATATAAAAATTACCAGCTTTTTCCTCTGGTTTGTACTACACGAGAATTAGAACAATTGAAACAAATATGGTTGTTAATAAAAAGCTAACGAATCACAATAACTTTGTTGTTTGGCATGAACGGTTAGGCCATCCTGGATCGATAATGATGCGAAGAATAATTGAGAATTCATGTGGACATCTATTGGAGAACCAGCAGATTCTTCAATCGAATGATTTCCCATGTGCTGCTTGTTTTCAAGGCAAGTTAATTGTTCGTCCATCACCGGCTAAGATAGGGACTGAATCCCTTACATTTCTGGAACGAATACAAGGTGATATATGTGGACCAATTCATCCACCATGTGGACCTTTTAGATATTTTATAGTTTTAATTGATGCATCAACAAGGTGGTCACATGTATCTCTATTATCAACTCGCAACCTGGCGTTTGCGAGGTTACTTGCTCAATTAATCAGATTACGAGCACATTTTCCAGATTATCCCATCAAGAAAATTCGTATTGACAATGCTGGTGAATTTACTTCCCAAACTTTCAATGATTATTGTATGTCTATTGGGATAAGTGTTGAACATCCTGTAGCACATGTTCACACACAAAATGGTCTTGCAGAATCATTGATTAAGCGTCTTCAATTGATTGCAAGACCATTACTGATGAGATCAAAACTTCCAATTTTTGCTTGGGGTCATGCTATTTTACATGCGACAACACTAATTCGCATCAGACCAACAAGTTATCATAAGTACTCCCCTTTACAATTGGTTTTTGGTCAGGAACCAAATATTTCTCATCTAAGAATTTTTGGTTGTGCTGTATATGTTCCAATTCCTCCACCACAACGTACTAAGATGGGACCTCAAAGGAGGTTAGGAATATATGTTGGATATGAATCCCCATCTATAATTAAATATTTAGAACCATCAACAGGGGATTTATTTACAGCTAGATTCGCTGATTGTCATTTTGATGAATCAGTCTTCCCAACATTAGGGGGAGAAAATAGGCAGCTGGAAAAAGAGATAAGCTGGAATGAATTATCATTGTCTCATTTTGATCCTCGTACAAAACAATGTGAACTAGAAGTTCAGAAGATAATTCATTTACAAAGTTTAGCAAATCAATTGCCAGATGCATTTTCTGACCCAAAGAGTGTAACAAAGTCACATATACCAGCTGTTAATGCTCCAAATAAAATTGATGTCCCAGCAGGACAACCTCTTGTTGCCAATGAACCCAAAGCACGCTTGAAGCGTGGTAGACCAGTCGGTTCCAAAGATAAGAATCCTCGTATGAGAAAAGGAACAAAGATTCAAGATGGTCATGACGAGGAAAGGGGAACTCCAGAAGAGTCTACAGAAAAACCTCTAGACATGACTAATATTACAGTTCCAAAAGACAATCAGGTACCTGAAATCATTGAAAATGAAGAGATCTCAATAAATTATGTCATGTCCAGAAAAATATGGAACCGAAATGAAATTGACGTCGATAATGTTTTTTCATACAATATAGCGCTAGATGTTATAAAAGATGACGAGGATCTTGAACCAAGGTCTATTGAGGAATGCATGCATAGAATTGATTGCCCAAAATGGAAAGACGCAATTGAGGCAGAATTGAAATCTCTTGAAAAGAGAAATGTTTTTGGACCAGTAGTCCGTACACCTGATGGTGTAAAACCAGTGGGGTACAAATGGGTTTTTGTTCGAAAACGAAATGAAAAGGGTGAAATTGTGCGACATAAAGCACGACTAGTTGCGCAAGGATTTTCACAAAGACCCGGTATTGATTATGAAGAGACATACTCTCCTGTGATGGATGTGACTACTTTTCGATTCCTAATCAGTCTGGAAATAAAAGAAGGACTTCATTTGCGTTTAATGGATGTCGTTACAGCATACTTATATGGCCCACTTGATAATGAAATTTATATGAAACTCCCAGAAGGATTTAAATTGCCAGAAGCATGTAAATCCAGTTCTCGAGAACAGTACTCGATCAAATTAAATAGATCTCTATATGGATTAAAACAATCCGGTCGCATGTGGTATAACCGTCTTAGTGAATATTTGTTAAAGGAGGGATATAAGAATGATCCTGTTAGTCCATGCATTTTTATAAAGAGATCTAGATTTGAGTTTGTTATTATTGCAGTATATGTTGATGATCTAACTATCATTGGAACTCCTGAAGAGATTTCAAAGGTAGTAGAGTACTTGAAAAGAGAATTTGAAATGAAAGATCTTGGAAAAACAAAATTTTGTCTTGGGTTACATATAGAGCATTTAAAGGACGGCATTCTTGTGCATCAAACATCTTATATAGAGAAGGTGCTAAAACGATTTTATATGGACAAAGCACATCCGTTGAGCACCCCAATGGTTGTGAGGTCACTTTATATAAATAAAGACCCTTTCCGACCTCGAGAAAATGATGAGGAGATTCTTGGTCCTGAAGTACCATACTTGAGTGCAATTGGAGCACTAATGTATCTTGCTAGTCATACACGACCTGATATATCATTCTCTGTCAACTTATTAGCAAGATATAGCTCTTGTCCAACCCGAAGGCATTGGAATGGAATTAAACATATACTTCGTTACCTACAAGGTACAAAGGATATGGGTTTGTATTTTCCTAACCAACCCAAAACAGATTTGATTGGTTTTGCAGATGCAGGGTACCTATCCGATCCTCATAATGCTCGATCGCAAACTGGATATGTATTCACTTGTGGTGGAACCGCCATTTCTTGGCGTTCGATGAAGCAAACTATAGTAGCTACATCTTCTAACCATGCTGAAATTTTGGCAATACATGAGGCTAGTCGTGAATGTGTATGGTTAAGGTCTGTTATTCAACACATACGAGGAGCTTGCGGTTTATCTTCAGGAGAAGAATCACCGACGGTCTTATATGAGGATAATACAGCATGCATTGTTCAACTCAAGGAAGGATATATCAAAGGTGATAGAACAAAGCATATTTCACCAAAGTTCTTTTTCACTCATGACCTTCAGAAGAATGGTGATATAAATGTTCAGCAAATCCGTTCAAGTGAAAATTTGGCAGATTTATTAACAAAGGCGCTTCTTACTTCTACATTTGAGAAGCTAGTCCACAACGTTGGATTACGTCGACTCAGAGATCTCAAATGATATAATCATGAGGGGGAGTAATTAAATTTTTTTTTTCCATAAAGCAATATCTCATAAGTTTTTGAAGAATTATGTACTCTTTTTCCTTCACTAGGTTTTTTTTTCCACAGGGTTTTTCCTAGTAAGGTTTTAACGAGACATATTCTTCAGTAATGGACATCCAAGGGGGAGTGTTATAAATAGTTATAATATGGATGTCCATTCATTTTCTATAACCTACATAACCTACATGAGCTATTCATTCCCTAATTAAGTTTATATTTATTTCATCTTCTTGGTTCATGTATTTGTGTAGCCTATAAATAGAGGCTCACTATCTATGTATTGGGAACTTGAAGAATATAAGATAATCTCTCTTCTTATTCTCTCTTAGTGTTATCTCTAATAATATAATAAAGATAACATAACTCAAATGGACTCCTCAATTTTAATTAAATAAATTATTTATTATCTACTAAAAGAATTTAATTTTCTAAACGAAATAAAAAAAGGCTTAAATATATTTTACTACCCTAAACTATATGCCATATTCCACTTAGGTAATCCACCTTTTAATTTTGTCAATTAAATGATTGAACTATTAATTTTTTTTCACTTTTGTCCAAATTCACTCTACAAGGTAGAAATTGATTGTGTCTACATGACTGGGGCCATAGAAGCTAATGTGTATTTAAATAATATTATTTATATCATTTTATTAATTTAAATTATTTGGGAAAGGGTAAATTTGGCAAAGATTAGCTGAAGATGAAATAAATTAGAAAAAAGGAATATAATTGACCTTTGGAAAAACTTTAGGGATGAAATTGCCAATATCCATACTTTGAGGTGTAATTTGAGATCCATGCAAATTTTTAGGAATGTTTTTTCATTTGCACTTTAAAAACCATTTAAATAATTTGATAAGAAATTAATTATTCATGAAATGGTGAGGTCAATTATGTGGGAGACAGAGAGAGTGGGGAACCATCAAGAAATGTGGTGTAGATTAAATATAAACTCATTATCCATTAGTATTCTCTCTGGTTAATATATAAAGTAAATTATATCCTAATAAGTTGAGAAATAACAGGCTATTGGTTCTAGCTATAAGGAGAAATATATGGCAAGGCTCTCTATTTGTTGTAGCTTGATGGCAGCATTGCCTGCACCACCAAACTTTCCTCAGTTAACCAGTTTGAGTCAACCAAACTATGGAGAAGAACAAAGAGGGAGGAGGAGAATATTCACTGTTTCTGCTGCAAAATCTGGTGGACTCTCTTTTAATTCAGTAAGTCAGTATGTTAGTTTGTGTAAAATTAAAATATAATTTATTTTATTTTATATTGACTACAAATATATTTTATGTTTTTCCAAATATATTTAAGAATAAAATTACCGAAAATACCCTCACTCCGATTAATTATTACACATTAGATTATAGAAAATTTAGGGATATATGCATTCTGAACCCACAAATAAAAATCTAATGGGTGGCCCCTAGAAGTGTCCTTCAAACCTTCTTTTTACAAGAAAAAGGAAAATGGATTTTATAAATTAATTAATTACTATGCACCATTAAACACTTAAAAATGACCTAATATAAACATGAGTTAATTTAAAGCATGGCTTATGTTTTTTTTATACATGCAGATAACTAAGGGGTGCTCTAAATGTGGAGGTCAAGGGGCAATAGAGTGTCCTGGATGTAAGGTATTTCATTTGACTTATATGCATCTCTTGGAGTAACGAATATATAAAATTAAATGATTTATATGCAAAATGCAAATTAAGAATTATTTAAATTGGAAAAATAAATTTTACTGGATTTTATTTAGTTGATAATTATGTTAATTATTAATAAATATAGTCTGGCTTAAAATTGCAAAATTGGCACAGGGGACAGGAAAAAATAAGAAGAATGGGAATATCTTCGAGCGGTGGAAGTAAGTTTTTTAGTTTATGTCAAATTTTATTAAGAAACACAAGTTTATTTATTTATTACTCATCTGTTCTCAAAAGGACGACTAAAGATTCAAAAAACATATTATTCCCAAAAACACGAGAGAAAGTATATAAAATGAAGGGTAAATATGTCATTAGTAGAATTTATTAGTATAAAAAAAATAAAATATACTTGTCACTTTATATAACTTTGATTTTACTGATGGATATATTCAAACTTGTAATATTACACAATAAAGGGAGAGCTAAATATACTATTAGACTACCACTTTTGGTCTTAGACAAGCCAATTAATTATCCACGTATTTATATTATTAAAAATTACACAATTTTTATGACAATATATAAAAGGATTTAAAGATATTTAATGTTAAAAGCCAGTATATTATAAAATAAAAGAACTCTTCATTTCTCTTGCTTTCTTATCATATTCTTTTTATCACCTTTTATTAGAGCACCAAATAAGGAAACTGAATTTCTTCATTTTCATTTACATGTGTAAATCTACAAATAAAAGTCTAAAGAAAAAAATATATTTTTTATTTTGTCCTTGAATAAATATACTGTGGGTTATTGTAGATGCTATGATTGCCAAGGGTTTGGATTAAAGAGCTGCCCCAGTTGTGGAAAGGGAGGATTGACACCAGAACAAAGGGGAGAAAGATGACCTTTCAAATTTTGTCAATGATATTCAAACCCTTGTTTATATACTTAAAACTTTTTGTAAATTTCTATTATATACTCTTTCATCTCACATAAGGAGACCACTTTCTTTTTTGACTAATCTCCAATTTGTATCCTAAATTTTAACTTTAAAGTCAATTTTGTGACGCTCCCAAAATAGGTATACAACACCCATTTTGAGTCGTCAAAATACATGCTATAGAAAGCAAATTACAACTTCAATAATACAAATATCGTGTAAAATACAACGACACCACTATGAGTTTAAATACAAAATATTGTTTTCTAGACAATATCCATACCCAAATAAGTCCTCATTACAATTATTCATACACTATTTTACAGAAATAGTGAGGACAACTAAAACATCTTCCTAGAACCATTACTTCATACCCCGACTCGATCCTGCTATGTTCTCACCTCCTGAGAAGAAAAATGAAACAAAAAGGAAAATGGTGAGCTCGACTAGCCCAGTAAAGAATATTATGACTAAGATAATATACAACAAATTATCGTTAGTCTTCAACAGGGAAAAATCTGATAAAATATAATAGATAACAAGTTGTAGATCAACAAATGCAGCGGAAATAACAATTCATTAGAAAAGTTAAGTAAAGAATGAAATCTACTATCATCTATGAATTTAAAAGTCCATCATCAATATTTTATCCCTGTAACATCAATCAATATACATCTTTGCATCAAATATTCATCTTTGCACTGCGGGCCAAACATATTCATTTGTAACACCAGTTGGTCATGTTCATCTCAACACCTGTTCATCTTTGCACTACGGGCCAAAGATATTCATCAGGTAATCATACATCTTTGCACTACAGGCCAAAGATATTCATCAAATATCACCATTGAGGACTGAGGATGATGAAAAATATTTTAGAGAACGAATCCAATAAGACAGAAGGACAAATATTAGGGACTCGTATTTTAGTTTATCCAAATTCAATAATACTCCATAATAACCAAATGTGAAGTAGAATTCAAAAATAACTCTCAAAATATGGATACAATTAAATATAGTAGCCAAAATAGACATCTTAGACAAAAAGAAAAATTTTTATTTTTCAGTGAAAAGTGTCGTATACGTGAATAGTGATGTATACGTGAATAGTAACCCCGACACAACAAGTTCCAAATTTGATTAAAAAGTTCACCAATATTTCGGCATATTGATATTAAAGAAAATAATATCATTTAAGAAGAAAATAATATCCCTTACCTCAAAGAATTAGTACTTCAGAATGAAAAGTCGGAAGTGATGCTGAATGAAACTTGTACTGAACAGCAACTCTCAAAGTATCTAAATACTCACAAAATACACTCAATAATATAGAGAGAGAAAGAGAGAAAATTTATGTTTCTGGTGAGATTTTCAATTCTAACTTAGCCCTATATTTATAGGAAAATGTTAGCACGCCGTAGTAGACTTGACCTGCTACCTGATGGCTTTACCTGCTACTATTGTCACCCACCACATTTGAAATTCAATTCAGCACATTTCTTCACCAACCATAAGTGGGGCCCACTCAATTCTAGAATTTTTCACCAAAATCATTTATAACCCTAATTTCCGAATCAGTCTCCTCTTAACATTCATAACAAATCATTCGTTAATTTTTAACGGTTCAAAATTTATGGACATATACCCAACTTATATATGTATAACATATCCAAAAATAACAACGATCCAACGGTCAGATTAAAAATTATAACTCACGCAATATATCGTAAAAATACTGATTTGATTTTTAATACCTCCATTCCGACAAAAATATAGATAAAACACCACAACATTAACTCCTTCAATTATAACCACATAAAATAAATAAATCCATCATTTATATAAAATAAATATTTTCTTATCATATAAATCAATAATTAATTATTCATAAATAATATTACAGAATCACAATTATGACAACCAGACCGTTCCCAGGAAAGAGGGGGCTTTCCAATAAGGATTTCTCCTTACTGGCGCGCAATTAGATGACCAAACCTCTCCTTAGACAGAACTTTCTAGACATTGCCAATAATGTTATCTAATAATATTATTCAAATAATATGAATTATTGATCTGATAATGGGAAATACTGTGCAGTAATAATTATTGAAACAATAATAATATAAAATATCAACGCATCAATTATTGAATCAATAAAATAAAATATTGAACAGTAACTACTATAACAATTATTGAGTAGTGCCTTCTTACGTAAGAATCAATAATTCAACAATACTGTGCAATACCGTGTGCTACTATGCAACCATGCGCATTACTACATTTTAACCACCGGGTATTCCAACAGTGTTAACGGTAACAACTACGCCGTTATTTATAAAAACTCATACTTTGTCGTTTTCCTTCATCCGACCATTATCCGTTATGGGGCCCACAAATAGTTGCGCCGTCGTACGAATATTCCCCGACAGCAAGAATATTCCACGACCAAACGAATATTCTCCGACAACAAAAAATATTTTATAACCACTTGCGTATTTTGCAAAATTTGCACATTTCACCCATAACCAAAGCATTATATCAAATTAACTCCTTATTATTTTAATATAATAAATAGAGGAAATTCAATTTTTATTAATAAAAAAATTCGGGGTCTTACAACCTCCCCTCCTTATGAAATTTCATCCTCGAAATTGACATATGTACCTGGTGTTTCGAACAGGTGAGGGAACCTCGCTTTCATTTCCTAAATTGCATAGTTCCTCCACAAAACCTTAACTTGTGGTATAACTTTGGTGCGTAAGATATGCTCTTTCATATCCAAGATCTTGACAAGTACCTCCTCGTACATTAAATCTTCGGCTATCTCGTCTGGTTCTAACGCAATAATGTGCTTAAGGTCGTCCACATATTTACGTAACATTGATACGTGAAAAATTTTATAAACACGCCACATACTTAGCGTTAAGGCGAGTCTATAGGCCATAGTTCCTACTCGATCAAGGATTTCAAATAAATCGAAAGTTTGAGCTTTCTTCTCTTCATCGACTCTTACTTCTAGAATAACACATTCTTGTACTTTCATCTTTATATTCATCAGCTCCGGTGTGTAGCTTGAGCGATTTTAACTTCATCAATTAAAGTCGTTTCTACTCGTATATTTAACATCATAACGTGGGTCCCTAGAGTCTTTAACTCTATCTTTATCGTTTATAAATCGTACAAATCAGGTCTTTGTGTTAACAACATTGCACTCGTACCCGCATACGATCTTCAACGCGTCAGCTACCACGTTCGCTTTTCCACGATGGTATGGTCAGAACAAGTGCCGAAATGAGTCGCCTCTTGAGCTCTTGGAAAATCTTCTCGCATTCCTCGCTTCATACAAATTTCGTATCTTTTCGAGTTAACTAATTTAACGGAGTAGCGATTCGATAAAATCCTTCCACAAATCTCCGATAGCAACCAGCTAAGCCTAAAAAGCTAGATATTTTGATTACTGACTTAGGTTGCTTTCAACTGTGACTTATATCCCAATCTTGGATAGCACATCACAATGACGCCTATCAGTTTACCACCGCACGAATATGAAGTCCCCTACGGAGAGTCTAGCTTCAATGCATTCCACAAAGGAAGTCACCAGATAGATGCTCGGGTACCAACTCTTGTACTTGGGTTTTTAACTCCTGAAGTTCAACATGAGCCATTCGATATGAGATTTCAAAAATTGGTTTTGTATCGGGTTCAAAGTCGGTACGAAATTTAATATCACGCTCTGAGGGTAGGCCAGAAAATTCTTTAGGAAATACGTCAGGAGATTTACTAACAACAGAAATATCATTCAAATCTGACGTATTTTTGTTTAAATCCATAATATGGTAAGAAAGCTTGACATTCATTTTTCAATAAACGAATGAATTTATAGCTTGATATGAAAGTGTTTAACTTCAATGGTTTGATTGCTTGAATTCGAATAACAGGTTGCTTAGGAATATGAAAACTAACAACCTTACGAAAGCAATCAATTTTGGCATGATGAGTAGTTAACCAATCAATCCCTAAAATCACATCAAAAACAAGTATCTTTAAAGAGATAAGATCAACAGGTAATGTGATTGTGCCAACTTGGATCAAACAAAATTTATAAACATTAGATGTGATAAAGGTTTTTCCTAACGGAGTCTCCACAGATAAGTCAAAGTCTAATTTATTCGGAGACAAGTTTAAACATTGAGCACAAGCAGGAGAGATAAAATAATGGGTAGAACCGGTATCTAATAAGGTATAGATTTTACAAGAATTTATAATTAACTAACGCGTGATACCTTCGTTCGGGTTTCTCGCGTTTTGGGCAGTCACGATAAACGCTTTTCCAAAAACCACCGACTTTATTTTGTCCGTATCCGCCTTTGGTGCCACCGTCTCAACTGGACTTGATTTCGCTACAAGACAAAATCGAGCTATGTAACCATCTTTTCCACAACTAAAACATACCTTGGAAGGCTGTGAACAGTTTGGACTTATATGTCCCTCTTCTTCGCATCTGTAGCATCTAACTGGAGGTCGTTCTCCTCCCCTAGAATTTGTTGCTGGTGCTGCTGCCGACGTCTTCCCGTCATCGTTAAATCTTCTCTTTTTGAAATTTTCGCTTGAATTATTTCTTCTATTATCTTGGCCATGATTACCACTGAAGTGGTTACCATTTCTGGCATCATAATTTCCTCTACGATGGTTATCATCGCTCCGATGACTTCTATCATCGGTATTACCCTGGTTGTTGTCCCTCGGTTGAACATACTCACTATCTCGCTCTAATAACTGAGCCCTGTTGACAACATCTGAATACAGAGAAAATTTATGAGAGATAAGGTATTGACGAATCTTGGGTTTCAGACCTCTCAGAAACATCCTCGTCATACGTTCCTTATTTTCTACCAAATGAGGTGCAAACCTAGATAACTCCGCGAACTTTGCTTCATACTGGGACACCGTCATGTTTTTCTGCTCCAGTCTAATAAACTCTACCTCTTTCATATGACGAATACTTTCAGGAAAGTACTTGTCATTGAACAATTTCTGAAATGTTTCCCAAGACATACTGAGTACAGCTGGCTGGGTACGCTTCACAGATTCCCACCAGTAATCTGCCTCACTACGAAACATAAAGGTGGCGAATGGAACCTTCTGTTCCTCCGTTCAGCCCAATACATCGAATATCTTGGTCATTTGCTTAACCCATATTTCCGCCTTAATCGGATCGGGCTTTCCCCAGAAATCTGGTGGTCCCAACTCCTTGAACTGCTTGGCTGTGACAGACCGCGCGTTGCTATCTTTTCCACCCGTATTTTGTACACGAGTCTCCCTCGTCTGATTTTGCATGAACTGCAAAAAGTTTCTAAACATCGCATCATTCATCGTTTGCTCGGTAGTGTTGTTTACAGGAGGAATATTGTTTTCCTGTTGCACGTTCTCTTGGTTGGTAAGTAAAGGCTGTTCCACAGTCTCATAGACTCCATTGTTAACGTTCTCAGCTGCCATTCTTAAATACTGCCATAAAATAAGGGTTAATTAAACAAATTAGCATATCACATAATATCCTTATATTATGACTAACCAACAAATAAGCTTAGATAGGACACACTATCGAAGGATTTACTCATCTCTCGCCTCCTAGTTCTATTCCCCGATCTCCGCCAGAGACCATATCCCTAAGCTTTGATACCAACTGTAACACCCCCAAAATAGGTATACAACACCCATTCTGAGTCGCCAAAATACATGGTATAGAAAGCAAACTACAACTTCAATAATACAAATGTCGTGTAAAATACAACGACACCACTATGAGTTTAAATACAAAATATTGTCTTCTAGACAATATCTATACCTAAATAAGTCCTTATTATAATTATTCATACACTATTTTACAAAAATAGTGAGGACAGCTAAAACATCTTCCTAGAACCATCACTCCATACCCCGACTCGATCCTGCTATGTTCTTACCTCCTGAGAAGAAAAATGGAACAAAAAGGAAAAGGGTGAGCTCAACTAGCCCAGTAAAGAATATTATGACTAAGATAATATACAACAAATTATCGTTAGTCTTCAACAGGGAAAATTTGATAAAATATAATAGACAACAAGTTTTAGATCAAAAAAGGCAGCGGAAATAACAATTCATTAGAAGAGTTAAGTAGAGAATAAAATCTACTATCATCTATGAATTTAAAAGTTCATCATCAATATTTTATCCCTATAACATCAATCAATATACATCTTTGCATCAAATATTCATCTTTGCACTGCGGGCCAAACATATTCATTTGTAACACCAGTTGGTCATGTTCATCTCAACACTTGTTCATCTTTGCACTACGGGCCAAAGATATTCATCAGGTAATCATACATCTTTGCACTACAGGCCAAAGATATTCATCAAATATCATCATTGAGGACTGAGGATGATGAAAAACATTTTAGAGAACGAATCCAATAAGACAGAAGGACAAATATTAGGGACTCATATTTTAGTTTATCCAAATTCAATAATACTCCATAATAACCAAATGTGAAGTAAAATTCAAAAATAACGCTCAAAACATGGATACAATCAAAGATAGTAGCCAAAATAGACATCTTAGATAAAAAAGAAAATTTTTATTTTTTGGTGAATAGTGTCGTATTCGTGAATAGTGTCGTATTCGTGAATAGTGTTGTATACTTGAATAGTACCGTATACGTGAATAGTAACCCCAACATAACAAGTTCCAAATTTGATTAAAAAGTTCACCAATATTTCGGCATAATGATATTGAAGAAAATAATATCATTTAAGAAGAAAATAATATCCCTTACCTCAAAGAATCAGTACTTCGGAATGAAAAGTCGGAAGTGATGCTGAATGAAACTTGTACTGAACAGCAACTCTCAAAGTATCTAAATACTCACAAAATACGCTCAATAATATAGAGAGAGAAAGAGAGAAAACTTATGTTTCTGGTGTGATTTTCAATTCTAACTTAGCCCTCTATTTATATGAAAATGTTAGCACGCCGTAGCAGACTTGACCTGCTACCTGATGGTTTTACCTGCAACTATTGCCACCCACCACATTTGAAATTTAATTCAGCACATTTCTTCACCAACCATAAGTGGGGCCCACTCAATTCTAGAATTTTCCACCAAAATCATTTATAACCCTAATTTCCGAATCAGTCTCCTCTTAAAATTCATAACAAATCATTAGTTCATTTTTAATGGTTCAAAATTTGTGGACATATACCCAACTTATATATGTATAACATATCCAAAAATAACAACGATCCAACGGTCAGATTAAAAATTATAACTCACACAATATATCGTAAAAATACTGATTTGATTTTTAATACCTCCATTCCGACAAAAATATAGATAAAACACCTCAACATTAACTCCTTCAATTATAACCACATAAAATAAATAAATCCATCATTTATATAAAATAAATATTTTCTTATCATATAAACCAATAATTAATTATTCATAAATAATATTACAGAATCACAATTAGGACAACCAGACCGTTTCCAGGAAAGAGGGGGCTTTCCAATAAGGATTTCTCCTTACTGGCGCGCAATTAGATGACCAAACCTCTCCTTAGACAGAACTTTTTAGACATTGCCAATAATGTTATCTAATAATATTATTCAAATAATATGAATTATTGATCTGATAATGGGAAATATTGTGCAGTGACAATTATTAAAATAACAATAATATAAAATATCAACGCATCAATTATTGAATCAATAAAATAAAATATTGAACAGTAACTACTATAACAATTATTGAGTAGTGTCTTCTTACGTAAGAATTAATAATTCAACAATAATGTGCAATACCGTGTGCTACTGTGCAACCACGCGCATTACTACATTTTAACCACCGGATATTCCAACAGTGTTAACGGTAACAACTACGCCGTTATTTATAAAAATTCATACTTTGTCGTTTTCCTTCATCCGACCATTATCCGTTATGGGGCCCACAAATAGTTGCGCCGTCGTACGAATATTTCCCGACAGCAAGAATATTTCACGACCAAACGAATATTCCCCGACAACAATGAATATTTTATAACCACTTGCGTATTTTGCAAAATTTGCACATTTCACCCATAACCAAAGCATTATATCAAATTAACTTCATATTATTTGAATATAATAAATAGAGAAAATTCAATTTTTATTAATAAAAAAAATCAGGGTCTTACAAATTTGCACCTTAAATTTTATTTTGAATTAAATACGCCCTAAATTATGAGTTTCAAAACATATTGTACTCTCTGCACCCTCTACTTCAAAATAATTTACATCCTAAACTCTAGTGCGGAAGATGCAAATTGTATTGAAACTCAAAGTTTAGAGTGCATTTAATTCAAAATAAAATTTAGTGTGTAAATCGATTTTAGGGTTAAAGTTTATGATGCAATTTGAAATTTAGTCCTTTCTTTTTTTAAGACTTCTCAAAATGAGATTTTATTTTCCAAATTAATGCACCATATTTCATTATATTTATAAAAATCGTTATATTATTATGGTTTGGTAATATTCTTAAAGTCGAACTTCTCCAATCACCTTGTAGGTTAGTGATTAAAGGAGATTTGTGGCACAATTTAATAATCCCTCGATCAATTATACTACATTAAAACCACACTTTAATTAAAGGGTGCTTTACATAAGTATACAACAAATAGAAAGTAATTACAAAAAAAGTGCATCAACCAAATAATTATAAAAAGAGTGTAATTAGGACTCATATTACAAAAATAGTACAATTCACATTAATAAAGAAACCTAAAATCAAGGACAAATAACTGACATAATTAATAATTCAAATTCAAATATTTAGATCTAACAACTAGGGGTGTAAACGGTATTAAACGGATACGGATACAGGTATATCCGTATCCGTATCCGAAAAATTAATTCGCTATCCGTATCCGTATCCGGCGGATTTTAAAAATATTATCCGTATCCGGTATTCGGAAAAATATTCGAATACGGATAATATCTGTTACCGTTTATTTTACCCGAATAGACAAATTATTCGAATATCCAAATATCCGAATTCGTTTATCAGTAACCTAATATAAAATTCATTCAAAATATTTACAAAAATAAAATTAAAGTTTAAATCATACATATTAATTAAACACAATTTAATATTTAAACCATACATATTAATTAAACATCCTAATCATAAAGGGAGGAACATGTTAATTGACGTTTTGGGTGAAAATAAAAAGATTCAATAATGTAACCGATACTTTGTTTGATGGATCAAATTAAAATTAAAATCTCAATATTATTCTTTCAAATTTTATTAAATAATAAAAAAGAGAAATAAATTAATATTTAATAAATGAATAGTAATATTTATGGGAGATTTATTTATTATTTATCCTCAATAAATAAATTACATGGTTATAAGAAATTATTCGATTTCATTATATTGATGGAGAGTGCGAGTTATAATGTATGTGTGACAACTAGTTAATCTAACTTGATTCAAAATTGACATTGAACTTATTTTACATATTTGAACTTCTAGTTTCTAAATAATTAGGCAAATGAAAGTGATAAATACTCTCTCCACCCAAAAATTCATAAACGTGAATTAATTTATTTAACTCTCCCTTCTAGAATAATTTTAAATTAATTCAGACCTAACACATTTTAACAATAAAATTATATTGTCCATTGCTCCCGCCTCTCGACCGTTGTCCTTAAACGTGTGTGTATATATATATAAATATATATTAATAGCTTATATAAATGAATGTAAGTGATTAATTAATGAATGTAAATTATTAATATATATGTGTGTGTGTGTGTATATTGTATATATATATATATGTAAGTTATTAATTAATTAATGCAAGTTATTAATATATATGTGTATATATATATATAGAAATTGGATCAGGTCCGGACCTCCCGGACGGGAGAAAATCCGGACCCAAATTTTTTTTTTTGGTAGAACAACTAAAAAAAAATTATAGAACTGAAATTTTTTCATAATACATTGTTTTGGGCGTGTTTTTAATACCTACACCAACCAATGTATATACAGTCTGCCCAGACTGTACAGAAATGTTTTGGTATAGGCATCCAAATCACGCCCAAAATACTGTATTATGTAAAAAATTCCAATTTCAAAATTTTTTTTTTACTTGTTTCAAAAAAAAACAAAAAAAAAAGTCCGTATTTTAATAGAGTCCGGGATCCCGGACTGGATCCGGACTCTATATATATAATAACTTATATATATAAATGTATATGTAAGTTATTAATTAATGAATATAAGTTAAAGTGATTAATTAATGACTCTAAGTTATGATTTATTAATATATATATATATATATATATATATATATATACACACACACACACACGTATATATTAATAACTTATATAAATAAATGTAAGTGATTAATCAATGAATGTAAGTTATTAATAAATACATATATTATATATATTATATATATTAAATTATTAACAACTTATATAGGTAAATTATTAATTAATAATTTACATTAATTAATAACTTAATTAATGTAAATATTAAGTGTGTGTGTGTGTATATATATATATATAAGTTATTCGGATATGAATTTCAGATATCGGAATTCGGATATCCGTATCCGCCGGATATATTTACGGACGGATGTTAATCGAATACGAATACGCCTATATCCGTATTCGTATCCGTTTATTTACGGATACCTTTAAACCGAATACGGATATATCCGTTTTTTTCGAATACGAATAATATCCGCTTTTTTTCGAATACGGATGCGGACGAATACGAATTTTCCGGTTACCATTTACAGCCCTACTAACAACAAATAACTGCGATGAGAGATGGGGAATTTTCTTCTGGAATAGTTGCGCCGGCGGCGGAGGAATCATCGGAGAGATTGGAAGGAGTAATATAGGATACGGAGCCAAAGAGGAGGCCGCCTATGTCACCGAAGGCGGAGGAGACGCGATGGATGAGAGAGGAGAGTGTGGGTCCCGATATTTGTATCTTCTCAATTGGAAGGCCGTCCATGGCCACTGCTCTCCGATGCTGCACAACTTTGTACCGTGTGTAAGTACGAGAGAGATGGGACAAAAATGTCTTGCAAAGCGACACATATTTAGAAGTTAAAATATATTTCGGAGTTATCAAAACAAATCAAAAAAGAAGAAGTCAGAGTTATCGAATCATCAAGAACAGATCCAAAACGAATTCGGAGTAGCCGAACAAAGATGAAATCACGAAAAAAAAAAATTTATGAATATTTGGTTACCCACAAAAACTAAAATTGTTACCTTCGTACGAAAGTTTGGTTACCAACTGCATCATATTCAAAATAATTTTATTTTTAAAAGGTTATTTATAAGTAACTAACAGCTACATAAATGGAAACTTAGACATGACATTTTGGATACCATATGCACGTAACACTTGGAGATTGTTCTTAATTTTTTTTATAATTAATTTATAACCTAATAAAACTAAATTGGTTACCTTAGTATAAAGTTTTGGTTACCAACTGCATTAAGAAAAAATTAAAAGTGTGGAGGTTGATTGGTTACTTTGATATGACAGTTTGGTTACCTTAGTATGAAGGTTTGGTTACCACCATCTAGCATTTGAAGGAACGCATTGAACAAATGTACTACTACTCTGTCTCTGTGGTGCTTCTGCATCACGTCGTCTTTGTTACAGGAGAACATCCTCATCATCCACTTCTGAACTGCAAGATGGTTTTGGACCAGCAGAAACAAAGTTTTTTAACCAAGCAGTTTGAAATCTAGGAGATCCTCTGTTACCTTGTTCGCATTTTGACTGAAGGAACCTTTAGTTGGGATCTGAATATTTGATTTTGTTATACTTCTGTGCTGATTATTTGCTTGCAGTTGTGTTTCCAAACTTTGAAGTTTGCAAACTGTCTTGGCACAAATATTCTTGGGAAAAAGAAATGCACTTCATCAATTTCGATTCAAGTCCACCACGACCTTCTAAAGGAAAAATGCAGGGTTGCCTGCCAACTTTTTATTTGGTCTATTTAATAGTAAATTATTTCTTTTGGGCCGAATCTCAAAACTCTGATGGAAAGGAGTTCGGTGGAGGGGATTAATAGAAGGGAGGAAGAGAAAGTGCTGAATTGCAACTTATTAAAATACTCAACTAAATTAAAGGGATAAAAATGCACTAATTTTGTAAATAAAATATTGCACATGCACTAATTTATAAATATTTTATGAGTGCACTATTGATGTAATTATTTTTAAAAATGTATTATAAAATGTAATTGTTCCTTAATTAAAGGCATTTAGCCCGAGTGGTATTACTCGACACATGGTAAATCATGAGGTTGGGGGTTCGACTCGAATTAAATATACTTACACCTGTCAGACGGGTCGGTCCGGACCAAAACAGCCCGGGTTTTGGCGGATCAAAAATTGTAAGCCCAAAGCCCGCGGGTTCATGGATGGGCTGGGCTGGCTAGCGGGCCGAAGGTATTTTATACCTATTTTTTGACATTTTTTAGGCTTAATGTGAACAGACCGGGTTTTCAATGGACCGAGGCACCGAGCCAAAAAAGCCCAAATTTCTGTGGACAAAAAAAAGTCCTAAAACCCGTTTTTTGACGGATGGGTCGGGCTGACTCACGGACTTTGGACCCGTTTGCCAGGTCTAAATATACTATTCTCTTATCTCCCTTCATGGAAGACTACAAAATAAGTTAAATAAGGTGCATTTCTGGTAGAATATTTCCTATGCGGCTTTGCACATGATCCTTTAGTTGTAAGAAAAAAGTGCGCTTGGAATTGAACATGGAAATGGACTGGAAACATAGAGAGAATATCTGAAATTGTTTCTCTTTAGATTCTCTTACATTTAGTTAAATTGTACTATTTCCGTTCCTAAAAAATTGTCGTTTAAGGTTTTGGCACATGAATTAAAAAAGTATCATTTACCAAGTAAAATTTGTTTAAAATTTCATCACTACCCTTTTATGGGAAGTTGTAAACTATTAATACAAGGGAGAGAGTTTTTTGGGACAATGAGAGAATGTAGGGGTAATATAGGAAAGTAAATAATTTATTCTCCTTGAAAGTTATAAACGACGAAATTTTTGAAATAAATTTTTTCTTCTAAAAGGACAATCTTTTAGAAACGGATGGAGTATTTTTCACTAGCATTAATAAAATAAACTCAAGTCAACAATGTCTTTAATCTCAACAACTCGCAAAAAAAAAAACGACAGTATCTATATGTATAATTATTTTTTTTAACTAAAGGCAAGAAAAATTATTATTAAAAATATCACAAGATCCAAAAGACTTGGATCTTGAAGTTTTACAAGCTTGTACCAACATTATAATTACAACAGAATAAACATTTATCCAAGACATGTACAGTGAGAAGCAAATTCATATATATATATATAGAGAATATATCTTAAGCTCACCCCTTATTCAACTCACCCGAGCTCACCCCCTTTTAGCGACGGACACGACGACGGTTCGATCATACAACCGTCGTCTATACTTATAGCGACACTATATGTTGTCCGTCGCTAAAAGTATAGACGACGGTTGTATGACCGAACCGTCGTCGGGTCCGTCGCTAAATGGAGGGTGAGCTCGGGTGAGTTGAATAAGGGGTGAGCTTAAGATCCGGACCGATATATATATATATATATATATATATATATATATATATATATATATATATATATACACACGGAAAGGATCAAGCTTACCCCTTAATCCTACATCACACCCCAATTAACGACGACCGAACGACTTAATTTTCTCAATTTTCTCATCACATCTCTATTTCTCAACTTCAAATTATCCCACAACATGAACAATATCACATAGTATATTTATATCCAAATCCATTACATCTCGCAATACCAATTTATTTATTAAATTTTTATTTTAATAATTTCTGAAAATCCATATCATCACATCTATACCATGTGAGTTACTTGTACGAATATTATACACACACTTCTTAACACAATGGCAAACCAAAGCACCCCATTATTCAAGGTAATTAAAAGTTACTAGAATCAAAATTTGAGCGGTAAACTTAAAATTAACTTTCAGCTCTTGGAACAAAACATTGACGTTCCATCAGAAAGGTGCAGGGTGCAACCCTTTGGGGCTATGCAGCAGTTGCACTTTGGCTTCAGCTTTTGTTCACCGGAAGACGGGCAAGTCATGTAATTAACATCCAAGCAATATAAGGGACAAGCTCTGGTGACTACACCATTCGGATTCGCTCCCAACAGTAACATGCCTATAAATTAACACCCAAAACATGAAATAATATTATTAGCCAAATTCTTCAATTGTGATCTTCACCTAGACACCTATTAATATTATTAGCCAAACTTAATACCCCGATATTATTTCATGAATAATCTCATAACAAACAAATATGTGACTTAATAGGACTATTTAATCCATGGGATTATTAATAGTCTTGGGATTATAATCCCATGAATTATAATCTTGGGATCTCAGGATTATAATCCTTGCAAACAAACATGACCCAAGTTCCTTATTCCGGCCATATTTTTTACAAACAAACATACTATGATGTAGCCTATGAGCAAATGAATCTGATTGCCAGGAAAAACATAACTAATTAATTATTAAAATCTGAGGCTAAATGAATATGAATTTGATATATAGCAGTGAATATTAGCAATTACTACTTGAATTAAAGGTGAAAAAGAATTTACCACACACTAGCAGGACCATAACACCAATGTTTCTGCTTGAACCCATGCTTCCATATCAGTATTTGTAAAGGTTGTATATAGGTTTTTAGGTGATTTATAGAAAAGCAGTATATTGCAGATAAGGAACTTCACTTCAAAATGCTAGCTAGTATATATGTTTAAATTTTTATTGAGATTTGGGGGGTGTATTCAATTAAGATTTTTAAAGACTTTTTTTAAGTGACATATTTTTGTAGAATTTATGGAATTTTAATGACTTTCAAAGACTTTAAAGACTTTTTTAAAATGACTTTTATAGACTCTATGAAATAAGTAATAGACTTTTATAAACTTTTTATCAAGACTGTGATAGACTTTTGTATACTTCTAATATATCTTGCAACTTATATTAATTGTTAATTAGCCCATGAGTAAATCTCATTATATTATTGTGGCATGAGATTTTATATATGTTGAAAGCGTTCATATTATTCTACTCATTTCATAATACATTTGGATACTCGAATACCAATAAAACTTTAGAAACTACTGACGCAATACAAAAATTAAGCTCACTTTTCATTGAGTTATATATACTTTATGCATATGCGTACACTTATTTGGAATTATTGTTTTTTATTCCAGTCTACAAAAGTTGTCATCAATATTTATTTACGTAACTAGCAATTAAAAATTAATATAAACATTTGCAATATATATCGATTTCCATTCAAATATTTGAATATTACCTCGTCTTAGTATAAAAATTTGCAAATAAAAATAATATATACTTGTTTCATGTATATTTTAAAATAGCAAGTTATTTTTTAAATAAAAAAATATTTTTTATTTATATTCTTTTTAATAAATTTTTAGTTTAGTAATGTAACATATAATAAAATTATGATAAAAAGCTTGAAGAATTTATATATTTTATACAACTATATATCACTATAAAGTACGTACTCCTATATAAATTGCTTTCCCTATCTCTCACTTTTTTTTCTTCATTTAACTCTGATTAAGTTAATTTACGAAATTATAAAATTTTAAAATATTGTGTATTTATTTTTATTTTTGAAATAATAACATGTGTTTATTATTAAATAACAAATAAATTCAAAATTTTAAAAATTTGAATTTTGTACGTTGACTACAAAAACAAAATAAATATTTTTTTTTTGTGGGTACAGCAGAAGTATTAATTATTCTAGATTATAAAGTAATTAGAAATATTGGATTCATGTGAAGTAATTAGAAATATTGGATTCATGTGAATTGTATTTTAAATTTATTTAGTTTATTAAGATGAGAGATATAAAGTCTTTAGAAATCTTTAGAGATAAGGTCAGACTTTGGATATGGGTTGATAGTTATAATTCTTCTTCTAAAGTCTGTCAAACTCTACCATTTAATAGAAATCTAAAAAGTCTATGACTTTTTGAATACCAAAATACTTTTATAGACTTTGTAAAAATCTTAATTCAATACCACCTAATATTTAAAGACATTAAAAAAGTTGTAATTGAATACCACTAAACTTTTATAAACTCTTTAAATGTCTTGATTGAATACAACCAAACTTTTAAAATCTTTAAAAATCTTAATTGAATACACCCCCTTATATTAAAAGTCAACTAGTTTTAATTCAGTCAAAGTCTTCCATTAATAATTATTTTTTAACTTCTTCCTAGCTCAGAGAGGAATATATATATATATATATATATATATATATATATATATATATATATATATATATATATATATATATATAACATGAGATGAAGGGCCAGAGATGTTGAAAATTGTGTATCTTGGGTTTGACTTTAACTTGTTATTGTGGAGATGAAAGTCAGTAATTGCAGCTAGCTAGTATGAATGATTTCTGAAGCTCATGTCATCACTATTCTAAGCCATGAAAATGGAAAAAGAAAATGAAGAAAATAAATGAATAAAGCCAAAACAATATAGAGAGGCAATGCCATGAAATTGACCAAGTCTGGTGAAGTTGCAGTAATATTTAGACTTGGCTTATTCTTCACAATTTTTGGCACTTTTAGGCATCCACAGAGCATAAACCAGTGGGGGACTCAAAAATTTTATGTTGTGGGGAGGAGTTTCTATTTTTAATAGGCCACATTTTAAATTCAAAAAAATGCACCCAAGAAATTCTAAATAAATAACATGTTTAATGCATAACGGTTTGATTTTTAATGTTTATCTTTTGAAAAGAGAACACTATACATAACGAATAAAATTATACCACATTCTTAAATTCATCGTATCAATTCATACCATTAAAATAAAATTAAACACTCAATAATGTAAGTAAGAGTTAATATGAAACAAAAAATATATAGTTAAAATTCATAAAATTTATAAAGATTATTCATTTTATGAAATAAAGAGTAATATTTGTATTGTCTAAATTAAATTAATTCTCGTAGTTTAAATTATGAAAATCAACTTTAAAAGTTAAAATAAAACTCATTTTGTGAGATGAATAAAATGTTAATTATTATGAATTTATACTTTTTAAATATACAAATAGGTACCCCATATACAAGATTTTCCAAAAATTTATGGGGACCCCACTGCACCCGATGTAAGTCTGAGCCTGGCAAAAGGCACTAGAAAGAAAAAGGAAGGGAAGAAAACAGAAGAGAAAATAATTAAAAAATTTCTAAATTTTATTTTTATAAGTTTTTTTTAGAAGATGAAGGGAAGAAATTTGGAGGTAGAGATGATTTTATTTTGCCAAAAACTACATTTACTCCATTGTATTTGTCGACTTGTAACCAATTGATCACTGAACTTTAAAAATACGTAATTGGCCCGCTGTGCTTTTTAAAAAATAAAAATCAGGTCATTCCATTCAATTTTCGTCACAGACGTTAAATATTCAATCCAATTTTTCTACGTGGCTTTTTTTTTAAATAAAAACAAAACACGTGTATTTTGCTGATGTGTGCATTAAGACAATCATCATTACCCAAATACGGCAATCCAGAAGCCTCCCGCCAGTACAAAAAAAACCTTATTTCCGATGGACATTTCCTTCAGTATTAGTCTTATTCCGTCGGAATTAGGTTATTTACGAGAAAACTTTTGGTCGTAAATTCTGTCATAATATTACACGCATCGAAAATAAGTCCGTCGAATTTTCCGTCGTAATTCTTTAACTTCGATGGAATTAAGTACGACGTAATTCCATCGTACATAACCTAAGTTCGAGGCATTATTTCTGAGGGAATAATTCCGTCGGGGATAATCCCACATACGTTCGAGGAAATATTTACGACGGACTATTTCAGTCTTACATAATGAGTGATAAATACGACGGAATTTTTGTCGTACATAAGCTATTACCTACAGAATTTTTATTTATCAATTAAATCAGAGAACCTTATTTTTGACTGAATATTCGTCGAAATTACCTTATTCCGTCGAAAATAAGGTTTTTTAAGAAATGTTTTTTAAAAATTTTTTAGGGTCCAGGTGTTTAAACCCAATATTTTTGTACCTGCAACCTGTTTCAGCCCAATAACAGTACTATTTCCTATCATTCAACATATATATTCGCCAAATATATAAACTAAACTAACAATTACAAATAATCTACTAACTCATCAACAATTACAATAATCTACTAACCATCAACAATTTCAAATATTAACGAATGTTCCAAAATGTATATAGAGTTTACAACACTTTCAGAGACTACACTAATAAGTACAAATGAATGAATGACAAATGAATCTATAAACTAGTATGATTATTGACATCGCCATCACCCTCGCTATCGTCATAGCCATCGCCGGTCTCAGTCCCAGTCCCAGTCCCCTCGCCATCGCCATAGCCACCCTATTCATAAAATTAAAAATAAAAATCATTAGTTCGTATATATGTAAGACCCCAACTTATTATAAATAAAATTGAATTTCCTCTATTATTATTTTGAAATAATAAGGGTTGATTTGATTAATGTGGTTAGTTATGGGTAAAATGCGTAAATATCTTAAATAAGCAAGTGGTTATAAAATATTAATTGTTGTCAAGGAATATTCGTTTGGTCGTGGAATATTCGTACGACGGCGCAACCTTGTGTGGGCCCCATAACGGAAAGCAATTGAATAAAAAAAATGACAAGTATGTGTTTTTTTTATACATAACGGCGTAGTTGTTACGTTAACACTGTTAGAATATCCGGTGGTTAAAACATAGTAATACACGGTGTTGCACAGTAGCACACGCTATTGCACCAATTATTGATTCTTACGTAAGAAGACACTACTCAATAATTGTTACAGTAATTATTGTTTCATATTTTATTTTATTGATTCAATAATTGCTATGTTAATATTTTATATTATTGTTGTTCAATAATTGTCACTGCACAATATTTCCCATTATCAGATCAATAATTTATATTATTTGAATAATATTATTAGATAGCATTATTGGCAATGTCTAGAAAGTTCTGTCGAGAAAAGGGGTTAGGTCATCTAATTACGCGTCAGTAAAGAGAAATCCATATCGGAAAGCCCCTTCTTTCCTAGGAACGACATGGTTGTCAGTATTGTGATTCTGTAATATTATTTGTGAATAATTAATTATTAATTTATATGATAATAAAAATATTTATTTATGTGGATATAAATGGAGGAATTTTTAGAAAAGTGACAATTGTTGAAAATTGATATTTTATCTTTTCTGATAAAATAATTTATTTAAATATATTATTATATTACAATAATATAATAATGGTGATATTTTTACAATGAATGTGTGATATATGAATAAATGAGGAGGAAGAGTATTTTTGTTACAATAAATGCTAAAAACATGTTAAACATGTTGGTGGGCCCCATTTTTGACTGAAATTTGATTATAGCCTGCAAAATCGTCCGTATGTGGATTTCGGTCAATTTCTGCTTGGAATTTGGAAACACTTAAACTTACAAAGTTGTAGAGAATTGAATTTCCTATGGAATAAACATAAGATTCGAATTTTTTTTTGATAAAAGAGCTATTTATTATGAATTATTGAAGTTCCAGAATAATTGATTTTTGGAGTTTAAAATATTTATTTTAAGAAAAAAGTTTTTTTGCAATTGGGTGGGCCCCACATGAGTGGTAAACATGCTGAATTCAAATTTTCTAAGGTGGTGTGAAAATTTTTAAATATATTAATATTTTATTAAATTTTCTGCTTTGGTGTTCTAAGCATTTTCCTATAAATAGGGTGCTTAGATTAGAATTGAAAATCACAACAAAAATTGAAGTTTTCTCTATTTACATTATCGAGCGTATTCTTGTAAGTATTTTGATACTTTGAGTGTTGCTATACAAGTTCCCTTCAGCACTATATCCGATATTCCAGTCAGAAGTACTGTCCTTTTGAGGTAAGGGATATTTTTTTTATAAATGATATTATTTCTTTCAATATCATTATGCCGAAATATTAGTATAATTTTTCTTGTGAAATTTCTACCTTTTTGTGTTGGGGTTACTATTCACGTATACGACACTATTCACAGAAAAATTAAATTTTCATTCTTTGTCCAAGATGTCTATTATGGGTACTATTTTTTATTGTATCCATGTTTTGATCTTCATTCTTGAATTTTACTCCACTATGGTTTATTATGGAGTATTTTTGAACTTGGATTGTCTAAAGTACGAATTCCTAATATTTGTTCTTTTGTCTCACTAGATTTGTTTTCTTTAAAATATTTTTCATCATCCTCATTCCTAAATGATGATATAACTGAATATCTTTGGCCTGTAGTTCAAAGATGAATGATTTCCTGATGAATATCTTTGGCCTGTAGTGCAAAGATGAACAGGTGGTGAGATGAACATGAACAACTGATGAATATCTTTGGTCTGTAGTGCAAAGATGAATATTTGATTCAAAATGTATATTAATTGATATTACAGGGATAAAATATTGATGATGGACTTTTAAACCATAGAAGATAGTAAATTTTATTATCTACTTAACTCTTCTAAATGAATTATTATTTTCGCTGCGAATATTGATTTAAAACTTGTTGTCTATTATATTCTATCAGATTTTTCCCTGTTGAGTACTAATGATAATTTGTTCTATATTATCTTAGTCATTATATTCTTTACTGGGCTAGTTGAGCTTACCATTTTTCTTTTTGTTCTATTTTTCTTCTCAGGAGGCAAGAATGTAGCGAGTACTAGTCGGGGTATGGAATGATGGTTCTAGAAAGTTGTTTTAGTGGTCCTCACTATTTTTATAAAATAATGTATCAATAATTGTAATGAGAACTTATTTGAGTGTGGATATTGTCCAGAAGAAAATATTTGTATTTAAACTCACAGTTTATATGTTGTTGTATTTTGCACGACAATTGTATTAATAAAGTTATAGTTATTTCTGTAACATGTATTTGGCGACTCATAATGGGTGATGTATACCTATTTTGGGGGCGTCACAATATATGTGAGAAATAAAAAGATATTATTGTTAAATTAAAATAACATAAACATGCAGACTAATGAAAACAAAATAACATGCAGAATACTTGAGTAGGCGGGGGCTGATGAAAAGCCTGCTCTAGAAGGGTAACCACCATCCGGAGCATCTCGTCGCCCAACGCCTCGATCTGCTCCTGCGGCAAGCCCATACTCTATGCGGATGCCCCAGCTAGAACCTCCTGAACGAGCTAGTGAAGACGACTCCTGCTAGTCAGCTACTGACGAAGAAACACCATATCGATGATCAGCCTCTGGAATAACTCGTCGTCCAAGGCAACGCCTGAATGAGATGGTCCAATAGCTGCTCTCGGACGCTTGCGATGGCTAGATCTTGCAAAAATATATATATAACATGGCATCAATAATGTATAAGTTATGAGAATTTCGTGAAACATAAAGAATTAATATTATTACCTCCAGGTAGTGTATATGCGGGTATCCTCGACAGACCCACCACTCGATACCTGTTAGTACTACTAGTAGGGGGATACTGAGACTTAACCCATAGTCTCAGCTCCTCATCTCAAGATAACTCAATCTAGGGAGTAGAACCCATGGAATCTAATGGCTCAGAACCCCCCTAGCAGTCTCCAACTCAGCTATACGTTGGTCCCGAAGCTTTTGAAATCGATCTTGTAATTTATATTGTATACGTGAGTTAATAATATCATTTTATTTTATTTTGTGAATATTAAGATTTATAACAAGTACTGTATATTTTACCCGTATAGCTAAAGCTGCTTGAGACAAATCACGCTCCTCCTTAGGTGTGTGGGCCCGGTCCCAGAACTCTAACATGGTCGGAGCTCTGCCCAAGGTCTGACCCAAGGCCTATAATAGACACGGTCAATAAACAGTTATTAATAATATTTGTGCTAGAATTTGATAAGTTATTTCTAAATACATTACGGTTACCGTCTTTACCTCCGCGAAAGACTACGAGTCAGTCGTGTGTACTATGCAGAGCTTGGCCCGATTCTTCTTTGCCTGCTCAGACTTCTTCTGGAAATCTTTAGCCTGCCAGTGTGCACACATAGCCTGCCATGCTTGATCGGAGACTATGCGGGGCTGATGAACTATGATGGCGGTCCCGGGCTGGTCAAAAACTATTTGGGCTGCTCGTCGTCGCAATACAGCCAACCGAAGTAATTCGCAGCGACGCGTCCAATAATCACTGCATCAACGACTGTTTGAGAGACGCCCTCGACAAATCTATAATAAGTCTATAACAAAAGTCTAAAAGTTAGGAACTTATTTCTTAAACGCTACAACTATTGAAAATTATATAATACTGTTTAATTAATATAAACTTATTAACTTACATGAAACTCCCACAACACAGTATCCATAAAAGCTGGGTCGTACCGGTCGTGGTGAGTAAAGCGCATGCAGCAAGTCAGGAGGTGCGTCAAGTAGATCACGTGTAATGTATACTTAGCAATCGGGTCTAGTAAACTACAGTGAAAATATTACAATATGTGTGATAAGTTAATTGTGTTTTGCAATAATTGAAAGAAATATTAAATTATTTGGTTTATGGCAATTGATTAACACTCACTGTCCAAAAGTGACATCCACCGGTACTGTAAGTGGATCGAGATGCCGGCGGACGACCAAAGATATCGAGGTTCATCCCTCGATGTCGTCGACGAGGTGCATCTGTAATAATTAAAAGATCTGAGTCAATAAACATAAATTATCTCAGCTTGAGATATATTTAAATCATAGTTCAGACAACTTACTAGCTCCTGAAAACGAGCCTCCATCGTGGCTAGCATCTGCCGAACCGGATCACCAACCACCTCGGCAACCTCCACCACTATGTCTAGGCATGGATATGCTACTGCAATTACCAAATTAATAGACTATATTAAATTTATTTTATTTTATTATTTTTTAAATATTTCTTATTAAATTTAATTTATTTATTAAATTAAATCAAATTTGTTTTATTTTATTCAATTTAATTTAATTTAATTTATTATATTTATTATTTATTTTATTTATTATTGAATATTTATTTATTTTATTATTTATTTTATTTTAAATTTAATTTGAATTATTTAAATTAAATTTATTTTATTTTATTTTATTTTATTTTTTTAAATATTTTTATTAAATTTAATTTGCTTATTAAATTAAAAAAAATTATTTTGTTTTATTCAATTTAATTTATTTATTATTTATTATATTTAATTTTATTTATTATTTAATATATATTTTATTTATTATTTATTTTATTTTTTATTACTTTATTTTATTTTAATTTAATAATTTTTTAAATTTATTTTAATTTAATTTTCTTTATTTTAATTTAATTTAATTTTAGTAGTAAGAAACTAAGTAAATGCTACTTTGTTTATTTTAATATTAGGAAACTAATTAAATAATAAATAAATATACTTATAGGGCCCACGCATTTGGCAATTGCAGTATTCTGACATAAATTCTGTCAAAAATATCAAATATCACATTTACACAACATTGTCCACATTTTAAAATCCAAATTCAATACACTAACATATATATAAACTGCAATTGCATAAAGAAAAGCAAAGTCATTCATAATTATCATATATCCACATTCCAAAATCCAAAATCCAAATTTCAATTTCAGCCTCCCAAATTCACAGCAACAATATATCATACAAATATCACAAATATAATTAGGTTAATCTCATATTCAAACTCATACTAAACCTAAAACAAATTAAGCATCAAATTTAAGAAATATCATGTCCAATATCATAAATATCATACCTTTAATTAATTTGCAAACTAAGGTTTAGAATTATCATACCTTGAATTAATGTGCAAATTTCAGAAATATCGGTAGTGGTGGTGGTGGTGGTGGCATCTAGCGGCGGTGGCTGCTGCTGGTGGTGTCTAGTGGTGGTGGCTATTGTTGGTGATGGTGTTTGCTGGTGGTGGCGCCTGGTGGTGGTGGTCTCTGGTCAAAGTCTAAGATCTCGTCAAAGTCTTAGTAAAAAGATAAGTCCAGTTTTCACTTGACTTTCTCGTAGATAAATATTATAATACCTTCTTATATCAATTATCTAACAAAAATTATGTCTATGACCAACATGTCAAGACTTACCATTAAAGGTAATCTCATAGGCTCTATACAAAATAATTTCATTATCACATCATAATGAACTAAGTAATAGAAGTTGCCACAATTTGATGTTTTAACAACAAATTTCGATTTCGTTTGCCAAAATATGAATTTTATTTACCAAATGAAATTATGCTCCAAATAGTTCAAAGGCCAAATTTAGTCTATAAATAAAAATCTTAAAGAATCACCCCCACACTTTTAAATAATTGAAATCTTATTGAATAATTTCACTTCACAATATTATGCTCACTACTTAAAATAATTTTTAGATTAATTAACATTTTATGTAACAATGTTCCTATAAATATTACTTCCACATAAGAATATTAAGGAACAGTACTTCTCAAAACATAAAATAAGTTTTTATAAATTTTATGTATTAGTTATTCATATATAGATTGCTTCAACATAAGAATCTTTTAGAACACCCCTACATAAGAAAACAAGTTCTTATTTTCTTTGAATTACATAAAATCTCAAATCCAAAAATTATTTAACATGAGAATTTAAAATTATACATGTACATTTTTTAAGTATACCAACACGTAAAACTTGATTCTACATAAATAGTATAAAATTCATTATATACAAATTATAGCACAACTCATCATACTGCACAAATTTATTTGTATATAAATAATAAAATATAAACATTTATATTTAATTTCTAAGAAATTAATTTATCACACAAAATTAATTTATGTAGAAAGCAAATAAAATTCACACACATGAATTAGTATATCCTCAAGTATTTTCTTGTCCCAACTTGGATAGAAAATATCATAAACAATATATCTTTTGACATTTATGATGTAGAATTCAAGACAATTCTCATGCTAATATGAAAAACTTGAACTTCACTATATTTATAAAAATTCAAAAAATAAAATGTTTATCTCAATTAGAATATACAAAATTCATATGATCACATTAAAATTTACTACTTCTTGAACAAGAAGTACACACAAAAATAAATCAAAATATACCAATTATGATTATCCCAAAAACACTACGAATATCATTTTTAAGTGTTTTTTCAACATCAAAATCATATTATATACAAGATTTATTCAACCAAATCTACTTCTACACTATCTCTTCTAACTATTAGTTGATAATTAATTTTTTATCCACAAACAAAGTAATTTATCTCAAAATTCATGCATACAAATACCAAGTAATATTACACACTAAATATTACCTCAAACTTTCTATGCATAATTTTGTTCAAGAAGAACATAAATTCACTTTATTCTCAAAATAAATTAATTTATAACTAATTTGTTATACATAGAGACAAGTAAACTTCTCAAATTTTACTACAAACACTAATAATAAATTAATTTCAATTAGTTTATAAGAATAATAATTTTCTTAAAACTCACGCATATACACATTTAGCAATATTATCAACTCAAAATATTACTAGCCAATATATATGCACAAGTTAAAGTTTGTTCCACCATGAACAATTATCAAATTATCTCCAAATCAAATAAAACAAATCAACTTAATTTATTATATATGATCATTAGCAAAAACAATACTTACACATGCAAATATCATCAACACATGATATAATACATCACATATATACCATTCATGTATATATACTTATAAAATGATAAACAAATATCATTTATAAAAATAAAGGCAATCGTTAAAAAACATACCTTTTGGAATTAAATTCGAAGAACATTGATGAGTGAGTTTTATACTCATGAATCTGATACATTCGGGATTAATTTATTGTTGTTTTCAAGTCTTTTAGAATAGTTTTTAAGTGTTTGTGTCTATTCAAGCATGTTTTATGTTGTTTTGTAGGAATTGGGATAAAAGTTTCTTGGATCGACGTTTGGAGTGGCTAGATTCGCATTTTCGGCTTGCCATTTAGACAACAGTAAATTCATAGCCCATTTGAGTATAGCTCCAGACCTTATTTAGAAAAACTTAAATAATGAAAGTTGTAGATCTACTTCTCCTCTTTCCGGATCATCTTGAATCGTCGAAATCGGAGTTTGGACGAAGAAGTTATGGCCATTTTCCCAAAGGACGTCGAAGCAGAAAATGTCAAAACAAGTGTCGGCGCCGGGGCGCCCAAAATAGGCCTATGCCCAACGCCGAGGCGCTGGGGAGCAGTGTTTGAGTGTCAAGCCCAGCGCTGGGAAAGGGCTTGGTGATGGTCTGGACGCGTTTTTAGGTGAATTTTGACACCTTTTTGACTCCAAATTGGATTGGGTTTGTTCCTAAGCTAAAAATTGGACTTGTAACCTATAAATACATGATGTAAGGCATAAAATAAAGGGAAATTACATATATTAGACTAAATTCAATAATTTATTAAATTAGAATCCAAACCCTAGTTCTTAGTTAGCCATTGAAGATTGAAGCAAATTGAAGAACACTGAAGATCAAGATCAAGAGCAAGAGCAAGAGCAAGAGGGGAGCATCAGATTTGCTGACAACAGATTTTATTCTCTTCTCTTATCATACTTTTATCTTTTAATGTCTATTCAATTGTGGATTCTTGGTTTTAATTCATTAATTATGAACTAATTCTTTTATTAAGATTTCAATTGAACCTTTTATGGCTATAAATTAGTTATTTAATTTATTCCAATTATTTGTGTCAAAGTGAGTTGTTTATCTTGCCTTATGCTTATTGATTAATTATCTGATCAGTAATTACCTTGTACTCTAGAAGGAATTGGGAAAGGAATTCTAGGGTTAGAACTGAGCATGATATCATGTGACTTAGTTATTTGCACAGTGAATAATTAGGTTTGTGAATAGAATGAGAATATCTATTTGCCGCATGTAACACTTAAGGAATTAGGATTGTAGTGAGTTTAATTCAATTGTTTTGCATAGGGATATAGCAAAATTAACTTGGATTAAATAGAAGGCAAAAGATCACTTGAGAAAGGGCTTTTGGCATTTGAGAATTTCTGTTAACAATTCAGTAGACATAATAATTGGAATAGTTGAATAATTGATTTATAATTCATAATTGGGGATATTGGAGTCTTAATTCTTATTTATTTGAATTCCATCAATTTTTATTGTTTATTTGCTTTGAATAAGCTTTTTGTTTTGTTTAATTTAGTTTTATTAAATCTAGAAATCACAATTATTGGTTGTTTAAATAAAATTGATTTGGTTAAGAGTTAGTATTTGATAATTTTTATTAAATAATTCCTCGTGAGAACGATACTCTACTTTCACTTTATTACTTGTTGACCGTGTATACTTGCACGTATTCATTGATTGTGAAATCGATCAACAAGTTTTTGGCGCCGTTGCCGGAGAATTAATTTAATAATTTTACCAATATTAATTTCAATTAAATTAGTCTTAATTTAAACATTTTTATTTTTATTTTTCATTCTCTTCCTATATTTCTCTCTTTTTAGGTACCATGGATGACTTTGCGTATCAATGGCCATACACGAACATGACTCAACCAAGGGGAGCGGAGATTGACAGACGCGAGAAACTTTCTGCATTGTCAGCACAGATTAAGACACTTTCGAGGATGTTTGAAGCTTTTGAAGCTCAACGTCGTCAAAGTGTGGCGGTTACTTGTGATTATTGTGCTGAAAATTATATGAGTCATCAATGCGCCATCAGTTTTGAGCCGGTACATTATAGTGGTGATTACCCCCAATAGTTATGTCTATCCCAACAACTATCATCAGGATTGGGGGTATCACCCGGATTTTTCATGGAGTAACAATCAAGATCAATTTTATGCTCCAAGTCCAACATACCCACCAGATTTCTCGTGTCCACCTCCACAACAATAGGAAGAACATTCAAATTGGGAGGAAGCCTTGGAGAGATGTATTAAAGCTTCGAAAAAGAAACACGAGGAACATGAAAAGAAACATAATCAAACAGAGCTGAATATGCAAAGCCTAAGTGCGTCGATCAAGAATCTGGAAAATCAATTGGGTCAGATAGCACATGTGTTGAACATTAGTCCTGAATAAACTTGGCCCTATTGTGACGCCCCCAAAATAGGTATACATCACCCATCTTGAGTCGTCAATACATGGTATAAAATTCAAATACAACTTAATTATACAACAGTCGTGTAAAGTACGACAAAATACATGCTGTGAGTTTTAATACAAATATTGCCTACTAGACAATATCCACTCTCAGAATAAGTCCTCAATACATTTATTGTCACACTATTTAACAGAATAGTGAGGACTACTAGCTAACACTATCATCCTGAACATTACTCCGTTCCCCGACTCGTCCCAGCTACGTTCTCATTTCCTGAAGAGAACAGTGAAAGAAAGGGTGAGCTCAACTAGCCCAGCAAGAAATATTATGACTAAGATAATGCAGAATAAGTTATCATTAGTCCTCAATAATGTTAAACTGATAAAATACAATAGACATCAAGTTTAACTGCAGCGGAACAAGCAATCCATTAAAAGAGTCAAGTAGAGAATAAAATCTACTATCTTTTATAATTTAAAAGGTTTTTTCATCACTTTTATCGCTGGGACTCAGCTTAATAAATAATCCACATCATCCCTGCACTACGGCCAAGGATATTCATTAGGGTCACGACCACAAATTCCATGCACTACGGGCCAAGGATATTTGTGTATTCATCAATGGTCATGATCATGCCAACAACTGTCCATCAATGCACTACGGGCCAATAATGACTTTTACCACATCACTTGTTACATTACGGTCATGATTACACCGAATAATCCCTGGTCATAATCATACCAAGTCCATCCATGATCTACAGGCCATAAATGACTTTGAAAAAATATAAACATGAGGATGATGACAATGATATAAGAATTCAATAAAACAAGTTCAAGAATTAAGTTATTCAGGAACTAATAACATCCAAATTGTCAACATGATACTGCTTTGTAGAGTAAAATTCAAGAATGCTCAGAAGAATATTTCCATAAAAAATACTGGATGAAGCACAAATATCAAGGATATTCCACTAATTTAATGGAGTATAGAAGTCAAAATTTTAACCAACTGAGTATAATAACGAATGAAATAACAAAAAAAATCACCATACATGTTGTACTTCGCATATACAGGTTATTCCAACAGAATAATAATAATAACGGAACTAGGTCAGGTGAAAATCACACCGACAGGATGTTCCAACAGAATAATAAAGAATGGAATAACAACAGAAATCACCGTACATGTGGTACTTCGCATAGACAGGTTATTCCAACAGAATAATAAATACTGAATATTAAAGACGGAATCAGGTCCGGTGTAAAACACACAGACAGGATATTCCAACAGAATAATAAAGACGGAACCAAGTCCGGCGTAAAGCGCAAACAGGATGGTCCAACGGAATAATAAAGACAGAATAATAGAGACGGAACTAGGTCCGGCGTAAAGCACAGACAGGATTTTCCAACGGAATAATAAAGATAGAATAATAGAGACGGAACCAGGTCCGGCGTAAAGCATAGACAGGATGTTCCAACGGAATAATAAAGATAGAATAATAGAAGAATGTCACCAAGTATAGGGTAGCCCGCTTATACAGTTTATTCCAAAAGAATAATAAGGAATGGAATAACAGAAGTTCTCTTAATGAATATAAAAGAATAATATCCCTTACCGTAAAAGAACTGGATATAAGAGTAGGGAAGTAACAGAATACTTTTCTATAGTTTCTCTATAATTTCTCTCTAGAGTTTCAGTGAATTCATAAGAAAATAATGAAGGAATGAGCTTCTATTTATTGAAAAATGGAATGCATAGTAACTAATTCATGAACGGTCCTGATTAATTTACTTTTAATCAGACGGTCCATATTTAAAGCAAAATCTTTTAAATAAAATATAATATATATTATATTTATATAACATAATTCAACTTAATTCAAACCACTAACAATATAATATATATATATATATATATATATATATATATATATATATATATATATACATGCCAAATAAATATATAATATATCAACCACTTATTTTTTTCTCCCCCATAACCAACATCAATCCCCCACACACCCAATAATCAAATTCATTACACTCTTACCCATCACTATCACACTATCACTTTCACTTTTTCTTTTCCCCCACCATTTTTCACTCACACATATAATATATATATATATATATATATATATATATACATCATATATAACAATTCCCTCCCCTATACGTAACCCCCATTTCAAAATCAATTCTTCAACACATATGGGCCCGACATGTGGCGCCCATATGTGGGCCCCACCTTTAAATAATTGTTTACCGATTATTTTGAAAAATAGGTAAATAGGGGTCCATAAAATAAGCAAAACTTCATAAAAATCACCATAATAATTTTAACAACATTTATCATCTTTATTATAATTCACAATATTAATCGACTAGGTCGTTCCCAGGAAAGAGGGGGCTTTCCAATAAGGATTTCTCCCTATTGGCGCGCAATTAGGTGACCAAACCTCTACTTGGCAGAACTTCTAGACATCGTTAATATTGCAATTTATAATATTAATAACTCTGTCATTTCAATTATTAATTTAATAATATAAAAATATCGACAATAATTGAATCAAATAACGTGAGATACTATGCAACAATTACTATAGCAATAATTGAACAAAACTAAGTGACTTCTCACGTAAGCATCAATAATCAATACTGTGTGCTACTATGCAACCACGCGTATTACTGTACTTTTACTACCGAGTAGTTCAACAGTATTAACGGTAAAACTTCCGCCGTTATTTTTAATAAAATATTTTTTGTCGTTTTCTTAATCCAACAATAATTCTGTTGTGGGGTTCACCAATGATTGCGCCATTGTACGAATATTCCCTGCTAAAATGAATATTCCCCGACCAATCGAATATAATATAACAACTTGCATACTTTGCAGAATTTATAAATACTACCCACAACTAAAATATTATATCAAATTATTCCATAATATTCAAAAATTATATTTTATAGAAAATTCATTTTTATTCATAAAAGTTGGGGTCTTACAATCTCCCCTTCTTATGAAATTTTGCCCTCGAAACTAGGGTATGTACCTGACATGTCGAAGAGGTAAGGATACCTTAATTTCCTTTCAGATTCTAACTCTCAGGTCATTTCCTCAACATCGTGATTCCTCCATAACACTTTGACTTGAGGTATAACCTTGGAGCGTAAAATATGTTCCTTCTTATCCAAGATTTGAAAATGTACATCTTCATACGTTAAGTCTTCCGCTATTTCGTCCGGTTCTAACTCAATAATATGGTTCGGATCTTTCACATATTTACGTAACATGGATATGTGAAAAACGTTATGAACACAAGACATACTTGGCGGTAAAGCGAGTCTATAGGCCATAGTTCCTACTCGATCGAGGATTAAAAATGGGCCAATGAATCGAGGATTGAGCTTTCCTCTCTTTCCAAATCTTGTAACTCCTTTCCATGGAGCAACACGTAACAACACATGATCTCCTATATCGAATTCCACGTCCTTTCGATGAAGATCAACATAACTCTTTTGTCGATCTTGTGAAGTTTTTATACGTTGTCAGATCGTTTGAATCTTATCCGTAGTCATGCGTACCAACTCCGGTCCCAACAACGTTGCTTCACCCACCTCATCCCAACATACTGGAGAACGACACTTTCTTCCATACAACGCCTTGAATGGAGCCATGCCAATACTTGCTTGATAACTGTTGTTGTAAGAAAACTCCACCAATGGTAAGAACTTATCCCAACTTACCTTGAAGTCAAGGACACAGAGTCTTAATAAATCTTCAAGAGTTTGAATAGTCCTCTCTAATTGTCCGTCCGTCTGAGGATGATATGCCGAACTAAATCGTAAATCCGTGCCCATAGCTTTTTGCAAACTAACCCAAAATCGTGAAATGAATCTTGGGTCTCGATCAGAAACTATGGATACTGGCATACCATGCAGTGTTACAATCTCGTTTATGTACATTCGAGCAAGACATTCAAGTGTATAAGTTTCTCGTATTGGTAAGAAGTGAGCAGACTTTGTAAGACCCCAGTTTTTATAAATAAAGATGAATTTTCTATAATTATTATTTTTGAATATTATGGAATAAATTTGATATAATGTTATAGTTGTGGGTAATATTTATAAAATTTTCAAAGTACGCAAGTTGTTATAAAATATTCGTTTGGTCGGGGAATATTATTTTTGTCGGGGAATATTCGTACGACGGCACAATCATTGGTGGACCCCACAACGGAAGTATTATCGTAGTTAGAAAACGACAAAATTATCTTTCTATAAAAATAACGGCGGAGGTGTTACCGTTAAAACTGTTGAACTACTAGGTAGTAAAAGTACAGTAATACGCGTTGTTGCATAGTAGCACACAGTATTGATTATTAATGCTTACGTGAGAAGTCACTCAGCTATACTCAATTATTGCTACAGTAATTGCTGCATCATATCTCTTATATTATTGATTCAATTATTGTCACAGTATCATCTGTATAATATGTTATATTATTTAAACAATAATTGAGACGACAAGTTATAAATGATTAATAATTGTTGAAAGATTAAATATGTGTTGATTAAAAATAAAATGATTTCTGGTAATTTTTATTCAATCCTTGATGTATATAAAGAGTCTATTATTAGACGTTTGTGGTAAGTTTAATTATTTATGGGGGGCCATATGTCATCATCTAAGAGTCTCTTTCATAAATAGTAATTACCTTCGTAAATAGTAATTATCTTCGTAAATAGTAATTACCTTCGTCAATAGTAATTACCTTCGTCAATAGTAATTACCTTCGTAAATAGTAATTACCTTTGTAAATAGTAATTACCCTCGTAAATAGTAATTACCTTCGTAAATAGTAATTACCTTCGTCAATAGTAATTACCTTCGTAAATAGTAAATACTTTCGTAAATAGTAATAAATCTTCTATAAATAGAGGCCTAGGGCTTCATTATTTTTCACGAATTCGTTCAAGCTATAGAGAGAGAAAGTATAGAGAATAAGAGAGAAAGAAGAAGAGTATTCTTCTACTTCACTTATATCCAGTTCTTCTAAGGAAGGGAATATTATTTGTTGTACCTGTAAGGGGTGTTATTCTTTCTTATTCATAAAGAGAACTATTGTTATTCCATTTCTTATTATTCTGTTGGAATAACCTGTATACGCGGTTTACCCTATACTTGGTGACATTCTTCTATTATTCTGTTGGAACATCCTGTCTGTGTGTTTTACACCGGACCTGGTTCTATTCTTTATTATTCTGTTGGAATATCCTGTCTGTGTGTTTTATACCGGACCTGGTTCCATTCTTTATTATTCTGTTGGAATATCCTGTCTGTGTGTTTTACACCGGACCTGGTTCCATTCTTTATTATTCTGTTGGAATATCATGTCTGTGTGTTTTACACCAGACCTGGTTCCATTCTTTATTATTCTGTTGGAATATCCTGTCTGTGTGTTTTACACCGGACCTGGTTCCGTTATTTATTATTCTGTTGGAATAACCTGCTTGTGCGGTCTATCGCATACATGGTGATTTCTTTTGTTATCCCATTCTTTATTCTACTCAGTTGGTTAAAACTTTGACTTCTATACTCCACGAAATTAGTGGAATATCCTTGATATTTACGCTTCATCCAGTATCCTTTCATAAAAATATTCTTCTGATCATTCTTGAATTTTACTCTACAAAACAGTATCGTGTTGACAATTTGGACGTTAATAATTTCTGGATAAAATAATTCTTGAACTTGTTGTATTGAATTCTTATATCATTGTCATCATCCTCATGTTTATATTTTGTTGAAAGTCATATGTGGCCTGTAGTGCATAGATGGACTTGGTATGATTATGACCAGGGATTATTCGGTGTAATCATGACCGTAATATGACAAATGATGTAAAAATTAAAAATCATCATTGGCCCGTAGTGCATTGATGGACAGTTGTTGGCATGATCATGACCATTAATGAATACACAAATATTCTTGGCCGTAGTGCAGGGGTGATTCGATGATGTGGAATATTTATTAAACTGAGTCTCAGCTATAAAAGTAATGAAAAACCTTTTAAATCATAAAAGATAGTAGATTTTATTTTCTACTTGGCTCTTTTAATGGATTGCTGGTTCCGCTGCAGTTAAACTTGATATTTATTGTATTTTATCAGTTTAACACTGTTAAAGGCTAATGATAATTTATTCTGCATTATCTTAGTCATAATATTTCTTACTGGGCTAGTTGAGCTCACCCTTTCTTTCACTGTTCTCTTCAGGAAATGAGAATATAGCTGGGACGAGTCGGGGAACGGAGTGATGGACCAGAGAATAGTATTAGTAGTCCTCACTATTCTGTTAAATAGTGTGACAATAATTGTATTGAGGACTCCTTTTGAGTTTGTATGATCTCTAGTAGACAATAATTGTATTCAAACTCACAGTTATATTTTATCGTATTGTACACGACAGTGGTATTAGTAAGTTGTATTTGAATTCTGTACCATGTATCTGGCGACTCAAGATGGGTGATGTATACCTAATTTTGGGGGCGTCATAGACTTGGTCAATCTATCAACAATAACCCAAATTGCATGAATGCCTTGAGAAACCTTGGGAAGACCAGTAACGAAATCCATAGTAATGTGCTCCCACTTTTATTCTGGAATTTCAAGTGGTTGCAATGGACCTTTTGGTACTTGATGCTCCGCCTTGACTCGTTGACAAGTTAGACACCTTGAGATAAACAACGTTATCTCTCTCTTCATATTGCTCCACCAAAATGTATAACGAAGATCACGATACATTTTAGTACTCCTAGGATGGATTACAAACGTTGTGTTGTGCGCCTCCATCATGATTTTATACTTTAAATCAGGGTCGTTAGGAACATAAAGTCTGGAGTTGACTCGAAGTATTCCTTCATCATCGATTCTTACTTTCTGCATAGCACCTTCTTGCACTTTCTTCCTCATACGCATCAGCTCCAGGTCTGTAGTTTGAGCAGCTTTAACTTTATCAATTAAAGTTGGTTCTACTTGTATATTCGCCATCATCACGTGGGTCTGTGGAGTCTTTATCTCTATCTCCATTCTTTGCAAGTCACATAAAATGGGCCTTTGCGTTGACAATATTGCACTCGTACCCGCATATGATCTTCTACTCAATACGTCCGCTACCACGTTTGCTTTTCCAGGATGGTATTGGATGGTATGATCATAATCTTTCAATAGTTCAAGCCAACGTCGTTGTCGCATGTTGAGTTCCTTTTGAGTGAAGAAATATTTGAGGCATTTATGATCCGTAAAGATCTCCACTTTCTCCCCATACAAGTAATGCCTCCAAATCTTTAGTGCAAAGACAACAGCTGCCAACTCTAGATCATGAGTAGGATAATTCCTCTCATATTCTTTGAGATGTCAAGAGGCATAGGCTATGACTTTCTCATGTTGCATAAGAACACATCCTAACCCTTTGCCTGAAGCATCACTGTATATGACAAATCCCTCCAAGCCAGATGGTATTGTCAGAACAGGTGCTGAAATGAGTCTTCTCTTGAGTTCTTGAAAACTCTTCTCACATTCCTCAATCCACCCGAATTTTGTATCTTTCTGAGTCAGCTGAGTTAGTGGAGTAGCGATTCGAGAAAACCCTTTTACGAATCTCCGATAATAACCAGCTAAGCCGAGAAAGCTACGTACTTCGGTCACTGATTTAGGTTGTTCCCAGCTTTGAATAGCTTCAATCTTTGCTGGGTCAACAGATATTCCATGACTTCATACCACGTGACCAAGGAATGCTACTTCCTAAAGCCAGAACTCGCATTTCTTCAACTTGGCATAAAGCTTATATTCATGAAGCTTTTGGAGTATCAGCCTCAAGTGTTTCTCATGATCTTCGCGGCTTTTGGAATAAATAAGGATGTCATCAATAAAGACGACCACAAAGTGATCCAAATATTATTTGAATACTCGGTTCATCATATCCATGAAGGCAGCAGGAGCATTAGTCAATCCAAAAGACATGACTAGAAATTCATAATTCCCGTACCGAGTTCTGAAAGCCGTCTATGGAATGTCTTCGGTTCTAATCTTCAACTGGTGATATCCGGAACGAAGATCAATCTTTGAAAAGAATTTTGCTCCTTGTAACTGGTCAAACAGGTCATCAATACGTGGCAATGGGTTATTTTTGATGGTGACATGATTCAACTCCCGATAATCAATACAAAGTCTCATACTCCCATCTTTCTTCTTAACGAATAGAACAGGAGCACCCCAAGGAGATGTACTAGGACGAATAAAGCCAATGTCTAACAATTCCTGCAGTTGGGTCTTTAACTCCTGAAGTTCAATAGGAGCCATTCGATATGGGGCTTTGGAAATGGGTTTTGTACCGGGTTCAAGGTCGATACAAAATTCAATTTCACGCTCTGGGGGTAGGCCAGGAAGTTCTTCAGGGAATACGTCAGAAAATTCATTAACAATAGAAATATCATTCAAAACTGACGTATTTTTGTTTAGATCCGTGACATGAGCTAAGAAAGCATGACATCCATTTTTCAATAAACGAATAGCTTTATGGCTTGAGATGACAGTGATTGATTTTAATTGTTTAGTTGCTTGAAGTCGCATAATAGGTTGGTTAGGAATATGAAAGCTAACAACCCTACGAAAATAATCAATTTTTGCATGATGTGTAGTTAACCAATCAATCCCTAGAATTACATCAAATGCAAATATTTTCAATGAAATAAGATCGACAGGTAACGTGCGGGTGCCGATTTGAACTAAACAAGACTTATAAACTGTGGAGGTAATGAAGGTTTCTCCCAACGGAGTTTCAACAGATAAATCAAAGTCCAATCTCTCCGGAGTCAAATTTAAACGTTGAGCGCAAGTAGGAGAAATAAAAGAGTGGGTAGAACCAGTATCGAATAAAGTATAAACTTCGCTAGAGTTTATGATAAGCTTACCCGTGATGACCTCGTTCAGGTTCCTTGCTTTCTGGGAGGTCACAACAAACGCTCTCCCTTGCACTACTGGTTTTGACTTTTCTGGGGCGTCCTTTGGTGCCTCCATCCTAGCTGAACTTGTCTTCGGTGAACGACAAAATTGGGCTAGGTGACCTTCTCTTCCATAATTATAACATGATTTGGATAGCATCGAACAGTTGGGACTGATGTGTCCCTCTCCTCCACACTTGAAGCATATGATAGGTGGTCGTTCTCCTTCCTTAACGACAGGTGTTGATGCTGACGTCTTTCCATCATTGTTGAATCTCCTCTTCTTGAAATGTTCATTCTTATTGTTTTGGCCATGATTACCACCGAAGTGGTTACCATTTTTGGCCTATTGATTTCCTCCATGCTTGTTGTCACCGCTTCGATGACTGCTCTCGCTAGTATTATTACTTTGCCGGTTGCTATCTTTTGGTTGGGATGACTCATTATCACGCTCCAATAACTGAGCCTTATTAACAACATCTGAATACAAACACAGTTTATGAGAGATAAGATATTGACGTATCTCAGGTTTCAAACCTCTTAAAAACATTCGCGTCATTCTCTCCTCATTATCAACCAAATGGGATGCAAACCGGGACAACTCGGAAAACTTGGCTTCGTACTGCAACATGGTCATGTTATTTTGCTCCAGTTTAATGAAGTCTACCTCTTTCATGTGATGAATACTTTTGGGAAAGTACTTGTCGTTGAACAGTTCATGGAACTTCTCCCAAGACATCTTCAGTGCGGCAGGTTGGGTACGTTTTATATATTCCCACCAGTAATCTGCCTTTGCACACAACATGAAGGTGGCAAAGGAAACCTTTTTCTCCTCGGAGTAACCCAAGACATCAAATATCTTGTTGATCTGTTTAATCAACATTTCCGCCTTAAGTGGTTTTGGCTCTCCAAAGAACTCCGGTGGTCTCAATTCCTTAAACTGTTTGGCGGTGACCATCCGAGAGTTGCCAGTGTTTCCACCTATATTTTGGACAGGAGCTGCTCACGCCTGATGTTACATGAATTGCATGAAGCCATTGTTCATCATTTGGTCAGTGTTGTTATTTGCCTGAGGATTGTCGCCTTCCAGATGTACATTATCCTGACTATTGATCTGTGGAGACTCAACGGTCTCCTGTGCTCCATTGATGTTCTCAACATTCTCGGATGCCATTTTCAGATACTGCCACAAAACAAGGGTTAATAAATATATCACATATTATCCCTATACTCTGACCAACCAATTAAATAACAAATAAACTTAGGTAGGTCATACTAGTAAAAAAATTCTCCTTCTCTCCCCTCCTAGTTCTTGTCTCACATCTTAGCCAGGGATCATATCCCTAAGCTTTGATACCAACTGTGACGCCCCCAAAATAGGTATACATCACCCATCTTGAGTCATCAATACACGGTACAAAATTCAAATACAACTTAATTATACAACAGTCGTGTAAAGTACGACAAAATATATGTTGTGAGTTTTAATATAAATATTGCCTACTAGACAATATCCACTCTCAGAATAAGTCCTCAATACATTTATTGTCACACTATTTAACAGAATAGTGAGGACTACTAGCTAACACTATCATCCAGAACATTACTCCGTTCCCCGACTCGTCCCAGCTACGTTCTCATTTCCTGAAGAGAACAGTGAAAGAAAGGGTGAGCTCAACTAGCCCAGCAAGAAATATTATGACTAAAATAATGCAGAATAAGTTATCATTAGTCCTCAACAATGTTAAACTGATAAAATACAATAAACATCAAGTTTAACTGCAGCGGAACAAGCAATCCATTAAAAGAGTCAAGTAGAGAATAAAATCTACTATCTTTTATGATTTAAAAGGTTTTTTCATCACTTTTATCGTTAGGACTCAGCTTAATAAATAATTCACATCATCCCTGCACTACGGCCAAGGATATTCATTAGGGGCACGACCAAAAATTCCATGCACTACGGGCCAAGGATATTTGTGTATTCATCAATGGTCATGATCATGCCAACAATTGTCCATCAATGCACTATGGGCTAATGAGGACTTTTACCACATCACTTGTTACATTACGGTCATGATTACACCGAATAATCCCTGGTCATAATCATACCAAGTCCATCCATGCTCTACAGGCCATAGATGACTTTAAAAAAATATAAACATGAGGATGATGACAATGATATAAGAATTCAATAAAACAAGTTCAAGAATTAAGTTATTCAGGAACTAATAACGTCCAAATTGTCAACATGATACTGCTTTGTAGAGTAAAATTCAAGAATGCTCAGAAGAATATTTCCATGAAAAATACTGGATGAAGCGCAAATATCAAGGATATTCCACTAATTTCATGGAGTATAGAAGTCAAAATTTTAACCAACTAAGTATAATAACGAATGGAATAACAAAAAAAAATCACCATGCATGCGGTACTTCGCATAGACAGGTTATTCCAACAGAATAATAATAACGGAACTAGGTCAGGTGAAAATCACACCGACCGGATGTTCCAACAAAATAATAAAGAATGGAATAACAATAGAAATCACCATGCATGCGTTACTTCGCATAGACATGTTATTCCAACAGAATAATAAGTACAAAATATTAAAGACGGAATCAGGTTTGGTGTAAAACACCCAGACATGATATTCCAACAGAATAATAAAGACAGAATAATAAAGACAGAACAAGTTCCGGCGTAAAGCACAGACATGATGTTCCAACGAAATAATAAAAACAGAATAATAGAGACAGAACCAGGTCCGACGTAAAGCACAGACAGGATGTTCCAATAGAATAATAAAGACAGAATAATAGAAGAATGTCACCAAGTATAGGGTAGCCCGCTTATATAGGTTATTCCAACAGAATAATAAGGAATGGAATAACAGAAGTTCTCTTCATGAATATAAAAGAATAATATCCCTTACCGTAAAAGAACTGGATATAAGAGTAGGGAAGTAGCAGAATACTTTTCTATAGTTTCTCTATAATTTTTCTCTGGAGTTTCAGTGAATTCGTAAGAAAATAATGAAGGAACGAGCTTCTATTTATTGAAAAATGGAATGCATAGTAACTAATTCATGAACGATCCCGATTGATTTACTTTTAATCGGACGATCCATATTTAAAGTAAAATCTTTTAAATAAAATATAATATATATTATATATATTATATTTATATAACATAATTCAACTTAATTCAAACCACTAAAAATATAATATAATATATATATATACACATGCCAAATAAATATATAATATATCAACCACTTATTTTTTTCTCCCCCATAACCAACATCAATCCCCCACACACCCAATAATCAAATTCATTACACTCTTACCCATCACTATCACACTATCACTTTCACTCTTTCTTTTCCCCCCACCATTTTCCACTCACACATATAATATATATATATATACACACACACATCATATATAACAATTCCCTCCCCTATACGTAACCCCCATTTCAAAATCAATTCTTCAACACATATGGGCCCGACATGTGGCGCCCACATGTGGGCCCCACCTTTAAATAATTTTTTACCTATTATTTTGAAAAATAGGTAAATATGGGTCCATAAAATAAGCAAAAATTCATAAAAATCACCTTAATAATTTTAACAACATTTATCATCTTTATTATAATTCACAATATTAATCGACTAGGTCGTTCCCAGGAAAGAGGGGGCTTTCCAATAAGGATTTCTCCCTATTGGCGCGCAATTAGGTGATCAAACCTCTCCTTGGCAGAACTTCTAGACATCATTAATATTGAAATTTATAATATTAATAACTCTGTCATTTCAATTATTAATTTAATAATATAAAAATATCGACAATAATTGAATCAAATAACGTGAGATACTATGCAACAATTACTATAGCAATAATTGAACAAAACTAAGTGACTTCTCACGTAAGCTGATAATAATCAATACCGTGTGCTACTATGCAACCACGCGTATTACTGTACTTTTACTACCGAGTAGTTCAACAGTATTAACGGTAAAACTTCCGCCGTTATTTTTAATAAAATATTTTTTGTCATTTTCTCAATCCAACAATAATTCTGTTATGGGGTCCACCAATGACTGCGCCGTTGTATAAATATTCCCTACTAAAATGAATATTCCCCGACCAATCGAATATAATATAACAACTTGCATACTTTCCAGAATTTATAAATACTACCCACAACTATAATATTATATCAAATTATTCCATAATATTCAAAAATGATATTTTATAGAAAATTCATTTTTATTCATAAAAGTTGGGCTCTTACACCTATGACATGGATTCTGAGACTGATGGAGAGCCCGAACAAAATCTGCAACTAGATGAGCCACAAGATGTTGAAAGAGAGGAAACAATTGGGACCCAAGAAAAGGAGATCGTGTGACGACCCTAAAATAGGCCCATTCCATCCAACCCATTCTGAGTCGCCAAATACATGGTACAGAAATAACTACAACTTCAATAATACAAATGTCGTGTGAAATACGACAATACATACTGTGAGTTTAAATACAGATATTGTCATCTAGACAATATCCACATGCAAATAAATCCCCATCATAATTATTGATATATTATTTTATAAAAATGGTGAGGACTACTAAACAACTCTCTCTAGAACCTTCATTCCATACCCCAACTCGATCCTGTTATGTTCTCACCTCCTGAGAAGAAAATGGAACAACAAGGAAAAGGGTGAGCTCAACTAGCCCAGTAAAGAATATTATGACTAAGATAATATACAACAAATTATCGTTAGTCTTCAACAGGGAAAAATCTAATAGAATACAATATACAACAAGTTTTAGATCAACAAATACAGCGGAAACAGCAATCCATTAGAAGAGTCACGTAGAGGATGAATTCTAATGTCTTCTAATATTTAAGAGTCCATCATCAATATTTTATCCCTGTAACAACAATCAATATACATCTTTAATCATCTTTGCAATACAGGCCAAAGATATTCATTTATATCACCAGTTGGTCATGTTCATCTCAACACCTGTTCATCTTTGCACTACAGGCCAAAGATATTCATCAGTTAATCATTCATCTTTGCACTACATGCCAAAGATATTCAGTAGTATCATCATTTAGGACTGAGGATGATGAAATATATTTTTTTAAGAACGAATCCAGTGAGATAGAAGGAAAAATATTAGGAATTCGTACCACAGTTTGTCCAAGATCAATAATACTTCATAACAACTGATTTTGAAGCAGAACTCAAAAATAACGATCAAAACATGGATACAATCAAAGATAGTAGCCAAAATAGACATCTTGGACAAAAAGAAGAAATTTTATTTTTCGATGAATAATGCCGTATTCGTGAATAGTGCCGTATATGTGAATAGTGCCGTACACGTGAATAGTAACTCCAACACCAAAAGATAGAAATTTCACAAAAACATCATCACGATTCGTGAATAGTACTCGTGAATAGTAACTCGTGAATAGTAACTTATGAATAGTAACCCCGACATGAAAAAGTTCCAAATTTGATAAAAAATTTAGAACAATATTTCGGCATAATAATATTGAAGAAGATAATATCATTTAAGAAGAAACAACATCCCTTACCTCAAAATAACCGTACTTCTGACTGAATTTCGGTATAGTGCTGACAGAAACTAGCACCGTATAGCAACACTCAAAGTATACTCACAAGAATACGCTCGATAATATAGAGAGAGAAAGAGAGCAAACTTTGTTTCTGGTGTGATTTTCAATTCTAACTTAGCCCTCTGTTAACGCCAAGATCTTTCTCCACGTCCCAATCACGAAAGACGTCTTGATCCTGCACAGTAAACACGACAACACCAAAAGCTTGACGGCCGGACCGCCGGGGGATAGCTCAGGCATGAGAGTAAGTATGTCTGTTCACAAGGTTAACTCAAGAGGATAATAAAGTCTAGTGTAATGTGAGTATGAATTGATAATTTGTGGTTGTGTGTAATACATACCTCTTCCGTGAAGACTTACTTGGTAGGATATAATATCTTTGTCTGGAATATTGTGCCACCTACTACCATCTGACATATCCCCATGATCTGATGGGCTCTGCCGGCTGCATGGAGCCTGTACACTGCTTTTTGCTGCTGTTCACCCCGCCGGCCGACTATAATCCCATCCACATTAATGTATGGCAGGCATCTTGGTCAACTGTCATACTATATCATCATTACAAGTCAAAGTAATAGATATTATATGACCCAATGGGTTGATCCATTGATCCAGTCCGATTTTTATAAGGTTGAATGAAGTCAACATAATGATTGGGCCCAACGAGCCCAATGACTTAATTAATAAGTGAGCCCAATGTACCCGGCCCAATATAGAAGAAATATCATGACCCAACATTACCCCCCTAGTTTTTTAGTTAAACAGGATGTTTAATAGAAAACTATAAATGGTCCATGATATCAAAATTTGTTAAAGGCCCAAAAATGAGAAGTAATTGAAGCATACCCACTTTGATGTGTAAAATAGGATAAGAGATGGAAGGATGCCCAGAGCAATAGGCCCATTCTGATAAAGGATTTTAATTTGAAGAGGATGGGTCACTAATTAGAAACTCAACAGATAGGCCCAAATCGACAAGATATCCAAAGGTCACCCAAACTCGCCTCATTCAAATTCTCATCATTACTGATAATTAATGTGCCGGCCTTGTTTACTGTGTAACCGTCAGTATAAAAAAGCAAACTTCACCAATTTGACGGCTTTACCTGCTGATTTGAAATTCGAACCTTTGAGCATTCTTTTGCTTCTCAGAAACTTTCTCTCTAGCTTTCCAGATCTCAACAATGGTGAATCCAAGCCAGATACCCTCGAGCTCCTCTCGTTCAAACCCTAATCAAGAGGGTTCGAGCGCAAACCCACCATCCCCCACTGATTTCTTTAAGGATGGGGAACAATTTCCCCATGCCAACATCTCTTCCAACATCTCTGAGTCAGAAATATGTTTCATCCGGACTCGCTATAGGATCCCGGAAACATACGCTATAAGGGCTCCTGCTCCTGAAGAGCGCATGTACCAACGACCAGATGGCTGGGTCGCCATACCGGTTATATTCCTGGAAAAGGAGGTTCGCTTACCCCTTCACGCCTTCATCGTCACCCTCCTAGGGTTCATAGGAGTGGGCTTCGCACAACTGGTGCCCAACTCCTACATCCACATATTGGCATTCATTGCCTTTTGCCATGAGCTAGGGGTTACCCCCTCTGTTGACTTATTCTTCACCCTTTTCTCAGCTGGTAGATCTCGAGAAAAAGGGTTTAAGATGCTGAGCAAACAATCCCCTCGTCCAAACTCTAGATTCGAGAAGAGGCCCCTGATGAGCACCCCCTCGAGCAACAAAGGCTGGCACGAGAAATGGTTCTTCATCAATGGACCAGAAATTTCTTCTCTTCCCGGATGGACCGTCTCGGATCGGATCTCTGCTGACTTCGGTGACATTCCCGAAGAACGAGTGAGGGAGATGGCTGAGTTTCTGAAGAAGATCCCTCCACAGGAGTGGAGTTTCACTTTGCTGACCAAACAGGCTTGGCTGTATGATCATAAATGTAAGTTTCAAACAATTCTGTAAGATAGCTTTTTGATATATTTAAATGGCATGAATTTTAATATATGGTCATTTTGCAGTGTCTCTGATCAAACCAACTTCTTCGGAAGTGAGAGATCTGGAAGACTTTCTGACGGGAAAGACCTCGGAGGTTAATGAAGAGCTTCCTGTTGAAGAGCCTTCCCAAACGAACCCCCCAGCCTCCGACCCACCAACCATTCCCCCTCAAAATGATGAACCTGAAGCCGAAGAACCTATCATTCCTGAAGAAGTTCTTCGACCCCGCCGAAGGAAGAAGATGGCTAAAAGGGTCAGGACTGTCCATCACGAGATAGATCCAGAAAGTGATGAAGAGATTCTTCCTGAGGCGGATCCACAAACTAACCCTTCTGAAACGATTCCACAACCTACTCCTCCAACCGAGCCCATTACCACACCTTCCAAACCGACCCCGAAAAAGAGGAGTTTACTTGACATACCTCCACAAGATAGGGCCAAAGTTCTTCGTGCCAAGAAAATAAGGACGAAGATAATTCCCCTTACTGCCGAAGAACTCCGCGTCCCTCCACCTTCATCGACTGACCCTCCAACCACAACTCAAGCCCCTGAAACCTCTTCTGCCCCTTCTTTGACTTCTGAGCCTATACCCATTCGATCTCCTCTCCCAGAAGCAGTACCTGTGAATCCTTGTCCGGTTCGCAGTCAGCCTGTGCCTTCCCCTCAAAGACAAACGACCACCGAATTCCAGCATGATGCCATGGGTTTGCCAACTATGTGGCCCCAATTCAATGCTAACTTCCCCTTCCAACTGTTCGAGGCCTTCGTTCGCGAGACCGATGACCACCGATTCGGTAACAGTTTGAATGGGGATTTGCTTAATGAAGGCATGAGCTATTTGGCGAAGGTGAATGACTCTTTCCGTCCTTCTCATACTTACGTTTGTATTTATGTATCTCGAACTGATTGAGTAATATCGAACATGTGTAGGCAAATGCTGTGTTCGGGCGTCTGCGTCCACGATCTCTCGAGGCTGAATCCGAAGAGGAAAGGCTGAGGAAGGAGAATGCTATCTTAAAATCAACCTTGGCTCGGGAAAGGACTCAACGTGAAGGTATCCTTCATACGAATGAAGGTCTTCATAAAGATTTGGCCCAAGCCAAGGAAGATTTGAAAATTTCCAATGAAGAACTGAAGTCGACTAAGGTTCAACACGCAGAGATCGTCCAGATGAATGTTGACTTGGTTCTGAGGAGCGAAATAAGGATGAACGAGATCAGTGAGCTGAAGTTCGACGCTAAGGTTTTAACCAAGACAATCCATGATCTGGAGCGGGAAGAAAAACGTCAAATAACCATTCGGCAGCAGCTTGAACAAGAGATCCGAGAACTCAAGGCTCTTCGGGACCTGGGGCCTCCGCTAACTGATGCTCTTAGCAAAGAAATCTATGAAGAGTACCGGAATTCGGATGAAATAAGTGGAGAAATAATGAGGATTTTTACGGAAAGCTATGCGCTCTGCCGAAGTCGTGGCAAGGATAAGTTGTTCAAAGCCAACTTAGATCCACACTTGCTCGATTCTTCGGATGATGAGGGGGCTGCTTGAAATAACATCTTTTGTAATTTTCTTATTTTTATAAATAAGTCGAATATCAATGAAAAGTGATCTTCTTCCTTATGACTTCAGTGTACTTTCTTTCTGTCAATATTTCAATATGAATTAATACGGACAAATGTGTAAAAAACTCCTTCGAGGATTTAACTCAAATTGTTAATTAACAACTGAGCAAGTCATATAACAGATAAAATGAGGTTATATAACAATGCATTCTGAACTCAACACTTAGAGAAAATTCAGGTGATAAAGTAAAGGGATACTTATTCAGTTACCGAAGTGTGAGACAGGTCTGCTTCATTGGAAATTTGTTTACCTAAAAGGCCTAACAAAACCAAGAGATGACATTCGCCTACCACGAAGGGCCTGACGAAGTTTAAAGAACGGCACTTGTCTACCCCGAAGGGCCTGACAAGGTCTAAAGATGACACTTGCCTACCACGAAGGGCCTGACAAGGTCTAAGTGTCTACAATTGCCTACCACGCAGGGCCTGACAACGTCTTAAAGATGACACTTGCCTACCACGAAGGGCCTGACAAGGTCTAAGTGGCGACAATTGCCTACCCCGAAGGGCCTGACAATGCCGAATAGTGGCGACAATTGCCTACCCCGAAGGGCCTGACAATGCCAAATAGTGCCGACAATTGCCTACCTCGAAGGACCTGACAATGCCAAATAGTGGCGACAATTGCCTACCCCGAAGGGCCTGACAATGCCAAATAGTGGCGACAATTGCCTACCCCGAAGGGCCTGACAATGCCAAATAGTGGCGACAATTGCCTACCCCGAAAGGCCTGACAATGCCAAATAGTGGCGACAATTGCCTACCCCGAAGGGCCTGACAATGCCAAATAGTGGCGACAATTGCCTACCCCGAAAGGCCTGACAATGTCAAATAGTGGCGACAATTGCCTACCCCGAAGGGCCTGACAATGCCAAATAGTGACCACCTGCCGAAGAGGCTACCATCGAATGGTCAGCAAGTCCTCCCAAACCTCCTAACACCAATAAATTGAGCAACGACAAAGACAAAATTTGTTTGAGACAAAAAGAGGATCTTTTATTGATGATGATGTAGAATTTACAGACTTCTGACGTACTGACGATAAATCTACTGAAAGTATTTTTTGAGCCTGCCAGCGTGCCAAGTATTTTTGATTACTGAGCCATCTAATGTCTTCAAACGATAAGTTCCCGGCTTCGGAACCTCAGTGACTTCATAGGGTCCTTCCCAATTTGGCATCAGCTTTTCCAAATTCTGAGGTGTAGATGCTTCGACTTCTCTGAGAACAAAATCCCCTACTTCAAATCTGCGAAGCTTTACCCCCTTATTATAATGCTTAGCCACTCTTCGCTGATATGCCGCCAATCTGATTAAGGCTATTTCCTTGACTTCTTCCAATAGATCAAGATTGGTCTTCAGTCCTTCCTCGTTGTAGATCTCATTGAATTGACTGACTCGAAGACTTGGAAATCCAATTTCAATTGGGACTAAGGCATCAGTACCATAGGCCAATCTGAAAGGTGAATCCCCTGTTGTAGTCCTCGGAGTAGTTCGATAAGCCCATAATACACTTAGCAGCTCCTCTGGCCATCTGCCTTTAGCTTCGTCCAACCTACGCTTAATCCCATTCCGCAGCGTTCTATTGGTTACTTCAACCTGTCCGTCCGACTGAGGATGAGCTACTTAAGTCTTTCTGTGTTGGATCCCCAATTCTGCCAAAAAAGCTTCAAATTTCGATCCTACAAATTGACGCCCATTATCCGACACTACCACTTTAGGAATTCCGAAACGGAATACTACTGATTCTTTCATGAATTTCAAACATTCCTGTTCCGTTATTGACCTGAGTGGCTTTGCTTCTACCCATTTGGTCATATAGTCTATGGCAACTATAACAAAACTGACCTGACCCTTTGCTTTCGGTAGTGGACCCAATATATCAACCCCCCCAGACAGCGAAGGGTATAGGAGATAGGATCGAGTATAGCTCTTCAGGTGGCTGATGCGGTATTGGACTGTTGAGCTGGCATTTCTCGCACTTCTTTACATATTCGGTAGCTTCCTTGAAGATTGTAGGCCAGTAGTACCCCTGACGAAGTACTTTATATGCTAATGACTTGGCAGCCATATGGTCGCCACAAATGACTTCATGCACTTCTCGGAGAGCGTATTCAGCTTCTGATGGAGTCAGACATTTCAATAACGGAGACGAGAAGGCCCTTCGGAAGAGATCCCCATCGATTAGAACAAAATTAGCACTTTTGTACTTGATTTTCTTAGCGAGCATCCGATCCGAAGGTAAGACGCCATCAGCCAAATATTCTAGGTAGGGAGTCAACCAGCAATTGGTTCGGTCAATGCACGTTACCACTTCATGATGAACACTAGGATGTTGTAGAATTTCCAGGTATACTGATCCTTCAAAAACATTAACATCCGTAGTAGCTAGTTTGGCAAGTGCATCAGCAATGGAATTGTTGCTACGCTCGACCCCTTGAAACTCATAGGATGAGAAATATTGAAGCCGATCCTTTAATTCTTTCAAATACTTGATCATTCTTGGGCCTCGAGCTTCGTATTCCCCAGTAAACTGTTTAACGACTAACTGAGAATCACTTAAAATGACTATTCTCTGTATTTCAAGACTCTTCGCTAGTCGCAAACCGGCCAACACTGCTTCGTACTCAGCTTCATTATTCGTTGCTTTAAACTGAAAACGGATAGCCTGCTGCACTTTGAATCCCTCCGGACTTGTCAGAATAATCCCTGCTCCACTGACGTCTGAAGTAGAAGACCCATCTGCAAACAGCGTCCACGAACTTTCCTTCTGCTGAAGGATGACAACTGCCCTGTCAGATGCTTCAGCTTCGACCACGACTCCATCAGCTTCAGAAAATGAGCATTCGATCATAAAATCAGCTAAAGCTTGCCCCTTGATGGCGGTTCGGGGATGATACTCAATGAAGAATTGAGACAATTCCATCGTCCACGCAGCCAATCTCCCTGATACCTCTGGTCTGCCCATAATCTTCTTTAAAGGTTGATCCGTATATACTATTACCAGTCTACCCTGGAAGTATTGCCTAAGCTTTCGACTAGCAGTTATTAAAGCGAAAGCAAACTTTTCAATGTTTGGGTACCTGGTTTCAGAATCCCGAAGGACATGGCTCACGTAATAAACCGGGTGTTGCTTACCCCCAACTTGGCGCACCAAAACAGCTCCTATTGCCAACGGACTAGCTGCGAGGTACAAATATAGAGGCTCGGTAGGAACGGGCTTCACCAGTAAAGGTGCCGAAGATAAATAGGACTTTATGCCTTGAAAGGCGTCTTCACATTCTGAAGTCCATTGGAACGTTTTTGAATTCTTCGGCCCCTTCAATGTGTCAAAAAACGGTAAACACCTTTCTGCCGATTTGGACATAAACCTCCGCAAAGCTGCAATCCTTCCAGTCAGACGTTGAACATCTTTAAATGACTGAGGAGTCTTCATGTCCAGGATCGCTTGAATCTTCTCCGGATTGGCTTCAATTCCTCTTCGACTGACAAGATAACCCAGAAATTTACCAGCACCCAGACCGAAAGTGCATTTAGTGGGGTTTAGCCTCAAATTGTGATGACGAATGGTCTGAAAGCATTCTTCTAAATCATCCAAATGCTTATGCACCAACATGCTCTTAACAATCATGTCATCTACATAAACCTCAATATTCCTGCCCAACTGATATCTGAAGATATGGTTCATCATTCTCTGGTAAGTGGCTCCGGCATTGATGAGGCCAAAGTCATTTTCTTATAGGCATATACTGAACGATGCGTAATGAACGCCGTCTTCGGTATATCCTCTTTACACATGGAGATCTGATGATACCCAGAAAACGCATCCATAAAACTTAATAAAGCATACCCCGAAGTGGCATCAATGAGTTGATCAATGTGGGGCAGCGGGTAGAAATCCTTCGGACAGGCCTTGTTTAGATCACTATAATCAATGCAGACTCGCCATTTGCCATTATGCTTCTGGACCAGAACCACATTAGCCATCCATTGTGTGTAGTCTATTTCAAAGATGAAGTCCGCTGATAACAGTTTTGAAATTTCGTCGTCTATGATTCGCTGGCGCTCTGGTGCAAAGATCCTTCTCTTCTGTCGAACCGGCTTCTTTGACGGGTCCACCTCCAATCGATGCTCCACAATATCCCTGCTTACTCCAGGCATGTCCTGAGGTTCCCACGCGAAAATGTCGACAAAACACCTCAGGAGCTCTATGAGGTTCGTCCGGAGAGGTTCCGGCAATCCCGAACCTATTTTCACCATTTTATCCTCCTTGCCAGGAATGAGCTCTATCTCTTCCGTTTCCTCAGCTGGCGTGACCATCGGTTCGGAGCTGCTTTCGGTGAAGGGCTCGATCTCTATCGCCATGGTTTGTTGCTGCTTCGATACCCCTACTCCGGAAGTAATAACGGCATTTCTGTAACACCTTCTGGCCAGATCTAGATCTCCTTTCACCTCCCCGACCCCATAAGCAGTAGGGAATTTGATTTTGAAATGGGGTATTGATGTTACAGCTTGCAAAGCAATTAAAGTGGGTCTTCCCAAAATAGCATTATAAGCAGAATCCACATGCACAACATAAAACTTGCAAATAATTTCTACCTGTTGAGGGGCCGTCCCAAATATAACTGGTAGCTCAATAGTTCCTGCCACCTTAACCGGATCATTGCTGAAACCATAAAGAGGAGCTTCCTGTCCTATCTCCATCTTTTGCCCCTCAAGGTTCATTCTTTGATAAGCGTGTGCATACAGGATGTCCACAGATGACCCATTATCCACCATCATTCTTTTCATGTCCACCGAACCCACCTGTGCTGTCAGCACCAATGATCCTTCACGCGGTTCGATGACTTCCGAAGGGTAATCCTCATCAGTGAAAGAGATTACCGTATTCGGATAAGGTCTATCGGTCTTCGGGAAGGTACCCGCCACAGACATTATCGAATCCAAATGACTTCGGCGCTTCCTTCCAACTAGCTTGCCCGAAGTACCCCCAGTGATGACATCGATCACATGCCTGGCAGGTTGTCCCGTATTTGGTAATATCTGCTGAACTGGTTGAGCTGCCGGAACGGGTGTTTGATCTTGCTGTTGATTATTTCTGGCAGCTACGTACTGAACTAAAGCTCCACCTTGCACCTTTCTTTCAATAAAATCTTTCAAACTGGTACAGTCGTTCGTATCGTGACCCGAGGCTTGATGATAATCACAATATTTACGAGGGTTACCTTTTTCGGGCTTGATGTTATCTCGAGGTGGTTCGAAGATGGGTTGGTTTTTGATTTGATCCAAGATAACAGCCCTATCGGCATTGAGTGCCGTGTAAGTTCTATTCACTCTCTGAGGTGGAGCGGACGAACGTCCTCCACCTTGCCTCCAATTGTTGTATCTCTTTGACCCGCCGTCATGGCGGTCCTTACTCCCTTCATTTTTCTTCTGGTCCGGACTCTCTGAATTCGGGCACTATGACGAGAATGTGCAATGACAAGTGCTTTCTTTGCATGCTCCGGATTGTGGTCCCTGGATCGACCTCTTCGTTGACTTCGTCCCTGTTCTCCGGACTCGACAGGGAGATATACCCTCTTCGATCTCTGAGGAGTAGGGCTCCGAGACCTTCTTCTTTCCCTAGTTCGACCTAGAGATTCTCGCACTGAGTGAGCAGGTTCTTTTCCACTCCGGTGCCCTTGCTCTTCGGATTGGACATAACTGAGCTCCTCATCTCTTAATTCTGCCATACGAGCCATCTGCTCGGCTATGTCCTGACGCTGTTTCATAAGTGCTTCCATGGCCTTATCCGCTTCATCTGCCATCTTTGCCAACCGGGAGGCTTTTGCGTTTTGGTCATCTCGGTTTCGAGTTTTAGGCGAGGTGCCTTCTACTCGTTTCCGACCATGGCCGATCTCTTTCTCCGTCGGAAATATTAGCTTACGTTTCGCTCTGCCTACCGCCTTAGGTCGAGAATCTTCAGGTGAACGTTTGGATGCTGTGCTAGCATGAACACTTATAGTTGGTCCCAAACGATCTTTTGCAGATACTCGTGGTACTGAATCACTGACAGCCATTGGCTGTCCTTCGGGCGTCGATGTTTTACTCTTCCCCATGAAAACTGGATAGAATAAAACACACTAAGTGATTGAAAAATACTCAGGACACTAGAACTCAGCCCTCCTTCTAGCGCCAATGTTAATGCCAAGATCTTTCTCCACGTCCCAATCACGAAAGACGTCTTGATCCTGCACAGTAAACACGACAACACCAAAAGCTTGACGGCCGGACCGCCGGGGGATAGCTCAGGCGTGAGAGTAAGTATGTCTGTTCACAAGGTTAACTCAAGAGGATAATAAAGTCTAGTGTAATGTGAGTATGAATTGATAATTTGTGGTTGTGTGTAATACATACCTCTTTCGTGAAGACTTACTTGGTAGGATATAATATCTTTGTCTGGAATATTGTGCCACCTACTACCATCTGACATATCCCCATGATCTGATGGGCTCTGTCGGCTGCATGGAGCCTGTACACTGCTTTTTGCTGCTGTTCTCCCCGCCGGCCGACTATAATCCCATCCACATTAATGTATGGCAGGCATCTTGGTCAACTGTCATACTATATCATCATTACAAGTCAAAGTAATAGATATTATATGACCCAATGGGTTGATCCATTGATCCAGTCCGGTTTTTATAAGGTTGAATGAAGTCAACATAATGATTGGGCCCAACGAGCCCAATGACTTAATTAATAAGTGAGCCCAATGTACCCGGCCCAATATAGAAGAAATATCATGACCCAACACCCTCTATTTATAGAAAAATGTTAGAACGCTAAAGGAGACTAAATTAATAAAATATATTATTATTTATTCAAAATTCCTACCCACATGTTTTGAAAACTCTAGCATGCCTTCTTTGATCAAAAACATCAGCCACCCATGTGCCAACAACCACCAAAAACGTTTTTCTTATATAAAATAATTAAAACTTCCAAAAATCAATTATTTCGGAACTCCGGAACTTCAATAATTTATGATAAATAGCTCTTTTGTCAGAAAATTCGAATCTCGCGTTTTTTATAGGAAATTCAATTCTCTACAACTTTGAAGAAGGAAGATTTTCCAAATTCCAAATAGAAATTATCCGAAATCCACAAACGGGTGATTTTACAATCTATAATCAATTTTCGATCAAGAATTGTGTCCACCGACACACAAAATATGTGTTAAACATTTAATACCACAAAAATATTCTTCCTCCCCATATACTCATATATCCCACATTCATTGTAAAAATATCACCGTTAATATATTATTAAAATAATATATTTAAATGAATCATTTTATCAGAAAAAGATAAAATATTAATTTTCAACAATTGTCATATTAAAAATTTTCTCCATCTATATCCACATAAAATGAATATTTTCTTTATCATAATAATCAATAATTAATTATTCAAAAATAATATTACAGAATCACAGTACTGACAACCAGGCCGTTCCCAGGAAAGAGGGGGCTTTCCAATAAGGATTTCTCCTTACTAGCGCGCAATTAGGTGACCAAACCTCTCCTTAAACAGAACTTTCTAGACATTGCCAATAATGTTATCTGATAATATTATTCAAATAATATGAATTATTGATCTGATAATGGAAAATACTGTGCAGTGATAATTATTGAAACAATAATAATATAAATATCAACGCAGCAATTATTGAATCAATAAAATAATGAACAGTAATTACTGTAACAATTATTGAGTAGTGCCTTCTTACGTACGAATCAATAATTCAACAATACTGTGCAATACCGTGTGCTACTATGCAACCACACGTATTACTGTATTTTAATCACCAGGTAACCCAACAGTGTTAACGGTAATAATTTACGCCGTTATTTATAGAACTCAATCTTTGTCATTTTCTTTCATTCAACCGTTTTCCGTTATGGGGCCCACAATTGACTGCGCCGTCGTACGAATATTCCCGACAAAAAAGAATATTCCACGACCAAACGAATATTCCCCGACAACAATGAATATTTTATCACCACTTGCTTATTTAAAACATTTGCGCATTTTACCCATAACTAACCACATTAATCAAATCCATCTTTACTATTTCAAAATAATAAATAAAGGAAATTCCTTTTTATTTAAAAAATTTCGGGGTCTTACAACCTCCCTTCCTTATGAAATTTCATCCTCGAAATTAACGTACGTACCTGGTGTATCGAAAAGGTGAAGATACCTCGCTTTCATTTCTGTTTCCAACTCCCAGGTCATTTCCTTAATAGCATGTTTCTCCACAAAACCTTAACTTGTGGTATGACCTTCGTACGTAGCACATGCTTTTTCCTATCCAAAATCTTGACAGGTACCCCCTCGTATGTTAAGTCTTCGGCTATCTCATCTGGTTCTAACTCAATAATGTGGTTCGGGTCGTCCACATATTTATGTAACATCAATACGTGAAAAACGTTATGAACACGCGTCATACTTGGCGGTAAAACGAGTCTATAGGCCACAGTTCCTACTCGATCGAGGATTTCAAATAAATCAATAAATCGAAGGTTTGAGCTTTCCTCACATCGCCAATTCTCGCTTTTGGAATAACAACTTCTTACACCTCCTTCTTCATATTCATCAGCTCCGGTGTGTAGCCTGAGCAATTTTAACTTTATCGATAAAAGTCGATTATACTCGTATATCATCACGTGGGTACTTAGAGTCTCCATCTCTAATATTTGTAAGTTATACGAAATGAGTCTTTGACAATATCGTACTCGTACTCGTAAACGATCTTCTACTCAACACGTCAGCTACCGCGTTCACTTTTCCAGGATGGCATGGTCAGAACATGTGCTGAAATTAGTCTCCTCTTGAGTTCTTCAAAGCTCTTCCCACATTCTTCGCTTCATTCGAATTTTGTATCTCTACGAGTCAGCTAAGTTAATGGAATAGCGATTCGAGAATATCCTTCAACGAATCTCCAATAATAACCAACTAAGCCTAGAAAGCTACGTATTTCGATTACTTACTTAAGTTGCTCTCAACTGTGACTCATATCCCAACCTTGGATAACACGCCACAATGACACCTATCAGTTTACTATCGCACGAATATGGCATCCCCTACGGAGAGTCTGGCTTCGGTGTATTCCACAAAGGAAGTCACCAGATAAAGGCTCGGGTACAAACTTCTACAGTTGATTTTTTTTTTTTTAACTCCTGAAGTTCAATAGGAGCCATGAGATTTTAGAAATGGGTTTTGTACCGGATTCAAAGTCGATACAAAATTCAATATCACACTTTAGGAGTAAGCTAGGAAATTTTTCCAAGAAATACGTCAGGAAATTTACTAACAATAGAAATATCATTCAAATCTGACATGTTTTTGTTCAAGTCCATAACATAAACGAATAACTTTATGGCTTGATATGAAAGTGTTTGACTTCAATGGTTTGGTTGCTTATATTCGAATAACAGGTTGCTTAGGAATATAAAAACTAACAACCTTACGAAAGTAATTAATTTCGGCATGATGAGTAGTTAACCTTAAAATCACATCAAAAGCAAATATCTCTATAGAAATAAGGTTAACAGGTAATGTGATAGTGCCAACCTGAATCAAGCAAGATTTCTAAACAACGGATGTAATGAAAGTTTCTCCTAACGGAGTCTCCATAAATAGGTCAAAGTCTAATTTTCCCGTAGTCAAGTTCAAACGTTGAACGCAAGCAAGAGAGATAAAAGAATGGGTAGAACCGATATCTAGTAAGGTATAAACTTCGCAAGAATTTATAATTAACTAACCCGTGCTAACTTCATTCGGGTTCCTCGCATTTTGACCGGTCACGACAAACGCTCTTCCAGGAACCGCTGATTTCGACTTATCCGGGATAGCCCTTGGAATCACCACTTCCGCTGAACTTGGTTTCGCTATAGAACAATCTCGAGCGATGTGGCCTTCCTTTCCACAGTTGTAACATACCTTGGATTGTTGTGGACAGTTTGGGCTGATATGTCCCTCCTTCCCGCATTTGTAACATCTAACTGGCGGTCGTTCTCCTCCCCTAAAATTTGTTGTTGGTGCTGGTGCTGCTGCTGATGTCTTCCCGTCGTTGTTAAATCTACTCTTTCTGAAATTTCCACTTGACTCACCTCTCCTATTATCATGTCCACGATTACCACCTGAGTGGTTACCACCTTTGTCCGTATTCTTTCCACCTCGCTGATTATCATCGTTCTGATGACTACCCTGGTTGTGGTCCCTCGGTTGAGTATACTCACTATCTCGCTCTAACAACTGAGCCCTGTTTACAACATCTGAATATAAAGAAAATTTATGAGATATAAGGTATTGACGAATCTCGGGTTTTAAACCTCTCAGAAACATCCGCGTCATGCGTTCCTCATTCTCCACTAAATGAGGTGTAAACCTGGACAACTCCGCAAACTTCGCTTCATACTGGGACACCGTCATGTTGTTCTGCTCCAGTCTAATAAACTCTACCTCTTTCATATGACGAATATTTTCAGGAAAGTACTTGTCATTGAAAAGTTTCTGAAATATTTCCCAAGACATGTTGAGTGCATCTGGCTGGGTACGCTTCACAGATTCCCACCAGTAATCTGATTCACCACGAAACATAAAGGTGGCGAATGGAACCTTTTGTTCCTCCGTGCATCCCAAGACATCAAATATCTTGGTAATTTGCTTGACCCACGTTTCTGCCTTGATCGGATCCGGCTTTCCATGGAAATCTGGTGGTCCCAACTCCTTGAACTGCTTAGCTGTGACAGACCGCGCGCTGCCATCATTTCCACCCGTATTTTGCACACGAGTCTCCCTCGTCTGATTTTGCATGAACTGCAAAAAGTTCCTAAACATTCCATCATTCATCTTTTGCTCGGTAACGTTGTTTACAGGAGGAATATTTCCTTCCTGTTGCACGTTCTCCTGGTTTGTGACTAAAGGTTGCTCCACAGTCTCGTATACTCCATTGTTAACGTTCTCAGCAGCCATTCTTAAATACTGCCATAAAACAAGGGTTAATTAAACATATCACATAATATCCCTATATTATGACCAACCAACAAATAAGCTTAGGTAGGACACACTAGCGAAGGATTTACTCATCTCTCCCCTCCTAGTTCTATTCCCCGATCTCTGCCAGAGACCATATCCCTAAGCTCTGATACCAACTGTGACGACCCCAAAATAGGCCCATTCCATCCAACCCATTCTGAGTCGCCAAATACATGGTACAAAAATAACTACAACTTCAATAATACAAATGTTGTGTGAAATACGACAATACATACTGTGAGTTTAAATACAGATATTGTCGTCTAGACAATATCCACACGCAAATAAATCCCCATCATAATTATTGATACATTATTTTATAAAAATGGTGAGGACTACTAAACAACTCTCTCTAGAACCTTCATTCCATACCCCAACTCGATCCTGTTATGTTCTCACCTCCTGAGAAGAAAATGGAACAACAAGGAAAAGGGTGAGCTCAACTAGCCCAGTAAAGAATATTATGACTAAGATAATATACAACAAATTATCGTTAGTCTTCAACAGGGAAAAATCTAATAGAATACAATAGACAACAAGTTTTAGATCAACAAATACAGCGGAAACAGCAATCCATTAGAAGAGTCACGTAGAGGATGAATTCTAATGTCTTCTAATATTTAAGAGTCCATCATCAATATTTTATCCCTGTAACAACAATCAATATACATCTTTAATCATCTTTGCACTACAGTCCAAAGATATTCATTTATATCACCAGTTGGTCATGTTCATCTCAACACCTGTTCATCTTTGCACTACAGGCCAAAGATATTCATCAGTTAATCATTCATCTTTGCACTACAGGCCAAAGATATTCAGTAGTATCATCATTTAGGACTGAGGATGATGAAATATATTTTTTTAAGAACGAATCCAGTGAGATAGAAGGACAAATATTAGGAATTCGTACCACAGTTTGTCCAAGATCAATAATATTTCATAACAACTGATTTTGAAGCAGAACTCAAAAATAACGATCAAAACATGGATACAATCAAAAATAGTAGCCAAAATAGACATCTTGGACAAAAAGAAGAAATTTCATTTTTCGATGAATAGTGTCGTATTCGTGAATAGTGCCGTATACGTGAATAGTGCCGTACACGTGAATAGTAACTCCGACACTAAAAGATAGAAATTTCACAAAAACATCATCACGCTTCGTGAATAGTAACTCGTGAATAGTAACTCATAAATAGTAACCCCGACATGAAAAAGTTCCAAATTTGATAAAAAATTTAGAACAATATTTCGGCATAATGATATTGAAAAAGATAATATCATTTAAGAAGAAACAACATCCCTTACCTCAAAATAACCGTACTTCTGACTGAATTTCGGTATAGTGCTGACAGAAACTCGCACCGTATAGCAACACTCAAAGTATACTCACAAGAATACGCTCGATAATATAGAGAGAGAAAGAGAGCAAACTTTGTTTCTGGTGTGATTTTCAATTCTAACTTAGCCGTGTATTTATAGGAAAATGTTAGAACGCCAAAGGAGACTAAATTAATAAAATATATTATTATTTATTCAAAATTTCTACCCACATGTTTTGAAAACTCTAGCATGCCTTCTTTGATCAAAAACATCAACCACCCATGTGCCAACAACCACCAAAAACGTTTTTCTTATATAAAATAATTAAAACTTCCAAAAATCAATTATTTCGGAACTCCGGAACTTCAATAATTCATGATAAATAGCTCTTTTGTCAGAAAATTCGAATCTCGCAATTTTTTATAGGAAATTCAATTCTCTACAACTTTGAAGAAGGAAGATTTTCCAAATTCCAAACAGAAATTATCCGAAATCCACAAACGGGTGATTTTACAGTCTATAATCAATTTTCGATCAAGAATTGTGTCCACCGACACACAAAACATGTGTTAAACATTTAATACCACAAAAATACTCTTCCTCCCCATATACTTATATATCCCACATTCATTGTAAAAATATCACCGTTAATATATTATTAAAATAATATATTTAAATGAATCATTTTATCAAAAAATGATAAAATATTAATTTTCAACAATTGTCATATTAAAAATTTTCTCCATCTATATCCACATAAAATGAATATTTTCTTTATCATAATAATCAATAATTAATTATTCAAAAATAATATTACAGAATCACAGTACTGACAACCAGGCCGTTCCCAGGAATGAGGGGGCTTTCCAATAAAGATTTCTCCTTACTGGCGCGCAATTAGGTGACCAAACCTCTCCTTAGACAGAACTTTCTAGACATTGCCAATAATGTTATCTGATAATATTATTCAAATAATATGAATTATTGATCTGATAATGGAAAATACTGTGCAGTGACAATTATTGAAAAAATAATAATATAAATATCAACGCAGCAATTATTGAATCAATAAAATAATGAACAGTAATTACTGTAACAATTATTGAGTAGTGCCTTCTTACGTACGAATCAATAATTCAACAATACTGTGCAATACCGTATGCTACTGTGCAACCACGCGTATTACTGTATTTTAACCACCAGGTAACCCAACAGTGTTAACGGTAACAATTTACGCCGTTATTTATAAAACTCAATCTTTGTCGTTTTCTTTCATCCAACCGTTTTTCTTTATGGGGCCCACAATTGACTGCGCCGTCGTACGAATATTCCCGACAAAAAAGAATATTCCACGACCAAACGAATATTCCCCGACAACAATGAATATTTTATCACCACTTGCTTATTTAAAACATTTGCGCATTTTACCCATAACTAACCACATTAATCAAATCCATCCTTACTATTTCAAAATAATAAATAAAGGAAATTCCTTTTTATTTAAAAAATTTCGGGGTCTTACAGATCGATGAAGAGCTAACGGTAAGATTCAACGAAGATGAACTGATTTCATTAGTATCCCATGTGCCTCCTCCACCAAAGTTTAATAATCCGGGCAGTTTTGCAAAACCATGCCCAATTGGCAGTCATGTCATCGGCAAAGCTCTTTGTGACATAAGAGCTAGTACAGTTGTGGAGTGATGGTGGGATGAAAAGGAGAAGATAGAGGAAGATTCCATTGTGTTTGCTAAGCTTCAATGCCCCAATCTGATCATAGACACAATGGGGAAAGCACCTAGTGGTTTGCCATACTTAATGGGGATCCTATATACAAAGAGCATGCTAGGTGACTTTAATTCAAGGGTTTTTGCTAATGGGAACGTCCCAAAAGAGACATTGCTACTAATGGATGGATGGTTCCTCAATTTTCGTAGGGGAATTGGATAGAGAATTGAAGAAGTCAGGTTGAGACTATAAAACAAGCGCTTATTAGGAGGCAACTCAAGTTTAATTTTTATTTTTAGTTTTTATTATGTTTTATATTAGTAGTTTTGAATTTGCATTTATTTTAAATTTAATAAATATGTTTCTATCATGGTTTACAGGTTATTCAAGTCAAATTCAAGTGTGGTGCCCAATTTGTTCCATATGCCTAGCATATTCTCCAAACTTAGCGGACAAGGAGGAAGAGTGCTATATTTTCAGGGAAGTCCTCTGCTTTACTTTTTTATATTTCATCCATTGAGGACAATGTCTAGTTTAAGTTTGGGGGCATTTTAGTGTCGTATTGCATATAGTTAGTTATCTTCATAGTAGTTCGTTTTTTTGTGTTAGCATTGTTTTTTTAGGTTGCATATAATACATGGTAGTTATTTGCATATTCATATATGTGTTGCAATAGTATGTGTTCATGTAGTATAATTGCATTTTTTTATTTTATTTTATTTTATTTTTTGCATGAATCTGTGCGATCGGTTGGTGTGGTCTTAGCTCGACCTATGATAAGATTGGTATTAAATGTTAACTTGAACAATGTTGATAATTGATGATGAGTTCTAATTTTAATCATGATGATAATCTGAGCATGTCTGAAACTTATGTAACCGGTTAGCACTTAAAGTTTAACTGTTTTAATCCACTTGGTTCAAGGGTTTCATACTTTGTTTCTGAGGAAAAATCTTTGTTAAAATTTAAGGAAATTAGTGAACTGGCGGTAAAGGTTGGAATGACGTAAAAGCTTAAGTTTGAGGGAATCTATGGGATATATATATTACAAAAAGAAAAAAAGAAAAAAAGGAATGATTAAAAGAAAAAAAAAGATAAGAAAAATCCAGAAAGAAAGAAAAAAAAGAATAAACACCATGGCATTCTTGTCTAGTTTTGTGGTCTTTGTTACTTGAGTAAGTAAGCCCGAATTGATTGTCTTTACACCTAGCGCCCTAAGGTCTTAATGACTTGGGAGTCGTTAGTCGAAAGCTCGTTAAGGTAGCATTGAAAAGCCTAAGGGAATAAGACATTGCACAGCCATGAGGAAAAAAAATGAATAAAACACGAGAAAGAGTAAAAATGCCCACGTGATTGAATAAGAGTATAAATAAATTCTGTATTTACCTTAAGACTTGGTAATTGCTTAGTTTTAACCGGAGTTGTCATGTTCAAAAAAGTAATTGAATTGGAACTGAAATTTTCCTTTTAGGAAGTTTGTTATGTGATTATCTTGAATTGTGGTTGGTTAAAATGGTTAACAAGCACAGACGCACAACATGGGTGATGACAGGTTTGGATTGACTAATTGGTTAGAGTTATGAATTTTAACTTGATTGGATATATTATTTGAGTATCATTGGTATCTTTGAGACATGTTGCTACATATCATACTGATTTATTACTGGGTTCGTAGGTATATTATAAAGTAGATCATGCATATGCATTCATGTAGTTGAGTTAGTTTGTTTATTTTTAGTTCTTTTGTGTTTTTGCTTGAGGACAAGCAAAGGTTTAAATTTGGGGGTATTTGATGAGTGAGTTTTATACACGTGAATTGGATACATTCGGGCTTAATTTATTGTTGTTCTCAAGCCTTTTAGAATATTTTTTAAGTGTTTGTGTTTATTCAAGCATGTTTTATGTTGTTTTGTAGGAATTGGGATAAAAGTTTCTTGGATCGACGTTTGGGGTGGCTAGATTCGCGTTTTCGGCTTGCCATTTACACAGCAATCACTTCAGAGCCAATTTGAGTATAGCTCCGGACCTTATTTTGAAAAACTTAAAGAATGAAAGTTGTAGATCTACTTCTCCACTTTTCGTATCATCTTGAATCATCGAAATCGGAGTTCGGACGAAGAAGTTATGGCCATTTTCCCAAAGGACGTCGGAGCAGAAAATGTCAGAACAAGTGCCGGCGCCGGGGCACCCAAAAGAGGCCTATGCCCAGCGCCGGGGCGCTGGGGAACAGTGTTTGAGTGACAAGCCCAGCGCTGGGGCGTTGGGGAAGGGCTTGGTGATGGCCTAGACGCATTTTTGGGCGAATTTTGACACCTTTTTGACTCCAAATTGGATTGGGTTTGTTCATAAGCTAAAAATTGGACTTGTAACCTATAAATACATGATGTAAGGCATAAAATAAAGGGAAATTACATATATTAGACTAGATTCAATACTCTATTAAATTAGAATCTAAACCCTAGTTCTTAGTTAGCCATTGAAGATTGAAGCAAATTGAAGAACACTGAAGATCAAGATCAAGAGCAAGAGCAAGAGCAAGAGGGGAGCATCAGATTTGCTGACAACAGATTTTATTCTCTTCTCTTATCATACTTTTATCTTTTAATGTCTATTCAATTGTGGATTCTTGGTTTTAATTCATTAATTATGAACTAACTCTTTTATTAAGATTTCAATTGAACCTTTTATGGCTATAAATTAGTTATTTAATTTATTCCAATTATTTGTGTCAAAGTGAGTTGTTTATCTTGCCTTATGCTTATTGATTAATTATCTGATCAGTAATTACCTTGTACTCTAGAAGGAATTGGGAAAGGAATTCTAGGGTTAGAACTGGGCATAATATCATGTGACTTAGTTATTTGTACAGTGAATAATTAGGTTTGTGAATAGAATGAGAATATCTATTTGTTGCATGTAACACATAAGGAATTGGGATTGTAGTGAGTTTAATTCAATTATTTTGCATAGGGATATAGAAAAATTAACTTGGATTAAATAGAAGGAAAAATATCACTTGAGAAACGACTTTTGGCATTTGAGAATTCATGTTAACAATTCAGTAGACATAATAATTGAAATAGTTGAATAATTTATTTATAATTCATAATTGGGGATATTGGAGTCTTAATTCTTATTTATCTGAATTCCATCAATTCTTAGTTGTTTATTTGCTTTCTTTTAGAATAATCTTTTTGTTTTGTTTAATTTAGTTTTCTTAAATCTAGAAATCACAATTATTGGTTGTTTAAATAAAATTGGTTTGGTTAAGAGTTAGTATTTGGTAATTTTTATTAAATAATTCCTCATGGGAACGATACTCTACTTTCACTTTACTACTTGTTGACCGTGTATACTTGCACGTATTCATTGATTGCGAAATCGATTAACAAACACCATAATCTCTTTAGAAAAATTTCTAGGCATCAACATTTGGTCTTTTTCCACGATGACTCTTCATCTTCTCAACATCAATTTACAAACATGTAAATTGTAAATTGTAAATCTTTTTCACTTTCATTTTTCTCCACAATCATCTTCTAACAAGAATTATCAATGAAAATAATTATCTTAATATCTCAATATATTACTAATTATCATAAAAAATTTATTGATAAAATAGATACAAGAAAAAGGGCCCTTATCTTTGAAAACCGTGTTGTCTTCCATCTCACCAAAATCATGACTCTAACAAATACTATAAAGACCTTAAGATTGTTAGAATCGTAGCTTTGTAGAGTCAAGATTATTGTTGAAGACATGACACGGGTGATCCATGTCCTTAAGATCTTTATCGCCCCCACCACGATCGGTTTGCAATGAGTAGCAGACGATATACCTCCAGGATATATGTCAAGCCTTGGTGAATAATCTGTGATAGCAATTCACAAAAAATTCTAATTAAACACTACTTTGCAGTAGTTATTTGTTTGTAAGAAAAATTGGAGAAGATCAAAAAGAGAGAAAAATATGTGCACAAACTTGCTTGTAACTTGTATGTTATTATATGCATATATCTTATCTTATGTACATATATCAACATATATATATATATACATATATGTAAGTTACATAAAATACTATTTAATTCTATATTTAACCATACTTAGTAATACTAAATATGTAAGTTACATATATGTAACCATACTTAGTAATACTTAGTAATAATTAGGAGTTAAATAAAATTTGAATAGTCTCATTATTTTTCTTTTGTTCCAAAAAATAAAATAAAATAAAATAGACTTCTATTAAATGGAACTAAGGAAAAATAGTTTTATCAAACAATTTTGCACCTTATTAAATGTCTCACTATAGACACTAATCAAATGATTTCTATACAAATCAAATAAAATTCTCTTTTATTCCCCACTTTGAGGACATTAATTTACACCTTTTATACTTACTTAAATTATGTCCATAGATGAGTTTTATCAAACTCAAATATGACATATTATAAGTCACAAAAGTATAAAATAAGGCGCAATATATAACATTTATTTGTAAGGGTAATATAGTAATAGTGTACTTTAAAAATTAAAATTATTTCTCTCCCCTTCTCTACCTCTAAACTGACAAACAAGTAAAAACATAATTAACATCTCATCATTTTCCTTTCTTTCTAAAACTCACTAACATGACAAGAGATCTCATCCCTTCCCCTATTATATTTTCCCTTTCTATTTTATCACTCCAAACTCATAAATGCAGATAAGGTCCAACTCCTAAATTATGTTTGTTTGTGAAGATTATACTTTGAATATGACTATTAATCTCAAGTGTCTTGTTTGTTTTTAAATTTAGATTTGAGACTATTAGTCTAGAGATTATAAAATGACTTAATAGTATTTAGATTATAATTATAATCTCGGGATTATAATCCTAGGATTAATAGTCTTGAGATTATAATCTCGAAATTATAATTTCATGGATTATAATCTCGAAATTATAATCCTTATAAACAAACATAGCATTAGGGTCATAACGAAACCAAACAAAGCAGAAGCATCTAGAATTCAAAATAAAACTAAGGCCAAGTCTAGATGAATGCCCTTAGGCTACGCTTATTTGTAAAAATGATGAATGAGATATGACTATTTATACTAGTTTAATACCACTACAGACTATTTTATCCTTCTATCATAAACTCTTTTTTATCATTTTTAAGGACATTTGATACTTAAAAACTAGATTATATAATATCATCTTTTCATTTAGATTATAATACATCATCAAATGACTTTAGAAACATTGGTGGAACTAGAGCATGGTCGGGGATGGCCAACCCCTAGCTGTTCTGATTTTCCAACACTGTTACTTATATATATATATATATATATATATATATATATATATATATATATATATATATATATATATATAGCAAGGATCAAGTGCATACCCCTTATCTTACTCACCCGTGCTTACCCTCCTTTAGGCGACGGTTTCGATCATACAACCGTCGTTTATACTTTTAGCGACGCTATATGTTGTCCGTCGCTAAAAGTATAGACGACGGTTGTATGACCGAAACCGTCGCCTAAAGGGGGGTAAGCACGGGTGAGTAAGATAAGGGGTATGCACTTGATCCGGACTATATATATATATATATATATATATTGTTGGATATTTTCAAATCTAGAAGGTATATAATAAATATATTATATGTTATTTATATTGCCAAAAAATGAATTGGTTTAGTTAAATAATAGAAAAGAGTTGTTAATGACTTTGGTTCAAGTCATGCTAATGACATTATTATAATTTTATTTTTTAAAGAGGTGTTTGAAATTTAACATACCTCTTCAGAGGATTTTTTAAAGATGTCATTAATTTTTTAAAGATGCCAACTAATATTGCAACGGTCGACATTAAAATAAGGATAATTTTAAGTTTTTAAAGATGCCAACTAACATTACAATGGCCGACATTAAATTAAGAGGTGAACCAATTCAAATGGATGTTTGGAATTAACATACCTCTTCAAATAGGTGTTTGAAATTCAACATACCTCTTCAAAGGATTTTTTAAAGATGACAACTAACATTGCAACAGTCACGATTAATTAATTAATTAGGTCAACGGTTGGGATACCAAGGATGCCAACTAACTGGGATATCAACAGATTTCAGAGTAACGATGTTAAATTAAGGGGTGACCCAATTCAAAGGGATATTTGGAATTAACATACCTCTTTAAAGGGGTGTTTGATATTCAACATACCTCTTCATAAAGGGTGTTTCATTGCAACGGTCACGATTAATTAATTAATTAATTAGTTCAACAGTTGGAATGTCAAGGATGCAAACTAATTGGCCGGGATATCAACGGATTGCAAAGTAGCGACGTTAAATTTAGGGGTGAACCAATTCAAAGTGATGTTTGGAATTAACATACCTTTTCAAAGGGGTATTTGAAATTCAACATACCTCTTCAAAGGGGTGTTTGAAAACCTATAAATAGGTTATAAATCTACACAAAACAAGTACTTCCAATTTTATTTTTTAAAAATGTCAACTAACATTGCAACGATCACGATTAATTAATTAGGCTAACTGTTGGGATGCCGAGGATTCCAACTAATTGGGATGCCAACGGATTGTAGAGTAGCGACATTAAATTAAAGGGTGAACCAATACAAATGGATGTTTGGAATTAACATACATCTTTAAAGAGGTGTTTGGAATTTAACATACCTCTTCAAAGGGGTGTTAATTGGAAACCTATAAATAGGTTATAAATTTACCCAAAACTAGTATTTCAATTATTCCAATTCCTTCTCAAGTTCTTAGAAAAAATATTTTTTTCTTGCTATAATTTTCTTCTCTCATTTTTAGTTTTGCACTAAATTTGTTTCTACAAAACAAATTCTAGTACAGAGTAAAATCTGAGTTTGTCTTATCTTGAGAGACTAATTCGCAACAACCCTGTGTAGCAAAAGTTAATTATGGGAGAATATAGTCTTAAGAAAAGAGTGGTTAATCATCCGATTTATGTGGTAATATTGTTGTTCTACAACTATAAAGCGGTTACAACAATCTTAAGACTATATTAACAATTAATGGAGGACAACAATATAAAAAATAGCTTGAATCAAATTAACAAAATCGAGAAATTTGATGGATTATTCTTCAGACGTTGGAAGAGCAAAATATATTTTTGCTTCACGGCATTAAAACTCTCTCATGTGCTGAATGAAGAGAAAATAGAAGAAAAAAATGAGACACCGGCAGAAATGAAGAGTCGGATAAAATGGGAACAAAATGACTTAATGTGTAAAGGGTACATTTTAAATGTGTTGTCCAATTCATTGTACGATGTGTATGAAGCCAAGTTCACAGAAAAGACGGTAAGAAAATTATGGGAGGATTTCGACAACAAGTACAAAATCGAGAACGCTGAAAATAAAAAAAATTCTAGTAAGTTCATTATTTGATTATCAAATGATAGATATTATGCTAAAAGTACATGAACTTCAAATTATTATAAATCAAATTGTGTCAGAAAGCTATACCCTTTACGAAAGGTTTGAAGTGTCGACAATCATTTTAAAGTTACCATTTTCGTGAAAAGATTGTCGAAAGGAATTGAAATAAAAGAAAGATGCAATGACTATGCAAGAGCTTATTAAATTTCTCCACGTTGAAGAAAATTCTTGAAACTTGGATAAATTGAAAATAGAAAACTAAAGTGCTAAAACTCTTTTCATAGAAAATGCATTTAAACCAAATGGCAACAACAAAAGAAAGCATGGTGGTCAAGAGAACACTTTCGAAAATAAAAAACCTAAAGGTACTTGTTGAAAGTGTGGTAAATCGGGACACTTCAAGAAACAATGTATTTTGTACTTGAAGCAAATAAAAGAATGACCAAGCAAAAATGGTATGCAATGAAGATATTGTTGCTATGATTTTGGAGACTAACATGGTTGGAAATGACATAGAATTGTGGATCGATTCTAGAGCAACCAAATATATTGCCAAGAATAAAGCAACGTTTAAAGCCTATGAACTTATGAAGGATAGGTAAGTACTATTCATGAAAAATTCATCAACTGAAAAAGTGATGGGAAAAGGCAAGTTGGTTATCAAGTTATCATTCGGGAAGACAATCACTCTTAATGATGTTCTTCATGTTCCAGAAATTAAAAAAAAAACTTGTATTATTCTTTTAAACAAACATGGCATAAAAGACTTGTTTGACGCTAATTGTATTGTATTGTCCAAGGGCGACATGTATCTAGGAAAATGATATGAATCTGATGACATGTACAAACTAAATATTATTAATAAAAATTCATCTTTTGTTTATATGGTTTCTACTTTTGATGTTTGACATGCTAGATTAGGAAATGTAAATTATAAAAGTATGAGTAGCATGAGAAATCTAGTTTAATTCTTAAGATTAATTTTTCTGATTTAGAAAAATGTAATATATGTGTTAAATCTAAAATTGCCAAGAAGTCTTTTAAAAAAGTAGACAGAAATTCACAATTATTAGAATTAATTAATTCTAATATTTGTGAATTTGAGGACATATTAATTAGGGGAAGTAAATGATATTTTATAACATTTATTAATTATTGCTCTAGCTAGATACACTCAAGTTTATTTTTTAAGGACTAAAGATGAGGATTTAAAAAAAATTAAAATCTACAATGCTAAAGTTCAAAATCAATTATATCAAAAAATTAAAATTCTTAGATCGGATAGAGGAGGGGAATACTTCTCTTATAATGATTTTTGTGAGATTTATGGTATAATTCATTAAACTATAACCCCTTATGGTCCTCAACAAAATGGAGTTGCTGAATGGAAAAATAAAACATTTGAAGAAATGATTAATACATTACTTTTTACTTTTGGTTTGCCTAAAAATTTATGGGGAGAAGCATTAATGACTGCTCGTTATATACTTAATCTTATACCCCATAAGAAAACTCATATTACACCTTATGAATTGTGGAAAAAGAGAAAACCTTCTATTGACCATTTAAGGTTGTGTGTAGGACATTAATAAGGCTAACTGATCCTAAAAGGCCTAAGCTTAGAGCTAAAACAAATGAGTATGCTTTTATAGGCTATGCACAAAATAGAAAAACTTATAAATTATTGACCATGGAATCCACAGAATTCTATTAGCCAAAATATAATTTTGGAGTCTAGAGATGTTGAGTTATTTGAGAATTCATTCTTTAGGAAAAGGTTAAGAGAAGACATTGATAAAGAGGATCAAGGAACAATTCACCATGAAACTAATAATGAAATAGAATTTACTGTATCTACTGAAGAAATAGAACCAATAAGAAGTAAAAGAGCAAGGATAGAAAAATCATATGGCCCTGATTTCTACGTGTATCTAGTAGAAGGAAACAAGGATGATATTATTTCTTCTAGTGTTTTTGTAACTGAGCATGATCCATTGTCTTTTAGAGAAGCTATGTCCTCTCAAGATTCAGGTTTTTGACAAAAAGTCATTAATAATGAAATGAATTCTATCATAGATAACAAGACTTGTGTTTTGGTGGATTTACCTCATGGTTGTAAACTCATTGGCTGTAAATGGATCCTTAAAAGGAAAAGAAAATCAGATGCATCCATAGATAAGTATAAAGCTAGACTAGTAGCCAAAGATTTTAAGCAAAAAAAAAAGAAATTAATTACTTTGATACATATGCTCCTGTAACAAGAATTAGTACCATTAGGTTATTAATTGTATTAGCATCAATTCATAAACTTTTTAAACTCCAAATGGATGTTAAAATTACTTTTCTAAATGGTGATTTAGAAGAAAAATTTTATATGGAACAACCAGAAGTGTTTGTTTTAAAAGGTCAAGAAAGAAAAGTTTGTAAACTTGTTAAATCTTTATATGACTTAAAACAAGCACCTAAGTAGTGGCATGAAAAATTTGACCAAATGATTATTTTCAATGGATTTAAAATAAACGAATCGAATAAATGTGTTTATTCTAAATTTAGTAAATGTTTTGGTGTTATAATTTGTTTATATGTTGATGATATGCTTATTTTTGGTACTGCTGAGAAAGTATTTTTAGAAACTAAAGCATTCTTGTCTGCTTCAATATTTGATATGAAAGCTATGAGAGAGACTAATGCAATTTTAGGTATTAAAATTGTGCGGTCTCAAGATACCATTTAATTCTTTAACTTAGACTCATTATATTGAGAAGTTGTTAAATCGGTTTAATCACGAGAATCGCAAGATAGCCTCTAACTCATATGATCATTCTATTAAGTTATTTCTAAATAAAGGGAATAACATATCTCAATTAGAGTATGCAAGTGTAATCGCTAGTCTAATGTACACAATGCAGTGTACTAGACTTGATATAGCATTTGTGATTGGAGTATTGAGTAGGTTTACTCATAATCCAAGTCAGGTTCATTGAGATGCAGTATCAAGGATACTTAAATATCTTAAAGGCATAATGAACTATGCATTATGTTATACAGGATACCCAATTATGATAGAAGGGTACACGAATGCAAATTGGATAACGGATTTTGATAAAATAAAGTATACAAATGGATGAAAAATCAGTTTAAGAGTAGGGCAATTTCTTGGGGTTCCAAGAAACAAACCTTGATACCACATTCAACTATGGAATCCAAGTTTGTTACATTATCAACTGCTGAAAAAGAATCCGAATGACTTAAGAATTTATTATTTAAGATACCATTTTGGCCTAAGCCAATGACAACTATCTCAATATATTGTGATAATGAGGCAACATTATCATGGTCTTATAATAAGGTTTATAACTGGAAGCCTAGACATATAAGTTCAAGACATAGTTATGTAACAGAGAAAATCAATAAAAGAGTTGTTACCTTTAATTATGTCAAGTAAAAGGAAAATTTGGCAGTTCCTTTTACAAAAGTCCTAGGTAAGGATGTAATATGTAAGACTTCCAGGGAGATGGATTTAAAGTCTTTGAATGAGAGGTAACCTATAAGTGGAATCCAACTAAATACTAGAATAACATCTAGTATATATGTTCAATGGAAAAATATACACTAGACAAGTATGAAGAAAAAATTCTTCGAAACCATCTCAAAGTTAGTGTGCTTGTTTGGAGAACAAAGAGGGTATGGTAAACCTTTAATGAATTTATGCCCGGTTTGGAGGATGCAAGTCATACAAGTGCATCTAATTAGATTCACCTATATAAGTGAAGGAAGTGGGGTCGCTTCTGCGAGACTTAAGGCTTGTCTCTAAGTCACGAAATCTAAGAGATAAACACAAGGCCATAACTGTGTTAGGTTTCCTTAAATTACAAGGGATATAGTATATGTTTATTAAACAAGATATCACTTTAAGATTTATTAGTTCAAAAGTAACGCTACTAAGAATTCAGATATTTTATGATATAGATTATGTAAATGTTCAAGTCGAAATACACCTCTTACTTATGTATCTTATATCTAGAAAGAGAAAGAAGAAGAAAAGGAAAATGATTGCAATATTATGAAAATATGGGGAGGATTGTTAGATATTTTCAAATCAAGAAAGTATATAATAAATATATTATATGTTGTCCATATAGTTAACAAGTGAATCGGTTCATTTGTATAAGAGAAGAGAGTTTTATTGTTAAGAACTTGGGTTTAAGTCATGGAAACAACATTCTTTCAATTTTATTTTTTAAAGATGTCAACTAACAACGGTCACGGTTATTTTATGTTTTAAAAATGTCAACTAGCAGTGCAACGATCACAATTAATTAATTAATTAATTAATTAAGGCCAATGGTTAGGATGCCAACTAATTGGTGGACCAATTCAAAGGGATGTTTGGAATTAACATACCTCTTCAACAGGGTGTTTGAAATTCAACTTACCTCTTCAAAGGGGTGTTTGAAAACCTATAAATAAGTTACAAATCTACCTAAAACAAGTACTTCAATTATTCCAAATCCTTCTCAAGTTCTTAGAAAAAATATTATTATTTTTTCTTGCTATAATTTTCTACTCTCATTTATAGTTTTGCGCTAGATTTGTTTTTGCACAACAAATTCTAGTACAAAGTAAAATATGGGTCTGTCTTATCTTGGAAGACTAATTCGCAATAACCCTGCGTGGCAGAAGTTAGGAGCGAATATAGTCTCAAGGAAAAAGTGATCAACCATTCGATTCAGGCGATAATATTGTTGTTCTACATCAAACTACAAACTAAGTTACAACATATATATATAGAGAGAGAGAGAGAGCTTTCTATGTGGGTGGTTTCCATGCGGACAACCTTTAACGACGAACAAAATCGTCGCTAAACTTGTTACCATAGGGTTTGAACCGGCCGGGTTATGGGTTATCGCAACGGTTCAGATCTTATGGCGACAGATTTAGCGACGGTTTTGTCTGTTGCTAAATGTGGTCCGCATGCGGACCACCCACATAGAAAGCTCCATCTCTCTCTCTCTATATATATATATATATATAATAGTAATCATTTAATTAATTGTGTTTGTAAACATACAAAAAAAATAGTAAAAGTATTTATCATACCACAAATACTTTTACTATTTTTTTTGTATGTTTACAAACACAATTAATTAAATGATTACTATTATATATATATATATATATATATATATATATATATATATATATTATAAATATTTTGGCCCTTCCTGACATGAATTTTTGGCTTCGGTCAAATTTTTGATTATTTCATCATTTGAAAATCTAAGTAAATGATACGAACCAAAACGGTCAAACCGGAGCAAACAGAGGCCAAGTAAGGAAGAATGAGATCCCTACAACCTAGCTCTCCCCTATGGTCAGTGGCGGATGTATTAGCGGGGTAACATAAGCAAGCCTATGCGAATTGTTTTATATATATAGGTATAGGACTAGGGGGAGAAATATAGAAGTTAGTAAATTAAAGGGGGCAAATTAATAAAAGAGTTAAACTTGGAATGAAAAAAAAAATTCATTCTTATTCTAAATACAAAATACAAACTTTGTACTCTGTAGCATACAAAGTTTCATTCTGCTTTTGCTTGCTTCTGTTGCTCATTCAACTTCTTCTACATCTCCGCTATTACATCTCCACGACTCCACTGCTCCACGACTTCTCTTCTCTGCGATGAGTGACAACCATCGTCCATCGCGAGCTGACCTCGTCTCTGTGATTCTACAGTCTCTACCACTGGCCTCTTACGCATATCAAACATAAAAGTTATCTAAAATAAGGTTTTTTTTTGTTTGATAATTTAAAATTTGTAGTTTGTTTGAATTTGTTATTAGTTGGGGACTTGGGGTTAAACCCAATTCAATTTATTTGATGTATTTGTTATATTTTGAAAAATTATTTAAATTAAATTATGACAAGTAACCGAAGTAAGTTTTATATTGTATCTAAATGTTTTTATTTTGAAATTTCTTTTTAAATTTGAATTAAGAATATTTATTTGTTGTATATTATAAAATTCTATTTATGTTGCATAAATAATTATTTGTTTGGGGTTATTGTATACTTGTATTTTAATTGATTTATGCATTCATGGCGTGGTTAAAATTCAAACGTTCCAAAAAATGAATAATAACAACATCCGAGTCAATGAGACTACTCAAAATATCTCAAATGAAACTCCTATCCAAGAACCGTCTCAAAATATCAATTCACAATCCCAAATTAAATTCAATTTAAAAGAGGAACTTGTTGTGAATCAGAAACTAAGACCATCTATAATCTATAATGGAATATGATGCTTCCTGAATCTGCCCCTGCCTATGATCCAGCCCCTAGAGTTCATGTTATAACTGGCAAACGGGCCGGGCCGGGCCAAAAAGGCCCGGGTTTGGCGGACTGAAAATATAAGGCCCGTGGCCCGGGTTGGGCCAGCCAGGCCCGCGGGCTTCTTCCTTTATTTATTTTATTTTATTTTGCAAAATCTTGCTACACCAAAAATAGTAATAATAATAAATATTAAAAATAATAAAATAATTTATAATAAACAATAATTCTAATTACCTACATTAATAACATATTTTAATCAATTAAAATTTTAATAATATTATAAATTACTTTCAAAGTGTATAGAACTCTTATTTATTATGTTACGTAATAATTCTAATTGCCTAGTGATTAAAGAAGTTTGCATCCTTCCTCGACTTATAATTTAATCTCGATTGATGTGTAAACTGATTCAAAATTATCCTTAACGTTAACTACAAAAAAAGCGTACTACAATATACTATTTTAGTTTAATAGTATTGCATGTAATAACACCCTGTAATCAAGCATGTATTAATTAAGAGTTTAGATGATTATTAATTAGAACTTTGGAATAACTAACCCCCTAATATATATTAATCGAGTGATGGTATCTATCACATGCATGCATGTATAGTGAGAGTAGCAATAAGATATTTATATATGGAAGTGAAGTGTCCAAATTTAGCCAACCTTAGGCGAAATATATATACTTTATTTGAAACTTAACTAGATTTCAACTAGATTCAAAACATAGAAGCAAAACAAACAAGTAGACAATCAACGGGGCAACACCAGCAAAGGTGTTACAAACACTGAATCGGAACAAGTACTAGCAATCCTACGGAGCAGCAACAACGATCCCACGTGCAAAACCTTCATTGTTGCACATACTTGTTACAAACAATCATGTGAACTAACTTGAGGATTTCACATCAAATACACTGAAGCTATTGATGGAAGCTTGAAAGTACTGGTGAATACGAGGTGAGAGAGAACTGTATTTAGAAAATATACGTTATTTTCCTTGGCCTTGCAATCTATAGAAATTCATATATTTAACAATAAATCCCAAAAGTAATAGGATAAGCCAAGGAGACCTATCACATAAAAGAGTCATGACTATACTTCAAAAGTGATATGAGAATCTACCCATCTTAATTGGGTTATCCAATATTCATACTTTGATGCCCATGATCGATCCACGAGTCCGACTTTGATCAATTACTAACACTGTGTGAGTTTTGCGATCCTACAGTCCAAACATTCCATTCTTGGGGTCCAAAGATTCCAGAGACAATACCAAAGCAAATCTCAAGTGTTGAATTATAGAGTCCAACCCTATGCTACGTTTGGATCGAAGGAATAGAATAGAGTAGGGAATGAAATAGATTAGGGAATGGAATAAGAAAGGGAATGGAATGATTTTTTAATATTCCATGTACATGTTTGGTTGATGTTAGGAATACAATGAAATAAATAATTATAAAGTGACCTAAATACCCCTAAATGTTCAAATTTAACTTAAATTCAATTTATATTAAAAATTTAACACATATTTCTCTAGATTTTTTTTATAATTATATTATTCTTTTTTTTACTATACTTTTTCATATAATTTTTTTTCTTACTTGTAAGTTATCTTTTTTTTATATATTTTTTTATTTCTCTAGAATTAACTTTATTTTAATTGATGATCAAAATAATATATATTTTTTTAATAGATTAAATAATAATAATATTTTTAATTGTTTACCAACATATTTTTTTAACGTCAAATTATAATAATATATGTTTGGTGATAGATTATTTTAGTTCGGAATACGTTGATTTTTTTAATATTTGAACGTCAAATAATAATAATATATGTTTTTTCATATATTTTTTTATTTTAATTGTGGGGTGGGGTGGGGTGGGGTGGGGGTAGGTTGGTAGGGCGTGGAGTGGGGTAAGGTGGGTGGGGTAGGGTGTGGGTGGAGTGGGTGGGTGGGGGTAGGTTGGTAGGGGTGGGGGTAAGTTGGTAGGTGGTGGGTTGGTAGGGGGTAAGGGGTAAGGGGAAGAGGGTATTTCTTTTCATAAAGATAAGTATTTTTTTTTAATAAAGATAAGTATTTCTTTTAATGGGTATTTTTGTCAATTACTTAAAAATAATAGATGGAATAAGTTATTCCTGACTCCCCTTCCAGAAATAAAAATTATAATTTTAAGTTAACACCTATTCCGCCGTTGGAATAAACAAACCAAACAACATTTTTATCCATTGATTGATTTCATTCTCTCTCCTATTCCATCGATCCAAACGTAGCACTAAGGTCAAACATCCCCAAGGTCGATTGTAGGACTAACTTTACACAACATTTTCCACATGAAAACCGACCAAGGAATTTGCTCAACTGAACGAATAGGGTGCCCTATTCGGCTTTCGGCAAAGGGCCAAAGTGGCATTTCAGTATTGAGATTTGGTGAGGAAATCAACTTGGCGATTACGGAACTAGGACAATCCGAGTTTCACCGCTAGGTAAAATTTGTAAGTCACAATTTACAAGTGACAAACGTTATGCAAGCACATGAAAGGCACATGGGGGACACCTCCCCTAGCCTATAAATACCCCCTTTATTTTCATTTCTTCGCACACCTTTCTCACTCTAAACCTCCCCAGTTGAGAGCTACCCTTCTATAAGTTAATACTAACTTCAGCTCTCTAACTTCTGTACTTATTCTATACAAGACTAATTTTTCCCAAGACTTGGTCTCTACAAGGCCCTCACTCACTTCTAATCCCCGACCACACTACACATTACCCTTTAAAGGGTTCTACCATTGGAATGTCTTACAGGACTCACTTATGTTCTCTCATGAGGACAATACAGACAGAATTTGAATTGCACATGCGATAAATTTACTAGAATCTATATTAGTGGCAAGATATATATATATATATATATATATATATATATATATATATATATATTAACTATAAAGAGCGTACTGGCATTAGCATTAGAGTAATCAATACTATTTACTCGCAGCAGTACACATATGGCTTCCAACAATTCTGGCAAGATTTAGAATGCATGCCTTCACAAATAATATGAAATCGAATCACAAGTAAATCATTCAGTAGATCAACCTTATTTTTTTTCAGTATCATATTCCAATAAATCAATGTGCGTCAGTTTCATTACGTGGACAGTTCTGTATAAAAATGATGGGAGTTTCAACACCGAAACATGCCCTGTGGAAGAATATTTTCCTTAGATACATTAAAACTGTGTTATTTATCTGTATAAGCATTATGCAATCTACAAGTATATATACTACAAGGAATAAAAAAAATAACATATTCACAAAATGGGCATTTGGGTTACCACCAGAAGAGGATGGCTCTCAAACCTTGTGAATTCTCTCCTCTCCGATGATCCATCTTGTCAACTGGGATGGGTCCAAAGCTGAAGCTTTACATGACCTTGGGAAAATCCCGAGATCAGCACTAATTTGTTCATACTCCTGGAGAGCAGCTTCCATCTCTTCTTCAACAGTTGCATCATCCAAACCGTCAATCGTGCCCATTCGAAGAAAATCAGCATAGAGCTTCTCTTTCTGAGGATCATACTGGAAGGGTTCCATTGCAGGGCCCTGCTTGTCCAGACAAGTTGGGTTAATCAAATTTATATAAGATAAAATCAATCAGACAGGCCAAATGCAAAAAGAAATCAAGAACAAAAATGGGTTAGCCATTGCATCAAGTACGATCAGTGAAATCATTAATTCTATGAAGAATGTTGATCAGCTACATCATCCACAACTAGACGATGATGGTGCAAAATAGACAAGCATGGGGCTAGCTCTAACGCATCCTTCCGGCTACCAGATAATATCAATATGCAAGACAAGGATGTTTCATATATGAAATATATGCCAGGTAGACCAATACAGCGAGTTGTCCCGTGAAAAAACTGTCATATTATCTGTGCCTAGGCATGCATCATTTTTGTTCTACTCACCAATTGCAAAAGCTTTCCATCCAAATACCAACAGACTACTTAAACTCCAAACTTCCCAACTAAAACATGAATTAATAAGAGCTTGTTATGGGTTTAGAGGAGATGGAACTTCTTTTTATGCCAGGTTTCTTTCTTCAATATAAAAATTACATACTTTACTATACATTCATCAATTATGTGAAGATCAGCCAAAATGTTAGATCGTTGAATCTTCACTCCTTAATCCTTATCTTTCTCGAAGAGAAATCATAAAGGCATCTCGTGGTAGACTTATGTTGGTTTTATGGCTTGCATGATCAGTGACGGATCCAGGAATTTAACAAGGGTGAGCAATTTTTTTATTATTAAAATATGATACCAAATAATGTTTTAAAAAGTATTGTAGAATTTGTTATGAAACCCCCTAACCTCATGGAATCAATCGAGTTCTGAACTCATGACCTTTGCCGAAGTAGAGGCACTTGTTATGCTAATGACTACAAGTTGAGCAATCTCTTGGGGTTCAATGATGTCAACCAACAACTTGATATAAATAATTAAAATTAAAATAACATAAATATATAATTATAAAATTATACAAAAATATCCGTAAGCTGACTAATAAATCAGGAATTCAACACATTAAGTAAAGTAAACACAACATATAAAAAATAAAAAAACATTAAGGTTAGGGTTTATTTATCTTAAGGCTCGTGGTCCTTCAAATTCAAAAAAAAAAAAAGACAATAAGAAGTAAAAAATGTTGAGAGACGAGATGGACATGACTAAAATATAGGAGGAATAATGTGTTGGTCAAAGGTTAAGTTATTGTAAATAATGGCTTAGGGAATTTTGAAAAATTGAAATAGATATTTTTTTGTAACCATGTTTTGTCTCCATAGCATTTCTCCATTATTTATTATCACTCTATAACGAACTGATAAAGAACCAAATCATCTCAACGACCTGAAATTTTTGAGCCTAGCACTAAAAAAAACAGCTAAATAACATATTCAGGGAGAAATAGAAATCGTCACAAGTATAAGTACAACTCATCATCTCAATCTTAATTTAAGATAGAAACATCTGTTACAGCTTTTAAGGAAGAAAATAGATTTTTAAGAATGGAATGATGCCTACCATAATTCTCAGAAAGCAGCTATTTAACCAGTAAACCCAAATGAAATTCATATATTACCTGACAGAGGTCAGCATAATGCTTATAGATCTCACTGTTTTCATCTTGATCACCAAGTAATGTACCACCATACCAACCATTAGCTTCATCCACTGAGGTCATTGCAAGGTATCTATAGAAAGACAATAGTTAGAATACAGATTGTTCTTTGAAGCATTTGAAAACAAAATTCTAATATAGTAGAATAACATTTATTTTTTTCGTATATGTCAAGAAAAAATAATGAAAGTAATAGAGGGAGAATGCATCGTAAAAAGAAATACTCCCTCCGTTTCAAATAGAGGATCAATTTTGAACACAATTTCTCAACTATCAAGAATTTTTATTCTACTCTTTTTCACATACTTATAATTACAAGCTTCCATTTCCATGTTCAAGATCTATTTCATATCTTTTACAATGAATTTGTTTAAATTTTTCAACAATGTAGCATGTTTGAAAGAAGAAACTGCATACATCTCGATTCAGCATAATGTAACTACCACATTGATGAAGAAGCCAATTGGATGTAAGAAGCTGGTACCAGTGGACGAAGTCTCAATGGCACTAAAGTTTGAGTCAACAAAGAAGAAGAAGAAGATATACAATTCATATGAACGAATCAAGAATGACAATAGAAAAAAGATTCAAGTGATTGAGTTTCAAAACCGAAGCCGAATGCTAGAAAATATACAATCCTAACATTAAGTTTCATCAGAAGAAGCTTCACCAGCTAGCTCTACTTGGATGTAAACAATTATGTTTATATACTAGTTAAAAATCCAGTGCAAGGCATGGGTGAAATATTATTTTTATATTTATTCTTTTTATCTAAAAATAAAAAACTGTATAATTAAGAGTTTGTAAATAATTCTAAAAGGAAAGCAAAGTTTTAATATATAAAATGTCTATTATAGTACTCCCTCCATTCCAAAATATAAGATCAATTTTGACTTTTTGAAGTCGATTTGAGATATCTCCAAAATTGATGTGATTCATTGAACTTTGAAAACAATAAATCTTATAATTAGTACTACTATTTTAGATAGTTTACAATGTTCAATGAATCACATCAATTTTGAAGTTGAAAATATCTCAAAATTGACTTTGAAAAGTCAAACTTAATCCTATAGGAGGGAGTATTTAATTATTATTAGAGTTTTTTTAGTAAATATTGTATATTAGAGTGTTTAATTACTGTAAGATTATTTAGAGTGTTTGATTATTATTATTAGATTTATATTTATTAATTATATTAGATTAGAGTAGTAACATAGAGAGAAAAGAGGGAGGGGAGGGGAGGGGAGGGGAGGGGAGGGGGGTGTTCGTTTGGTCAAAGTCAACATCATTAGCAAATGTAAGAAAAAATTAAATCACAAACTATTTTCATTTCCATATCTGTTGCCAATAAGCCACCACAGTGATTTGGTTAACCTTTGTTAAGATCTAGTCAACATGTGTTCATCAGTTGCCTTTTCCTAAAGGTAAATGAGTGGGGAAAAATATATCAATTTTGATTATAATGGAAAAAAGATGAAAAGTTGGCTGGTTTCTTGCTCTCGTTAAGCTAGCCAGCATAAAACATCAGATCATTGCAATTAAGGTTAGCAAGTAATGCAGTCATGTCTGTTTTGGCAAATACAAGAATAGTGTTCCACATACATACCTTTGGAAGACATCCTTTTCATTATTATTGCCAATATAAGAAAACAAATTTAGGTCAAGTAAGTCATCTACTCTCTTATAGTTTTTAGACCCCCCATTGGCGGATTCATCTGAAGCAACTTTAGGTGCAGTGTTATTCTCGTCCAACTTCCTCTGACCAAAAAGCCAATTTGGGCTTCTGAGCTGAATTTCACTGCAAGTAATATGAACAGTAATCAGTGGTAGGGTTTCAATACATAAGTATTCACAGAAAAATGCTTCACACACAAGACACCTGCAAAACCCAACTTGGTACTCAGAAACGAGAACAAACTATAAATATTTCACTCTGCTCATGAAGGAAAAAATTAATATAGATATTTTTAATTGACTAATATACCAAATAAATAAGATGTGTACAGAACAGGATTTGTAGAAACTAGAAAGAGTTCTTCCACCTATTCCACGATATTATAGGAAAAGCAATGTCTTGTTTGAAGGAAATACAATGTCTACAATGTAGAATATGTACAAATTGAAAGCGACCACCAAGGCCCTAGAGAGTGGAGGGGAGGAAGGAATGAATGTATACACAAAAGTATACTACAAAAGTGTACTGCAGCAAAAAGAAGCAATTTCAGAAAATGAAGCTCTAAAAAAAGATCTAAGAAACACATACTTGAGCTTTTAAATTGGCAGATTGTCATCTTGAAATGTCCTACTCACTCCTTAAATTCACCAACTAGAGGACAAGAGACTACTTGATATCTAGAAGCCTAAGATTTTTATTGGGACTATATTAACGCCTTTACCGATCAATCTAATAAGTGTGCAGGGTGAAAGAAGGCAGGATAAGAAGAAAGTAAGTATTCTTGTCACCTTTGCAAGGGATTCACTAGTCTGCATACCAAGATTTTCTTCTACCTCATCAAGAACTGGCAACTCCCTCAGGGCTTAGGCCTTAATATAAAACTCTATTAAAGTATAGTGACTACAATCTTACACAGGAAAATTAAAAACCTCATTCTTGTGGGACAAGTGATTTATGGAAATATCTAAAAAATTTAAAGCCAGTGTAAACAGTACAATTAAATACTTGGTCATTTCACGAAGATCATCACTTTAAAAATCTTCTTTTGTTTCAAAATAATGTTGCTCTTTTAAACTCAAGAAAGTCTTAGTTTAAAAGAACATACAATCACGTCCAAAAAAAAAAGAGGGACAGTTCGAAGAAGATAAAAATCTACAGAATTGACGGTTACACATGTCCACTGTTACTTGATCAAAGATCAAAGCTAACATATGAAAATGCCTCTTCCCCTAAACCAACCAGCCGGAAAAGAACAGTCCCTTAATAAATAACTAATCAACAAAAAACAAAAAGTTTCAAGAAAATAAACCACCGTGGCACTATCCTATATCCTTAAACATCATTACCACTGCTCTTTTCGAAGCAATTAAAATTGTACTTTCTTAATCATCTCCCATACAAACTGCCTCTAATACGTAACTCCACCCCATCCAACTTTATCAATCATTTAATGCTAGCCACTTACCCTCTCATACCTTGTATCAGATTTCTATAACGTCCAAGTACCACAAGGTCTATATAAAAATCCGTTATAAAAATTCAAAAGCTCATGAAATTTTCCATCTTCACCAAGTTAACTATCTTCAGTCTAATCCATACCCTCTATCCTCGGTTGTCAACATATTGTCCCTCCTCACAGCAACTGATGTGCAATTCCTACTATTACACATATTTGCCAGTTCCAGATAATTCAAAACACGCCATCCCTTTGCCACATCCTTCTCCAACTCCTCCAGAAGCACCTTTGGGTTCCCCCTTCTTGCACCTTTATTATGATTATACATTTCTCCTCCAACAATAAGTTCTTTGTTTTATTAGAAATTTCAAATGAGTTATCCAATGCCCAGACCAGTAATAAGGACTCCGCTTCATTATTTGAAAGTTTCCAATCAATACCTCTTCAATTACCAAACCTGCTGTTTTATTACACCTTTCTAAGTATTCTGAATCTGTGGAAAACACCCCCTCCTCCAATGACATTACCAATAATGTCCTTCGCTTCATTACTTTCAAATATTCAATCAATGACCTCTTCAATGCTCTCACGCCATTTGAATTATTACACCACTTTTAAAGTAATCTTCTACCACATCTCTGAAAACCAAATCCCAGCTCCCAACCCAAATTGGAAAAAAAAAAGGAAAAGAAACACAATACAAGTCTATTCTCCTCAAAATTTGACCCCTACACAAAGAAAATGCTAGCTAACCAAACTATTAAATTTACAGTTGATCTATCAAATATGAGTGGGAAGGAAACGTAAATATGTACGTACGTGTGTGTATATATATATATATGGAAAAGTGATTGTGTACCAAGCTTGGCTATAGATCGTGAATAAAATGACGTAGTATTTGGTTATGAAATAGTGAAATGTCTGTAATGCCATAATGAAAATGATGAAAAGAAAAAAATACCATTAGTGAATGAGTGTATCTATAGCCAAGCTTGGATGTGGCAAGCCACATATTCCCTTTCCCCTATATATATATAACCATAAACAATCAATATAATTAATATAATAAGACAAATAACATGGCTGCAAAAGTGCGAAATAGAGTAGCTTTAGAGAAACAATTGAAGAATATGATAGCAAACATGGAATAAAATAAGAATTACGCTGCATCAGGTGCCATTCCAGAATTTCCAGATTTTTGAGTTGGTTCAATGTAAAGTCTCACGTTCTTTATTGAACTGCAGGTTTGTTGTAACAATTTATCAAACGATGTCAACTTCATCCGTGAAAAATCTCCTCTCCATGCAGGAACAGGGGCAAGAGTAACTCCTACTCCTACTCCTACAGGATTAGCATCTGATTGTGAACTGCAAATTGAAATTCAATAAATATTATTGTTGTGTAGGCTTGAGATCATATATATTTTGGAGGTGTCTAAATACACATTTATACTAAACCAACTTATAATTCTAAACCATAAAATCGAGCAGTTCAAAATTACAAACACAACTTTTTCTGTATAACAGAGTAAATCTGATGATTATATTTTAAATAAACTAGAAAAGGAACGTTAATTTCTCAGTTTCTCTATTGAAAAACAGAATAGCAAAATAATTCCAAATAGTTTAAATTTGCAGGCTTATCTTCCTCTCTTAACTACTGAATTTCCATGATCAAGATGACTCAAAGTAATTCAAACAGTCAAGAACTGAAAGATCACTATAAGATTTTTGGAATTTAAGATTTAGTAATTTACCTCTTCCCTAGGATGAGGTCATCTCCAATCCCAGAAACATGAAGGTAATAATCAGAGTCCAACTCCCAAAGTGCAGGTTTTCCTTCTTGAGGCTGGAAGTAGCCTAAAAATCTAAAAAACGGCCGATAAACCAGATTCAGAATTGTGTTCAAGAAGGAACTGAATAGATATGTTAAGAGTACAACTAGGGTAATATGGTTATTTAGTTAAAAAGTAGAGTATCTTTTGTTATATACTTCACGTCATGTGAATGGGTATGTAGGTGTAGATCAAGATTTTGGATGTAGGTTAGCATGAATCGGAAAGTAGTATGAATAGTAGAGGTGTGCTTTTTATTACGATTTTCGATATAGGTTATCTCTTCTATTTTCTTCCACATTCTACCTCTTTTGCCCTTCTTCCTTCCACCAAATCTAAATCTGAAATATGTTTTCATTTGTTGTGACCAACCCTTGATCTTAACATAATATAGACAAAAAATGAAGCTGGAGATTACAAATTTATAGCATCTTGCTTTTCGCCATCTGTATAAGCATTGCTGTAGTATCTCTTGATAGACTTCAGAAATTCCCTAGACTGAGTCGTTGCTTTCCACTTCCCCTGTCTCTCAGGAAACACCTGTAATACATTATTAAGCACTGTGTGATTAATAAGTTATAATTTTTCAAGGCAGATGAACTATCGAATAACAATTGATACATTATTTTCACGTGCATTTTTTTCTGGTAGACATACAGTGTTGTGAGCAGCAGAACCACCATATTGCTGGGCTAGAGCATCACCCATGCTCTGGTACATATCCATTAGAGCTGCAGCAATGCTACTATCTGCATCTACTTTGGGCTCATCTGTAAAACCCATCGCATGGAGTTGGCGGCCTAAAGCTGCTAGGCCATAAGCATACTGAGCAACATTTGTACGATCCAAGCAGTCAATACAATTGGTGCGCAGAACTCCACTCTGAAACCTTGGTGCTGCATTACCATAATTATTTTCCCTAAACTGTTGAGTTCCAACAGACTCTTTATCTTGTTTCAATGATGAATTCAGAATATCAATATTACTTCCAATTCTTGCAAGGTCCCCAGAACTAGCCCTCAGATCTCTAAGATTAGCATCCCTGCAAGAAACAGCAGTGAGCTATATTAGATGTGAATATATATCAATAATCAAAAATAACAAATATGCAGTCAGCTTGGCATCAACCACAATTGGTTTCATTTAATTATGTTTCTTTTTATAAGTATCAAATTGAAGTAGGAATTTAAATCCCCAGTGATGTACCCTCTCTGCAGTTACTGCATGGAAATTAATGTACTTCACAATGATTATGGAGTAGATGAATGGAATTCATGTTGTTGCCGTCATACATGAACTCAATATACGTCTCCAAGCACTGATTTAGATTTTTATTCATGCTCTATAACTGATCTTCAAAGTTATGGAAAGTTCCTCAGGAAGGAAATACAACTACTCTCAATACAAGGTACCCTTGCAGTTGCTCTTCTAATCTCATATAACACTATATATATTCCCGTTAAAGAATTACCACTTGATCGAATTTTAACAATCTACCACCCCATGGACAGTTGAGCTGGGATATATATCAAAATAGACATCCATCATTCCAAAGTTATATAGGTACTGTAAAAACTGCTTATAATCAGTTTTAGGAAGCAAAGTGTTTGGTAACCTGATTTTAAAACTGCTTATATCACTTTTTATAGAAATAATTGGAGTTTCTGATTATTTGTCAAATCTAATACTGAGGTTTGACCAAGTATATTACTAAGTTATCCTTATTTATTTTAGTAATTCCACCCATTACTTATCTTTACTTCTCCAAACCATCCTTTTTACTAATTAACACTTGAAATATGAGAAAATTAACTTTTTTTATACCAAACATTTTTTTACTTTTTACTAGTTTAAGTGTTTCTTCTTTACCAAACACGAACTACTTTTTTAAAACTAATTATAAGAAGAAACAGTAATCAGAATCACTAATCACATTTTTTAAGCGATCCCAAACATACTCTTACTACAAACTGAAAATAAGTAACATGCATGAAAAGCAGAAAATGACAATAGAATAATGATATGAAAACTAATCATCTAGGAAGAAGGGGTGCTTCAGATTGGTGATGAACTGCGCACGGGGTGCGCCAAGATGCGTTCGGGATGAGCTTGGGTTTTTTTTTCTTTTTCTTTTTTCTGTTTTCGTCTCACCTCTCTCTCTATATATAATTTAGTATCCCTATCTTTGCTTCCAAGCTAAACATAAAAATCATCACTGAAGAAACCTGTACATATGATTCATTATTCATGTGAAAGGCTCAAAAACTCCCATACCCACAATTGTTACATACTTGCATAACAAACAAAAAGAATTATTCAGTAATAAAATTCAAAAAATTAGGTCATTATTCGTTGTGTATTTGACATGGTGATCATTGATCACTATGGCTCTTATAATATAGAACATCATTCTATAGCAACTGAATCCTATTATTAATTAATAAATAGTAAACTTCAATATATATGGACCCAATTTTTGCAGATTGGTTTTAACTTATTGCTTAAAGTAACAGACACATGTTGGTCACAGCTTAAAGGCATAAGCACAAAGCGTATTAAAGAATTATTATATCCAGAACCAATTTATATTAAAGAATTATTATATCCAGAACCAATTTATGTTTAAATAGGTACCAAGTAAATTTGGGGAATGGAATAATTATTTAGGGAGGAGTAAAAACCCTAATACTAATAGGACAAGTGATGCGATACGGTTGAAGAAATTCAAGAAGTTTATTATTAATTATGTATTGTTATTTAGAGATAAATGTTGGATTATCAATGTAATTGTTTTGGTATCTAAAAGTTTTAATTATGGTAGTAGATTTTAAGGAGATTTTTAATTATGGTAGTAGATTTTAATTAGGAGAGTTATTGTAGTAGTAGATTTTAGTTAGGAGATTATTTTCTTTTTTAATTAGGGTTTTTGCTTGGTCCTAAGTATTGGGTTTTCTATTTAAGCATTATAATACTTCGTTATTTGGGAGATTATTGAATAAATTGATTTGAGATTAAAGTTATGTGCTTTTGTGTGTGTTTCTTTACCGATTCTCTGCGGAGATAGGTACTCTTATCACTTCTTCCCACTTTGTTCTACACCATAATATAATGGTATCAAAAGTCAAAATTCTTGATATCTTTTGATTTCAACCCATTCCTTCTTACCCTATTCTTTTGGCCTCCATCCAATTGTCGAAATTCGCAAGGGAATCGACAACAATTTTCTGAGACAAAGGCACGATCATCGCCATAGTCTCAATCTATTACAAAAAAAAATAAAAAATTAGTTCATCAAATCTTTGGTGTTTTTTCTTCCAAATTACAGTTTAGTACCCCAAAGTTTATTAAATTTTCAATTCAGCCCCCTTAAGTTTCTAAAATTTTCAACTCTGCCCCCAAAGTTTCTAAAACTTTCAGTTCAACCCCTAAAGTTTCTGAAATATTCAATTTAGCCCCACAGTTTTTGAGTTTTCTATTTAACCCCCAAGTTTTGAAATTTACAATATATACAATGTCTTCCGGGTTTAACAATCCCGACTTTCTTTGGGCTAAGATAAAACAACTTGAGCATCGAACTTTGGTCATATGTGAGTAACTTAAAAGGTCTTGTGTCCAGTATAGTGCCAAATATTGAAAATTATGCGATGAGCTTGCACTTTCTGAAACAAGGCTAGCTAATTTAAAGGCACATTACGAGTACATAACCACATGTTATGTTCGTTTATATTTTGTTCAAGCGTAAAAAAATGTTCATCCTAATCGTGTTTGTTCAACTAAAGCGACACGTTCACAAGAGGAGACCCACAAAGTAAGTTCTTACAAGACAATTGATGAATGTCTCACAATACTTAAACGTATCAATAACAAATATGAAATTGGTGAGACTAAAGAAGAGCAAGTACTCTCACATATTAATGTTTGTGAGAAATATGAAGCGGAAGTTAAGTGTGTTGAACAACTTGAATATTCAAAGATGGTTTGCAGTGAGGAAATTGAAGTTAAATTGACACCAAATGCGAAAACATCAAGGAAGATAAAATTGAGGCCAACCATGTTGATTTTTTCTTTACGGTTGATACATTCGAGTTCTAAGCTACTTCAAATTTCTATATTATATCATTGTTATTCCCAAAAATTGCGCTCATGACATTTAATGTTCGGATGCGCATGTTTTGTTGGAAGAAATCTTTCGGACTATGGTTTATTATTCTTCGATATTTCAAAACTCGTTACTTGAGGACAAGTTTTCTTCAAAGGCGAGGAGAATTATGCGATACAGAAGAAGAAATTCAAGAATTTTATTATTAATTATGTATTGTTATTTAGATATAAATGTTGGATTATTAATGTAATTATTTTGGTAGGATATTCTAGAAGTTTTAATTATGGTAGTAAATTTTAATTATGAGATTTTTAATTATGGTAGTAGATTTTAATTAGGAGAGTTTTATTATAGTAGTAGATTTTAGTTGAGAGATTGTTTCCTTTTTGAATTAGGGTTTTTACTTGGTCCTAAGTATTGGGTTTTCTATTTAAGCATTGTAATACTTCATTATTTGAGAGAATATTGAATATATTGATTTGAGATTAAAGTTGTATGCTTTTGTGAGTGTTTCTTTACAGATTCTCTGCGGAGATAGGTACTCTTATTCTTTCTTTCTATCCCGTCCTACAAACTTATACTACAAAAGAAAGTAGATAAGAAAAATACTCAAATAGACCTACACATCCCAATAATTCTAAAATTATGACATCAGAATTCAGATTAGTCCTAAATCTAATTACACAATATATGAATCAAAATCCATGGAAAGATACTAAATTTTATTGACACGCGTCCTCCAACATTTTCCCCGCTAAGATAAACTCAGTCAAGTAAGTGTGGAAGATGAGAAACCAAAAGTTCTCATCTTCAAAGGAAAAACATGGAAACTCTTCTAAGTTGGATTGACTTTCAGGAGCCATAAAGATGGTTTCTTTCCCTCACATTTACTATTGAAGCTATGGGTGATTAGAAAATCGAGATGCAGATAAACCGATGCTTTGTGATAGCTTCACATGGCAATTAGAGTAGGATGCCCATTAAAATCATTGACTTCAAGCTTTTGTAGTTATTTAAGGTTGGGGCTTAGGCGTGAGGCGTGAGGCGTGAGGCGTGAGGCGTGAGGCTTGAGGCTTGAGGCTTGAGGCGTGAGGCGAGGCGTGAGGCGCAAGGCGAGGTGCGAGGCTGCGAGCCTCATCGAAGTGAGGCACACATATTTAAAATATATATATATATATATATACACACACACACACAAACGCACATTCAATCATTTATGTATCAAATTTATTAACCATTAAGTAATTTTACAAACTTCTAAGCATGTTCAAAAAGATTGTATAACAAGTTCAACAACCATACCTATGTAGTATACTGATACAGTGATATAATCATATCATAATTACATTCTGCATAAGTACATAGTTAAATACTTACAATCTTACATATATATTTAAATCGTAAACACTAGGCGCCTTTAACAACACCTACTTTTCTCAAACCCCTATTTCTTCCATCTCTCTGGTCCCTTTAAAAAGAGTGTTGTGGTTATAGCAAGAGAAATTGTTGCAATCTTCTAACCACTTGTTTGCCGTTAAGAGAAAGATGAACTTGTTAGATGAAGGTGCCACCAGTTTCAGTTTCTGATTACAAGTTATGGAGGTTGAAACTTTGCCATTCTACTGATGAACTTATTTAATTGTATTGTTGCATAAAAAGAGTCCATTTTTATTCTCAAATCAAATGATGTAGGACAAGGGTGGAGGAAAGAATAAAGGGGATTCAAAGAAGATAAAGGGCTAAAAAGCCACAAGCACAAGGCTTAAAATTTAATAATATCAATCATTCAATAATAATAATCATTCAATAATAATAATACTGATGGATTACAACCCCTTATATAGGAATAGAAAACCCCCTAATACTTGGAGGCTAAGTAAAATATTAAGTAACCTAATTAAACAAGGAAATAAAATCCTAATAATTACCTACTACCTTAAATAATTAATATTAATATTCTAGAGTATTCTACTAATATAATTAAATATATCCTAATATTATCTACTAAATAAACTAACTACATTGAAATCATCCATAAATAATAATATATTACAATAACACAATAATATTAAATTTCTCTTGATTCCATCCTCATCATTCTCCTCTCCTTTGAAAAAAACTCGTCCTCGAGTTTTGAAGTATAGAAGAATCTATATTCCACGAACTAGACTCCAAACATGCAAGAAAATTTGGTCCTTGTAGGCATGTTGAGAAGTAGAAAACAATAAGGAGTGAACTTCTTTCTATTGTATGTTGTTAGAGCTCTCATTGATAACAAAATCAATGACTTGATCATTGGTTTCTTCATATAGAATATCAAGTTGCTTTGAGAATAGTCTGTTCAATCTTGTTCTCGCTCATTGTATCCTCAACTTCAACTTTATCTTCATGTGACACGTCATTGAGTTGCGGAATTTCTTCCCGATTAGTGTCACTAGCATTGAGCGTCTCTCTCAATTGCGGTTCCTAAGTCATTGTCTTTGAAACGATAGAAGATTCACCCTTTTTCTCGATCAGACTTGAGTTGAAGCACAACATTTATTGATTCCGTTAATGATTTCATTTGGGCCTCTAAAGAATCAATTCTTTCACCATATCTTTTGGACATCTCTTCCATCTTAGATACAAGCTCAGCATTAGTTACCATGATTCTGTAAAGAAAATAAAACAAAACTCGTTTTTTTGGGTCTAGGGGTGCAAGTGCATAAAAAATAACAAAATATGGATTAATTTGAAAATTTCAAAAACTTTGGGGGCTGATTTGAAAATTTCTCAAACTTTGGGGCTAGTTGAAAGTTTCAAAAACCTTAGTATCGATTTGTAATTTTGCCACAGATGAACAGTAACAATAGCAGATTTTTTTTTTTTGGATAAAAGAAAATTGGGATAGATTTGAGAATACGTTGTCGTCTCGAATATTGGTGTCGACTCTAGCAAACTTCAACAATTGATGAACGCCAAAAAATTAGGGTAGGAAGAATTCAGTGAAATCAAAATATATAAGAAACTTTTGGCTCTTGATACCATTATGATTATGATGCAGGACAAGGGTGGAAGAAAGAATAAAAGGGATTCAAAAAGATAAAAGGCTAAAAAGCCACAAGGCTTAAAATTCAATAATATCAATCATTTAATAATAAATAATAATGATGAATTATAGGAATAAGAAAAACCCAAATACTTGAAGGTTATGTAAAATATTAAGTAACCTAATTAAATAAGGAAATAAAATCCTAATAATTACCTACTACCTTAAATAATTAATATTCTAGAGTATTCTACTAATAAAATTAAATATATCCTATTATCTACTAAATAAACTAAATATATTAAAATTATCCATAAATAATAGGCTTAAATATAAATTACTAAACTCTTGAGCTTTTTCCACTTTGTAGATCGTTTTTTCAATTTTTTCAATTAGATGATAGAGAACCCTCAATTTTTTTCAATTATGTTCATTTGAACCTTTTATGTTATAAATCGATGATATGGCTTGATGACATGACAAATTATTGCATATGTACAATTAACAACATATTTTAAATGAGTTGTTTTCAAAATTTATTAGATTAAAGGGTAAAAATTTAAAAACAAATAAAAAGTAAAAGAAAATCAAATGTGCACTGCAAGTGCACTCTTCCACCTCCTGGCTCTTACTATGGAGCTGCTTTGTTTCACCTTCATCAAAAATTGCTTCACCAATGTCTAAATCCCTTGTGCCTGCAACACACCCATCTACTCATCCTAATCAACTTAAAATTAAACCAAACCCATATCCACCACCACCAAACCCAAATTCAACAAAAATAATTCAGTATCACCAAAACAATCACAAAAATCCCAAAATCAACATCCTCAAACCTTACAAGCTACCTATCGGGAACAACCAATAGAGATTTATTATCTCCATCATTACAGTACGCCGTTTACAACCATCAAGTCCTCTTCGACCTCTCCCCTCGCAGCAAAATAGAGAAACCCAAAATCCATCTTTTTAACATAGCCAAAACCCTTAAAGTTGGAAATCCCAACTAACATCGCCCATCAAACCAGCCAACATCGTCAGCAAATCAGCCAATATTGCCCGTTAAACTAGCCAACATCGCCCAAAATCCCAAAACCAAACCATTTTCATGAACTGAACCCCGATCTACCATTTTTGGTGCTTCGGTCAAATGTTGATTGTCACCCCTTTGTAATCCCAGTTATGACGTGATGGTAATCGGCGACTGCCAAAGCCCAATCATTAAACCTAGATCTCCCTTAGTTTGTTATACCAAAAACCATCTCTTCGTACATTGAACTAAATCGTTAAACCTATATCTGGGTTTGAATAAAAAATATGGGTTTGAGGTAAATTTGATGAATGAACGATCATATTTTATTTTTTATTTTTGTTTCTTACATTTTTGCTATTTTAATTCATTAAAATGATAAAATCTATTTTTAAAATATATGTTTTTTATACAAATAAGCTCTAATTTTCCATGCTTGCATGCCATGTAATCAACTTGAGACGTGTTAGTCTAATTAAACCACAATGAAAAAAATTTAACAATTTAATCATCTAATTGAAAAAGTTCAAAGAATGATCCCCGAAGTGAAAAATGGTCAAAAGTTCAGGGTAATAATTTTTAGTTAAGCCTAAATAATAATATATAATAATAACCCAATAATATTAAATTTCTTTTGCTTCCATCCTCATCACCAAATATCCTTTGTTTCACTATCTTTACGGCTTCGAGCTTTAGAACAGTGATCCACACTAGTAAACATGATCATAAAAGGTCAAATGGACAGAAGTAAGTTGCACAAAGATAGGTTCCTTCTCTTTGCTTCCAAATCATGTTAGATTAGAGCGTGAACATAAGAAGGGGGGAGAGTAGTTTACCCATGCAAGGGATCGGCGATGCCCGCAGGTTAAAACATCAACTCCATTCAACTTGTGATAATTACTATACTTAAAGTAGTAATAAAACCTACTAGGACAAGTAATCCAACTAAGGAAACAAACACCCAGATATCCTAAACTGCATAAAAAAATCCTGATATCCTAAACCAACTTATGCTAGCAAGACAGTGGATATAGAAAATACTCAAATAACTGAATTAACCTAGACACTTAGTAATCCCCATTAGTTCTAAATTCCAACAGTAGAATCCAAATTAATCCTAAATAAAAGTAGGTAGATATAGGGAAAACACACACACACACACTGCACAAGAGAAAAGCCCTCTCAAAGGGATCTCAAGGAGAACTCCTCTAGGAAATCAATAAAGAATATAACGGAACCAGGGTAAACCTTGTTCTGCCGGGTAAACCTCATTCTGCCAAATAAACAAGAAGCTCAAGAATAAAGATCTAATATATAGCCCAGACTTGTTGACATCCTCAAAGTAAGGCTGCTCCTTTGTCGTAAAATAGTCCACCATAAAGCATGAAGAGTCCAGTTCCACTTCGCCCAACTACTACATGCATTCTAATCCCCTCCCAAGCATGTAGCGTGTAGGAACCCTACCACTATCTTAGGCATATCCCAAGAAAAACCATGCACAACATTCCATAACTCTCAAGCAAACTCGCAATGCAAAAGCCAATGATCAATCGACTTCCAATCCTTCTTTGCACATCAAGCATCTATAAACAATGACTTTCCCCCCTCTTCAAGACATTGTCCTGTGTCAAAATTGGCCCCCTCAAACCGCCTTGCAAGAGAAAAAGGCAACTTTCTTCGGAACATCCACCTTCCAAATGCATTTACAAGGAATACCTACAGCCCCTCCCCAAAAACTCCTATAGGAGGACCTCACTTTAAAATCTACCACTACTAAGGGGACACCAACTCACAGCTGCAAGCTACTGGTGATTAATTTATCGACTTGCAGTAGAAAATCTAATAAAAAATAATACAAAATTGAAACAATTTTCTTGGTAAGTTACATTTCCTTGGAACCTTTGATAAACTAAAGTTGCATCAGAAATAATTTACAATTTGAAATAATTAAATAAGTTGTATGCAAGGTATACAATGACAGATAGCCACATTTGAACAACGCAGTTACATCTAGATGTGCTACATGCAAGAATGCATTGGACCAAAATCAGTATCAGATGCAAAACACAAGAACAATCACTTTTCTACAAGAAAATGAAAGCATGGAACCATAGAATAACTTATACAGTATGGAAACAATATCAGCTTACTCCTAATTCAAGAATTTCGTACAAACCTATGTGTTTTTCAAATCATACAACCAAAACAAGTGGTCAAATAATGGATTGAACACCTTTTTTGGAAAGGAAAAATGAATTGCACTCACCGTCTTATAAGTGATGAAAAGCACACAAGTATATTAAAGAAAGGCATGATATCTCACCACATACAGGAGCTAAAGAATACATGCATTAGTTAAGGAAAAGCATGATACCTTGTGGTACTGGTACGACTAAGTTGGGTGGCTTTTCTTTTAACAATGGGAGGCTTTCCACTATAGTAGAACCCAGTCAAGTCAAGTGCTTCACTTGCCACACCACCTAAAACTGCCAACACATTGGCAGACTTACTTGAAATTGGCAGAGAAACATAATAGTTAGTGCAAAGGAGAAGATCTACGGAACGACAAACATAACAAGTGTACAGCTTACCTCTTTGCAAACTTGTGAAAGTCCCAATGAATAAACTTCAGCTGATTTTCTTCTGAAAGAATCTGGTTTAGATACCCAACTGCATTAGTAAACTCACGCCTCAGCATCATTTCTCGTGGTCTTTTCTCGACAGTCTACAATTTAACTATAGATGTTAATAAATGGTATGAGCCTTTGCACTATATGTTGAGAGCTTAGACATCAAAATTTAAACATGGTGATTCTGAACAATATGAAATTAAGAAGAGTAATAAAACCTACACACAGATAGAAAATAACTAATTATTTAAATATACATATTTACTTTCAGTGGATTAAACGCGTAATCACTTCATTTCCTCCATACAAGTATTAACACATGAATATTGTAGTTGATGCATGTCTTACCATCAATATGTATATATATATAAGAGAGTCTTTGCTAGTGACCAGCTGGTCCGATAAGACCCGGCCAGTTAAGATCAGGGCTTTGACAGAACATGAGGGGACCAACAGGTCGGCCCCATCTAGGGCTGTTTCACCTGAAATTATCTGTTTTCATCTTTTATTCTTCTCAGTTTAGTACATGAATTCTATAGCAGTCTTTCATATTACTGAACATAGCAAAATACTGGTTCTCTCTCTTCTCTAGTCTCTTATCCAAATCTCTTTCGTCTTTATCAATTTACAGCATGCACATTACAGTCGTTTATTGCAAAATTCTGTGTAACATACTTGTGTTTCTCTACTCTATAGGTATAGTGTAAACAACTACACATGGATGGCAAATTCATGCAATTTGACCTCCAGTAAGGAGTCATTAAGCAGTGACTGATGAAAGCAGGTTACCACCTCTAAAGTCTTGGGGCAACTCCCGTTAGCTCCGCAAGAGGGTCCACTGAGTAATACTTTCAAGTCGCAGTAAAATCGTAGGTGCTCAAATTCTCTTTGGTTGTATGACTCTTATCCAGCTTGAGTTGAAGGGAACCCAAGCCCTCAAGGATTAGCGTCCCGATAGTTAGCAAAGTATAGTGCCGCACCCCATACCTTGGAAACTTGATGGAATTTGGATTGGAGTCTTAGACCAGGGCTTCACTAAGGTATGCTCCAAGCACAGGCAACCTTGGCCTCTCCTAAATTGAGAGAGAGACATGTGCTATCCAGTCCATAACCACAGCCTGTATCCGCCCCCAAGGTCGCAAGCATCACAGTTATTAACACAAGATAGGACTGAAACCTGTACCATAACTCACTTTCCTCGTTCATTATGTACTTCATGTAATTGTACCTTCCAAACAACCGATGAGAGCTTATTAAATACCCCGAAAATCTCTCAGATATATGGTTCGAAGGACCAACATTCTTTAAAAAAACTGAACAGACTTCGAGATTCACAAGCATCCCCTTTCCTACCCCTCATGTGCTAGGAGAATCTCCTTTAGCAAGCCACTCGGCTTTGTGGTTCTCCAGTCACTCTCCAATCTCTTGCTCTCCATAGAATAACTTAATCTTCGCCCTAATCCTATTCTCTTTAAAGATCCATCTGAAGAATGTGTCACTCGTCTCATCAGTCATCACACATTTCTGTCATTACCTAACCTTACACCCACGGTCACACTGAACAAAAAGGGAGGAGAGGGATGAATCAAGTGAAGCCATCAAAAAGAGAAAAAGGCTACATGAATGCATTTACGAAGCGTGATGGTCTGTCGTGATTCCATATTGGCTCATCCCCTAGTCAACCGTACTCAAGAGAGCAGTGGTGATCAAGGGAGATGTTCGCTGAAAGTGGTTCAGATCTCTATTGTACTAAAAGTATCAATTGTTTTACATGATCATTTTTAAAAGGAACCTACCGGGTATCAATTGATATATGGTTTTGGATGTAGTCCATTAGTTAGAGGATTAAGGAGACGAATCAAGTACAAATGTGTCTTCTTGAGTTGATTGAATTATTTACTTTCTACTCATTAATATATATATATATATATTAAGCTAGATTTATTTCAGCAATTAAGAAAGTAATAATTGATACTGAAAAATCAAAAAGAAAGCTTTAATTTAACTGTCCAGACTGAATAGTAAAACAGTCAAAGATGACATGACATCCAAAATTAACATGACATCCAAAATTACTATGACTTGTTCTGCCAAAGATGAAACATGGACAACAAATTCAGTACGATGTTTAGCTACCCCTCAAATTAAAATTTATTAAAATCACTGAAAAATCATAACAAAACTGTTTTTCCTCTCCTATCCCTTCTTCTTTAATCCTTCTCTCCCACCACATCCATTAAAATATATTTAGCCACCTTCCTTCAACACCTCTTTGGGCCCATGATGTAGGACAGATTTAAGATGAATAATTAATGGAAAATAAATTAAGATTTAAACTCTACGTTTAAACAACTAAGATCTCTCAAATGTATTAACTTCACATATCAACACCAAGATGGATAAAATAACTCTACGGTAGAATACTTCAACATTAATAATATGTAATCTACCAGACTTGTGGGGATTACATTATTTAAATAGACAAAACTTTAATATTACTTGGGAATATTAAAAATATTAAACGACTAAAATACCCTTATTAATAGTTCCTAATCACTAATTAATGTCCTAAATCCCCACTAATAAATAAAATGCATAAATCACATCAACTACTTTTACATTAAACAAAATAAAAACTCCAACTAATAAATATAAAAAATCTCTTCTTTGTTCTCGACTTGGAGTCCCATCATTCTCCTCTTGTTGGAGAAAACTCGACCTCGACGAGTTTTATAATATGATAGAATAAGCTACAAACTCCTCTGCAACGGAAGAACGTTTTGGAACACCTTTGACAACATCATCACGCGGAAAGGCTCAAAATTTTTTGGAAAGAGAATTGATGAGAGTATCACTTTTGTATTCAAAGGTGCTGAAAATAAGCTTTTTGGAACAACGAAGTCAACAATGTCAACTTAGATAGGATTAACTTCTCGAATCGTCCTTTCTTCGGTAATGAAACTCAAAAGCAACTTTAGAGTTTTTCTCAATTCGTTGCTCATACACAATCTTTTGTTCAACTTTTGGAACTTCAAAAATTTTCATGGACACGTCACTAACTGTCTATAGCCCCAAAATTTGGAACATCCTCTTTTTGTTTCTCTTACTTTGCTTGAAAATGTGCCCGCAAATCAATAAGGCCTTCTTTTATAGAAAATATGTCATCTTTTAATAAAGAGATGTTATCTTTTATAGAAGAACATATAGAAATCATATCATGTGTAGCCTTTCGAAGTTCTTTTACTTTAACTTGTTGACGTTTCCTTACTTCAACTTTTCTTTGTTCATCTTGATATTGACGTTGCAATTTTCCAAGGTAATCTTATGCATTAACCTTATCCCATCTAAGCTCTTTTTGCTTGTGTTTCAAATATATATGACCACATGTATTAATAAGGTAGTATATTCGGTCACTTTCATCGTCAAGAAACCAAATATACTCTTTTGCTTCGACAATCAATCCTTTAGTGGCTTAAGACATTGGGTGTTTGGGACAATGGGTTATAAAATAAATAAAATAAAACATTTCTGTATAACTTAAGGGCCTAACTAAAAAGAAAATAGAAAACAGGGGCTAAAGTTCGAATGCAGAAAGTGTAGGGGTTGATTTGAAATGATAAAAAGGGTATGTATAAGTGAAAGGTATATAAACTATGGGCTAAAATTAAAATATTAGATTAAACTATGAAGGAGCAAACTGTAATTTTGGTAAGATATTTATAAGTTAGAAATTTGGGTTACCACTCATATTATATTAGACGGCAGAAAAACACGACAACAATTTGTCTTCTACCTTTCTTTTTTTCGTTTTTTTGTACAGTGAATCGTGATGAATAGTAACTCCGGCCTCGATGAACAACAGTTTTTTTTTTAGAAAAACCCAAGATCTCCCAAAAAATAAGATTGATGGAGAAACTTTAGGCTTTGATACCAATAATGATGCAAGACAGATTTAGGATGAAAAATTAATGAAAAATAAATTAGGATTTAAACTCCACGTTTAAACCACAGGATCTCAAGTGTATCAACACCACGTATCATATTAAGATGGATAAAATACCTCTACGCCATGAATTAAATAATCAACTTCAATATCAATAGTATGTAGTCTACCCGACTTATGGGGATTACATCACTATTTAAATAGACAAAACCCTAATATTACTTGGAAAATAATAAAAGTACTAAACGACTAAAATACCTTTATTAACAGTTCACTAATTAATGTCTTAACTCCCCACTAATAAATAAAATACATAAATCACATCAACTACTTTTACAGAAAATATAATAAAAACTACAACTAATAAATATAAAAATTCTTTTCTTTATTATTGACTTGGAGTCCCCATCAACCCACTTGTCCGCACCAACCAAACATTGGCCTCGATAGCTACTTCTCTCCCTTGTCCCATTGCAGCGAATGTAGTCACCGGCTCAAAGCTACATAAGTAATTCCCTACTACAATCCCCATTCTCAAGACACCTCAAGATCCTCTTAACAATGTAGGCAACCACCACCAAGACACAAATAAGTACATTTCATAACTGCATAACATCACTATCCTTGGTCAGTACCCACCCTCTATGAGCACAACTTCCACTACAACTCACCCTCTATTTCCTTTTTCATTACATTAACCGAGTTTATGTCGTGATGGTTAGGGGTGTGCAACGGTAAATTACCGAACCGTACCGTACCGAATACCGAAGTTACCCAAAAATGGATACCAAAACTGGTACCAATTAAACGGTATCCAAGACCGGTTAGACCAATTCGGTACCGGTAAATACCAATTTAAAGTCCATCTAAAAATCCAAATGGTCATTTCCTTTTCTTCAAAACTCAGGTCATTTAAAAACCCAAATGCTCATTTCCTTATTCAAAACCCTACATTATATCTCTCTTAATGCACTATAGCAGCCGCTCTATGCCTCTCTCCACAAGATAATGGATCTAACAATATGCAGGTAACATATATAAGCATATATTTAAGATTTATCATATTTTCGAAGATGTAAGAGTAGGTATGGGTATGAAAATTAATGGATTTAATAATTTATTTTTGTATTTCTCTAACCTCTCTTCTGCCCAATTTATGTTTTTCTTTTTAATATCCATTAGTCCACCTTGATGTGTCGTGTTCTTGCGAAGATTCAAGTTCTTTACAAAGATTTTACTGTAACTTTGTTAGAAAAAGATGAAAAAAGAAGGAAGAAGAATTGACAAGTCATAGCTAAACTAATACTATATATATATATATAAATATAATTAATCGGTAAATCACATGTTCGGTATATCCCGTATATTACAAAACTAATACTGTTATCGAGCTGGAAAAATCGGTATTTAACGGTTACATTTACCGCTACCGGACCAGTTCTAAAACATACTGTACCGACCAGTTCGGCTAAACCGATATCGGTAAAAAATCGATTATACCGTTTGTTTTGCACAGCCCTAGTGATGGTGATGGACCACTCAATTAAAACTATTCTCCTAATCAAATCTACTATTATTATTCAAATCCCTAATCTAAATTTAAAAATGAAATAATCCCCTAATTAAAATCTACAACTAATTGATCTCCTAATTAAAATCAATTACTAGAATATCCTACTTAATATAACTAATCAATAATAAACAATTACATTAAAAATTAAATTTTTATCTCAAAATAACAATTCAAATTAATAATAAATTTCTTAACTTTCCTCTTCCGTTCTGCATCATCGCTACATGGCTTGCTTTCCAAGACAAGATAAAATAAAGATTACAATTTCCTGAAATCCTAATTCCTAAAATAAAAGTAATAAATCCTATTGAAAAAATACAATGTTAAGAACAAAAAAAATCTATATTTAACCCTTTGGGCTGCATCACGATTCCTAACATTTTGAAGTATGCAAGAGGTGAGCAAAAACGGGAATGGCAAAACTTATGATACTCTGGCTTTAATCTGTTGAATAAACCTTCAAAAAAAATTCCCAGTAGCCTAAAGCTTCTGGGGGTAAAAGAGAATCAATTACTTCTAAGAAAAAACTAATGTTAGAAAAGGACATAAAAATGTTAAAAGCAAACAAGAAAAATCCACGTTATATTATACCAAACGGGAAGTTTATATCTAGCAAGGCAGTTTATAAAGATTATATTTTAAGATAAATCTACCTTGATTAGATTAAGCACAATAATTGGGTTTCCATATCTCTTCGCCATGTCCTCAAAATGCATCTTTGTTGCTTCATATGTAGGATCATACCTTTGCACTGAAGTTGGAAGGAAACAGGCTTTTCACGAGTTTATTCAAAAGAATAGAAGCATATGCATAAGCATAGTTTCAACATAAAAAATGCACTTATCAATAATAAGCAAACAGAGTAACTAAATAAATCTTACAAATGATATCAGGCTTAGGACTAAATCTCGAGGCTTCTTGAGACCAAAAGAGAGGAATTGAACCCCTCATTTGTACAACAGAACTCATTCTTCCTTTGCATGAACCAGCTTCTTCATCAAGGATAATTTGTTCTGTCTCAACATCATTTGCAACCCTTCCCCTATCATTCACTCCTCTTTTCAAATAACTACATCCATGGAGAAAAAGTACAGAACCGATTAATGCAATTTGCATGGGAGAAAATTGCAAGACTATCATTATACGAGTATTTAGAGAACCAATAGAAGTTTTGCTATTACTAGAAGTAAATTTACTGGAAACTTCAAGTCAGAAATACGAAAAATGTAAGGAAATTTCCTTCTTTCTTGAGTAATTGTGATCCTCTCCAATGCCAGCATCTGATGACCAAGCCCATTATTAGGCCAAGATGCAGAACTGTGATGGCATATGAGGAAATAATTATCATATTGATTACGAGCCATTAAGAAAACTAATGAATCCTCCAAAGGCCTACCACTATTATCCTTCATTTGTTATGCACTTGATTATCTTGAAGGTTAAGATTTCATCCATGTATGTATAATTGTAGAATGATATGGTACCCTGATTTTTTTTCAAGATGATAAGACTCATCCTCGCCTCATTTTGCACTGTCCAGTTACTCCAGTAGCTTGGAGGCTGTGGTCTTATTTGTTTAGTCATCTTAATGATCTGAAAAATGAATTGTTGCTGGGTTAATTGTATTCTTCAAGTTATATTAGGTTAAAATGGTGGTACATTGGCGGAGGTAATCCATCATATACAAATAATCTGAAAAGTTGGTTACTATTTTAAACATAACATACCATTAGATTGGATGATTGAATATGGTTTTGACAGTATAAAATAGTGTGGGATGCCTCTTAAGGTATGGTAATGGTTGGAATTGATGTTTCAGAGAATATCCACAGTGAGTGGTTGAGTGATTTCATGGGTGGTAATGCATTATATGCTAAATGTGTTGGCAGCAGGTACAAGGATGGAAGGCTGTTGATAGTGCATGGGGGGGTGGAGTACCTATGATGGAAGGCTATACCAGGTGGTTTGACGGTCATGATGAACAGTACCATTTATGTAAGAAAGAGATTAATTCAATTAGAGACCTACGACACAGAGAAAGAGCGAGAATCAGGTCAGTTTTATGAGAGAGATAATAATAATAGCCGATATGAACTTATAAAAGTAAATTAAAAATAATATTCCGAATGCATCTTTAGTGGCAGGGGGCATTTTAGTAGCTTGTTTAGTTAAGCTTCTTCATTTTTGTCCTTACAAAAAGCTGGATATCCTTGAGTTGGTCAATAAGGGCATTTCAGGAATTGAACATTTATATTTTGCTAACTTTAGCAATAACTGTTTCCGCTTGTTCATGTTTGAATGCCAATTTGAAATTTGGTGTTTATCGCTTGTTGCTTATCAAAACAATGGGGAACCAGATGAAATCACCATTTCGTTATTTCATCTCTCTCTCTCTGTGTCTCTCTCTGTGTATACACACACACACATGAGTGTGTGTGTCATAACAACTCATATGTAGATTAGCAAAATATTATCAAACAATCTGCAGATTTACACACTATGGTGATTTTCCAAGCAGTTGACATAAATATTTTCAAATAGGGCATACCGTGTCCCTGCAAAATGTCGAGACCGCCTTGAAACCAGAGAAACACTGAAATCTCTTCCAAAGACTGATAGCCTAATCTGCGATTATCATATACAAAAGTATCCATTGAAGACTAATATGGTACATTCAGTTGCGATATCACTCACAATAATGTTACCGAACAAATAAATATTATTGAACACAAATTCTAGATTACTGGAATGAAATGATATGGTGCAGGATGACAGTTTGGCAGTGAAATATAAAAATTGTGTTGTCAAAAACTCTGAGAAACATTTACAGTGAGAAATTTAAGACGAACATAATTGAGTCTTGTGACTCTCTTCATTACTTCTTACGAAGCCTTTATCAGGAAACTACATATAAAATAAACCACTACAATTTTTATCTCTTAGAATGCCCCTTGCAATTTTTATTAGTGTTTAGATGTTCCCTTCCCGTCCTTTTTTTCCTTCAATTAGCTCATCTTGTCTTACTAGTATTCACTGTCTACGGTTTGCAGCTCATCTTTGGTGCCTTCCACATCAAAATTTAAAAAAAAATACATAATCAAATATGGGAATTGATATTTCCACTAGGGAATTTGCTATTTCCACAAGGCTCTCCTCACCTGAACAGTAAGATGTGAGTGAAACCTTGTGAAAATATCAATTTTTCCTTGTGGAAAACAACAAAATACACCTACGAAAATGAAAAACATAACAGACCAAAAGAAAATCCGATACCTGCTTAAAATTCCCATGAACTAAAGCAATTGTCCAGATTGTGTTCTTGCATCTTGATCTAATTGTTTCAGTTAGAAAAGCATTCCACACAAATATATTCTCATATGGCATCCGTTCATCAGCCATTGACATCACATTTTTCTGCAAACTTTGCATTATAGGATACGTATAACTAAAGAAAAAATCTTTAGTCAAGTCTACACTTGATAAAAGCTTCTTGTACCTACAGTTGTATCAAATGTACCGATTAGGATGAACCGGAAGGATTTAGAATTTCAATTTGACATGATACTGAATAGGTAGGTTAAGAAACAAGGGTGTACGTGTTAGAAATCAATTGCACATACAAATGCACAAGATAACAACATTTGCTAGTGCTGAATCAATTCCAGCAAGGTGGGCACAGACACTGCTTACTTTTGCCTCACTTTCATGTTTTGGGGTTAGTATATAACTTCCTATAACTATAAAAATATTGTATTTAAAAGGCAGCGGTACTAGCTCCAGCTATGCCTAGGCAGTCACTAGAAACAAAAATTGTCAAACTTTAATTATAAACAAATAAAATTAAAAGTAGCATTATATCATATTAATTCCTTAATAGAATACAATCAATTCACAAATTGACTAAAAAACAAATTCAAATGAAACTCTTTTTGTGGAACAAAGGGAGGAATCGCCTACAGTCTATTTATTTTTACTATGGCCCTTAGCCTTGCATTGCCTTCCCCTAATAAGGAATTCTTTAAATCATTCATACTATTCAAGTTATGAAATGACACTTGTCCATTTACAGAACTACTAAATGAGCCAGAATTCTAACATACATCATGAAGTCACTACCACCCATCTACTTCTACTAGACTTCATTTATTCTGGCCAATGGCTTTAGAAAGGCCTAATTTGCTGGTTCTTCACTCTGACCAGGGTGGGCTGCTTCTGGTAACACTAATTTTTCGGTCACTATTTTACTCATCACAGGTAAAATACATAAAAAATTCTTTGGAATTTATTTCCACTATATAAAAAGGACTATAGAAATTAAGAACGAAATTAAGAACCAAGAAATATCACCAAAAGAAAAGTTCAAATTGAAATTACCTCAACTCGGTTTTTGAATGAGCAACATCAGTTTGAACTGAGACATGCGGAATCGTAATTATTTGGCTGTCATCTATACTGTATATTGCATGACCACATATGCATCCGATTTGCCGACGCTTCGTTACCAATATTAAATAATATGATTCCAAGAATTTGATACAACCTAAAGTCGGAAATAACAAATAAAAATACAAATTGAAACTTAGTAAGCTATCAGAGACAATTTCTACAGTACAAATTAGACCAAATTAGGATATCATTTTCTAACAAGTTTTCTGTTTAACTTTTATAACATTCCATTTTCAATTCTCATAAAACATTTCAAAAGCCCTCATGCTTCCCAAAACAATACCTACAAGCTAATGTAATCTCTTGCAAGTCCATTAAAACAAAATTTCTCTCTTTTTAGTTTCAGAAAAAAAAAAACTCAAATAATGTCTTTGACAGAGTTTCTACTTTCTTTTACATATATATTGCAGTAAACACCCCAATTTAAAAAACACAAGAAAGGTCCTCTTAGTTGTTTCTGTCAGTAAATGAAATAATGAGTCTAAAATGACCCTAAAACATAATCAAGTGAGCTCCAATTTGAATAATTAATCTATTAATTTTTAGTTTTATTCCATACTTAAAATATTGTTTGAACCCAGTTAAATGGATAATCAAAATTAAAAATGAAAATAAAATAGAAAACAAAACAAAATATCAAATGATAACCAAACAGGGATTTAAACCATAAAATAAAACCCAAAAACTTACCAGCTATGCCATAAACTTTGGCAACAGAACTCAATCCACCAGTGGCACGATTGCCCTCATCAATCCGCTGGAGCAAGCTCTTAACTTCCTGCGGCGAATAAACCACAGGATCTTCACTGATATTTAAATCCGAAGGTTCCATTCTGTCGATTTTCAATACTCTGAAGAATCTCTTGTTTCGATCGCTCCCAATTAAATAGAATCTCTACACATAAAAAACCAAATAATCCTAAAATTCACCCCATTTTTATCCAAAACTATGTAATTGAAGGTAATTTTGAGATGAATCTTACCGCTCGGGTTTCGTAGAGTCTGAATTTCTCAAGTGAGTACGAATTGGGATCAGTTTCGGGATCATTGGATTGCAGTTTGGAGGAATTGGACTTTGAATTCTCGGATTTTTCCATCAGAATTTAATGTGATTTTAGTATTCAAATGTAGAGAATATGCATATATGTTGGATTGGGTTTTGAGCTCTTGTAATAATTAGAGCTGTTCCTAAACAAGAGTATACGCTTCGATTGAAAGCAAATGTTTTTAATAAACTCTTGCTCTATGGACTAAAAAGAAAATTCTTATGATATGTTTTCTTTTATATTATTTATTAATTTATAAAGTCTCTTATTTATTAATATAAATTTATGTCCAATTATAATTGTAGACACTTAAAATTTCGTTTTCCCTCCCTATAGGAGGGCAAAACACGTCATTTCACTTCGGAGGCAAACACGTGGTAGAGAAAAAGTATCATTTCACCCCGGCGACAACCTCGAGGAGAGATTAAGGTGCAACAATGCCTAGACGTGACGCGGACCGAAGAAGGATTGTCAAGCTGAAGATGTGGCCATAAGAAATCACCGCAACAACCAATGAACTGCAAGCCATCGAAGACGAACCGATTGACGACTTGGAAGATACCTTTTAATTAATTGCATCATCTTCTCGGACTTTGAGTCAGTCAGACTTGACCTTATTTCGCAGCATTCCGCAAAGATTTCCCAAGATTTTTAGGTACGAAGCACAACTTTCAACAGACAGAGATCGAAGGCACGCACTTCAAGACAGCGAGACCCATGGGGCCCAGCCTCAGGTGCACCCTCTTTAGCGGCAGGTACACCTGTGGATGGATCGGGTGCCTTAAGTCTGCAGCAACAGGTCATTATTTCATAGACGCGCAAGAAGGAAAAGCCAAAAAGGGTTTTAGAGATAGCTTCAGATTTTGCATTTCTTTATCACATTTTTGTTGTTTGATCTTATATATCATACATATTGTAAGTTTAGAGTTATATAAGTTGAATCCAAGCCAAAAGAAGCTGCTTCGCGCGTCCCCCAAGGTGAAAAACACTCATTTTAGCCATTTTCTGTGTAAATGTTGTTATAAATACTATATCTATGTAAATATAACAATTTCTACCAGTTAAATTTATTGTTTTACATATATATTGCGTATTAATGGGTAGACATTGAGTTTTTACCTGTTAAATTGTGCATATTCAGTTATAAATCAAGTTATTTGACTAGATCTACCTACATCTAAGCCAAATCTAACATTTTGAACGGTTATAAAGCATGATGTTCTAACCTATATGCTAGATTGGTTCAGATTTATGGTAGATCTAAAAATTTACTGCTTTTGGTCAGTCCTAGTCACTCCGTAGAGCCCTAGATCTGTATCTAGAGGGAAGGAGATGCTAATGGCTCGATATGGGGATTTCAACCGATGAAATCACCTAACATCAAGTCTAGGATGTGTATATAAACGTTTAAACATATCAATGTGAGCCTAGGAATCCTGAGGTTGAGATCTACTGAAAGGATCTTAACTAGATTCCCATAATATACTTTTTGGTTAAATGTAATGTTTAAATACTACAAAAATCTCTGTACGTGTAATATTGGATCTTAAAATCAGTTCGAGGGGTTCGTCCCGAGAATTCAGATTTAAGATCTCGTGATAGTGAAAATCATGTTTGTGAGTGTTTGGATTCATCAAGATGGCTTTTATACCCGATGATGATCTGACCTCTTTTTGGCGCTTTATTGCATACATTATCACCAAAAACGATTTTCCAATAAAATCACAAAGAGTTTTCATGCAAAATAAAGCGATTTGGGTAGATCATCTAAGAAATATAAATATAGAAGGAAGTATCAAAGGTCCTCAATTATTATTCGGACGAAGGATTTAAAAATTATGTTTTTCCAAAATATCATTAGAAATGTATATTTTGTCTAAAAATGAACTTTTTGCTAAATCAAATCCTCCGTACATATGTGCAAAAGAGGAACAATACTACTTCCAAATAACATAAATAAAGCATAGAAAAGACTTTAAAATAAAAAGCATTGAGCAAAATAAAAACACACACTTTATGCATAGGAAATTAATAGGAAGCGGTAACCGTGTTTTCATAGAAGTCGGGGGGTGCCTAACACTTTCCCCTCGCTTAAGCAAGCCCCCGAATTCTAAGAATCTTGATTTCAGACCAATTCTACGGAGTCACATATTGGGTCATATTGTGAAAACTTTCAAATTCGGATAAATTGGTACATCCATTGCAAACTATACCAACTGGCGGCTCTGTCTCATTCGGTCCAATCATCAACATCAATAAAATCAAACTTTGATAAAATAAGTCGACTAAATATTGATCTTTTCTTATAACCTCACCCTTTAATTAAATAAATCGACATATCGAAATATGAAGGGTAAAAACAAATCAAAAAGAGCAAAAAAGGAAAAACGAAACACGAGCGAAATTTTCCCGACGTCGATATTTATTAATATATAAGATTGGTAAAAATTATAAGAAGACCCCATTTATTACGTATATCTTTAAAAAAAGTTGTCACTAATATTTATCCACATAACTAGCAATCAAATAGTGGACGTAAACGATAATGATCGCAATGATCGAATATATTCGTGTAAATATGTTTTATAAGAAATTATCTAATAAAATAATATTTTTATGGATAATTATATTTTATGTTGTTTATAGTCGTAATATGACCACGATATGTGTGATGTGTGCGTTTTTGTGTTTGAAGCTCGTACGTGGAAAATAATTTTTATTCGAGAAAAGACGTAAAAACACTATTCACACTAAAAATGCATTTTTCATTTTTTTTCGACTCTTCGAATTACGACATAATTTTTATTTAGGAAATGGGGATCAGTGGCGAAATTGGATTTTTGAAATATCGAAAGTTGGTTTTCGGCTAACCGAGCGGGTTACGAGAACGTAACCAAAAAAGTTAGGAAACCTAACTAGAAAAGAAAATTTCTAGGTAGATTTAGTTGGACTAACTAAGCCTAGGATTTTCATGGCTTGGTTAGGATTTTCAAGACTTGGCTAGGTTTGAGCCAATGGTTGAGCCTAGGGTTGAGCCTAAGATTTGAATGATTTAGCTAAGGGTTAAGCCAAGGTTTTAGAGTGACTTAACTAGGGTTGAGTCATAACTTGAGCCTTATGGTTATACCCTAAAGACTTGGAACCAAATAAATGGGTTGTAATTATCCCATGTGGGATAAAGGTGGATGAAAAACAAAAAGCAAAGGAAGAGCAATTTGAGGCAAAGGAGGTCCGACCATTTAGGGCAAGGGGGGAGTATGTGGTGACTCATGTATTATAGGTGGGAAGTGTATTTCTTAATTGGACAAATCATTAAATGTTTGGTCCATTAAGTCTTCAATTGTCATCATTTTGTTCCCTTGGTCTACGTTTTCTCTTGTTCAGCTCCATGCTCATCACTGATGATGTTTCCTTTTTGTATTGATGTTTAATCTTTATCATCATCTCATTCACTTTTGAATGATGATGTTTTTTATTCTCTTTTAAAATCTTTCCATTGAGAAGTATCCGTTGGAGCATTTAATGCTTAGATACTTTAATATCTCATGTTGAATTTTTGAAGCTTTGTGTCAGCATACTTTCTGACTCAGAACTTATCACATCAATTAGTATATTTTTTTGCTTTTCTGACAACTTGATTTTAGCCAACTAGCTAGTAGATACACCTTTGTTTTCTACAAAGAATATATCTTCTGAAACCTCGAACCCTTCTTCTTGTAACGTTCCATTTGTCAGTCTTCTTGTCAGGACTAACACTGATTCTACGATATGTAGTTCCAAGAATCATAGGGTTAAGTTATTTCGTTATGTTTGAACTTTCTGTTCTTGAGTCTGTTGATAATAGAGTCATTGAATTTGTTGTGACGCCCCCAAAATAGGTCCATTCCATCCAACCTATTTTGAGTCGCCAAATACATGGTACAGAAACAACTACAACTTTTACAACCCATAAACTGTGAATTTGAATACAAACATTGTCATCTAGACAATATCCACATACCCAACTATGTCCTCAATACAATTATTGATATATTATTTTACAAAAATGGTGAGGACTACTAAACAACTCTCTCTAGAACCTTCATTCCATACCTCGACTCGATCCTGCTATGTTCTCACCTCCTGAGAAGAAAATGGAACAACAAGGAAAAGGGTGAGCTCAACTAGCCCAGTAAAGAATATTATGACTAAGATAATATACAACAAATTATCGTTAGTCTTCAACAGGGAAAAATCTAATAGAATACAATAGACAACAAGTTTTAGATCAACAAATGCAGCGGAAACAGCAATCCATTAGAAGAGTCACGTAGAGAATGAATTCTACTGTCTTCTAAGATTTAAAAGTCCATCATCAATATTTCATCCCTGTAACAACAATCAATATACATCTTTAATCATCTTTGCTCTACAGGCCAAAGATATTCATTTGTATTACCAGTTGGTCATGTTCATCTCAACACCTGTTCATCTTTGCACTACGGCCAAAGAGATTCATCAGTTTAATCATTCATCTTTGCACTACAGGCCAAAGATATTCATCAAGTATCACCATTAAGGACTGAGGATGATGAAAAACATTTTTAAGAACGAATCCAGTGAGATAGAAGGACAAATATTAGGAATTCGTACCACAGTTTGTCCAAGATCAATAATACTTCATAACAACTGATTTTGAAGCAGAACTTTAAAATAACGATCAAAACATGGATACAATCAAAGATAGTAGCCAAAATAGACATCTTGGACAAAAAGAAGAAATTTCATATTTCGATGATAGTGCCGTATTCGTGAATAGTGTCGTACACGTGAATAGTGCCGTACACGTGAATAGTAACTCCGACACCAAAAGATAGAAATTTCACAAAAACATCATCACGCTTCGTGAATAGTACTCGTGAATAGTTACTCGTGAATAGTAACTCATGAATAGTAACTCGTGAATAGTAACTCATGAATAATAACCCCGACATGAAAAAGTTCCAAATTTGATAAAAAATTTAGAACAATATTTCGGCATAATGATATTGAAGAAGATAATATCATTTAAGAAGAAACAACATCCCTTACCTCAAAATAGCCGTACTTCTGACTGAATTTCGGTATAGTGCTGACAGAAACTCGCACCGTATAGCAACACTCAAAGTATACTCACAAGAACACGCTTGATATATAGAGAGAGAAGTAGAGAGAAAGCTTATGTTTCTGGTGTGATTTTCAATTCTAACTTAGCCCTCTATTTATAGGAAAATGCTAGAACGCCAAAGGAGACTAAATTAATAAAATATATTATTATTTATTCAAAATTCTTACCCACATGTTTTGAAAACTCTAGCATGCCTTCTTTGGTCAAAAACATCAGCCACCCATGTGCCAACAACCACAAAAACGTTTTTCTTATATAAAATAATTAAAACTTCCAAAAATCAATTATTTCGGAACTCCGAAACTTCAATAATTCATGATAAATAGCTCGGTTACCAAAAAAATTTGAAACTCGCGACTTTCCATAGGAATTTCAATTCTCTACAACTTTGCAGAAGAAAATGTTTCCAAATTCCAAACAGAAATTGACCGAAATCCATAAACGGGCGATTTTACTGTCTATAATCAATTTTCGGTCAAGAATTGTGTCCACCGACACACAAAACATATGTTAAACATTTAATGCCACAAAAATACTCTTCCTCCTCATATACTCATATATCCCACATTCATTATAAAAAATATCATCGTTAATATATTATTAAAATAATATATTTAAATGAATTATTTTATCAGAAAAAGATAAAATATTAATTTTCAACAATTGTCACATTAAAAAATTTTTCTCCATCTATATCCACATAAAATGAATATTTTCTTTATCATAATAATCAATAATTAATTATTTAAAAATAATATTACAGAATCACAGTACTGACAACCAGGCCGTTCCCAGGATAGAGGGGGCTTTCCAATAAGGATTTCTCCTTACTGGCGCGCAATTAGGTGACCAAACCTCTCGTTAGACAGAACTTTCTAGACATTGCCAATAATGTTTTCTGATAATATTATTCAAATAATATGAATTATTGATCTGATAATGGAAAATACTGTGCAGTGACAATTATTGAAACAATAATAATATAAATATCAACGCAGCAATTATTGAATCAATAAAGTAATGAACAGTAACTCCTGTAGCAATTATTGAGTAGTGCCTTCTTACGTAAGAATCAATAATTCAAAATACTGTGCAATACCGTGTGCTACTGTGCAACAACGCGTATTACTGTATTTTAACCACCGGGTATTCCAACAGTGTAAACGGTAACAACTACGTCGTTATTTTTAAACAACTTATATTTGTCGTTTTCTTCCTCCAATCGCTTTCCGTTATGGGGTCCACACATGGCTGCGCCGTCGTACGAATATTCCCGACAAAAAGAATATTCCACGACCAAACGAATATTCCCCGACAACAATGAATATTTTATCACCACTTGCTTATTTAAAATATTTGCGCATTTTACCCATAACTAACCACATTAATCAAATCCACCCTTACTATTTCAAAATAATAAATAAAGGAAATTCCTTTTTATTTAAAAAATTTCGGGGTCTTACAACCTCCCCTCCTTATGAAATTTCGTCCTCGAAATTGACGTACGTACCTGGTGTATCGAAAAGATGAAGATACCTCGTTTTCATTTCCGTTTCCAACTCCCAGGTCATTTCCTCAATAGCATGGTTTCTCCACAAAACTTTAACTTGTGGTATGACATTCGTACGTAGCACATGCTTCTTCCTATCCAAAATCTTGACAGGTACCTCCTCGTATGTTAAGTCTTCGGCTATATCGTCTGGTTCTAACTCAATAATGTGGTTCGGGTCGTCCACATATTTACGTAACATCGATACGTGAAAAACGTTATGAACACGCGTCATAATTGGCGGTGAAACGAGTCTATAGGCCACAGTTCCTATTCGATCGAGAATTTCAAATGGATTAATAAATCGAAGGTTTGAGCTTTCCTCACCTCACCGATTCTCGCTTTTTGGAATAACAACTTCTTGCACCTCCTTCTTCATATTCATCAGCTCCAGTGTGTAGCCTGAGCGATTTTAACTTTATCGATAAAAGTCGATTATACTCGTATATCATCACGTGGATACCTAGAGTTTTCATCTCCATCTCTAATATTGTAAATTATACGAAATTAGTCTTTGACAATATCGTACTCGTACTTGTATACGATCTTATACTCAACACGTCAGCTACCACGTTCGCTTTTCCATGATGGCATGGTTAGAACATGTGCTGAAATGAGTCTCCTCTTGAGTTCTTCAAAGCTCTTCCCACATTCCTCGCTTCATTCGAATTTTGTATCTCTACGAGTCAGCTGAGTTAATGGAATAGCGATTCGAGAATATCCTTCAACGAATCTCTGATAATAACCAACTAAGCCTAGAAAGCTACGTATTTCGATTACTGACTTAGGTTGCTCTCAACTGTGACTCATATCCCAACCTTGGATAACACGTCACAATGACACCTATCAGTTTACTATCACACGAATATGGCATCCCCTACGAAGAGTCTGGCTTCGGTGTATTCCACAAAGGAAGTCATAAGATAAAGGCTCGTGTATCAACTTCTATAGTTGGGGTTTTAACTCCTGAAGTTCAATAGGAGCCATTCGATATGAGATTTTAGAAATGGGTTTTGTACCGGATTTAAAGTCGATACAAATTCAATATCACGCTCTGGGAGTAGGCCAAGAAATTCTTCAGGAAATACGTAAGGAAAAATCAATAACAACAGGAATATTATTCAAATCTGACGTATTTTTGTTCAAGTCTATAACATGATTAAGAAAGCTTGACATTCGTTTTTTCAATAAACAAATTGCTTTATAATTTAATATGAAAGAGTTTGACTTCAATGGTTTGGTTGCTTGAACTCAAATAACAGGTTGCTTAGGAATATGAAAACTAACAACCTTACGAAAACAATCAATTTTGGCATGATGAGTAGTTAACCAATCAATCCCTAAAATCACATCAAAAGCAAGTATCTCTATAGAAATAAGGTTAACAGGTAATGTGATAGTGCCAACTTGAATCAAGCAAGATTTCAAAACAACGGATGTAATGAAAGTTTCTCCTAACGGAGTCTCCACAGATAGGTCAAAGTCTAATTTCTCCGGAGTCAAGTTCAAACGTTGAACGCAAGCAAGAGAGATAAAAGAATGGGTAGAACCGGTATCTAGTAAGGTATAAACTTCGTAAAAATTTATAATTAACTAACCCGTGCTAACTTCGTTCGGGTTCCTCGTATTTTGACCGGTCACGACAAACGCTCTTCCAGGAACCGTTGACTTTGACTTTTCTGGGAAATCCTTTTGAGTCACCATTCCCGTTGGACTGGGTTTCGCTACCGTACACTCTCGAGCGATAAGTCCTTCCTTTCCACAATTATAGCATACCTTGAACTGTTGTGAGCAGTTTGGGCTGATATGTCCCTCTTTCCCGCATTTGTAATATACGACCGGTGGTCTTTCTCCTCCCCTGGAACCAGTTGCTGCTGGCACTGTCGTCTTCACATGGTCGTTGTTAAATCTCCTCTTTTTAAAATCTCCTCCTGACTCGCTTCTTCTATTTTTATGGCCACGATTACCACCAGAGTGGTTACCGCCTTTGTCCATATTCTTCTTTCTCCGCTGGTTATCGTTATTTTGATGACTGCTATCTTCGGTATGATCCTGGTTATGGTCACTCGGTTGAACGTACTCGTTATCTCGCTCTAACAACTGAGCCCTGTTGACAATATCTGAATAGATAGAAAATTTATGCGATAATGAGATACTGTCGCAGAATCATCTTTCAAAGATAACCCTGCAGGACAGCTCAGCTCAATCCCGGAGATAACCCTGGGATACTCAGTTCTTACCATCTCGGAGATGACCCCGAGATATCCAGCTCCAGTCCTGGAAAAAACACCGAGAATCTCAGTTTCAACCTCGGAGACAACCCCGAGAAATACAATTCAAGTTCTAGAAATAACGCCGGAGAAGGCAGTTCCATCTCGGAGATAACCCCGAGATACTCAGTTCTAGTCCCAAAAACAACACCAAGAGTTTCAGTTCCAACCTAGGAAACAACACCGAGGAGTGCAGTGGCAGTTCCAGAGATAACCCCGAAAAAGCTCATTTCAACCTTTGCAAACAACTTCGACCTTGGAGATAACCCTGAGGCACTCAGTCCCAAACCCTGAGATAACCCCGGGGGGTCAGGCACACCTCAGAGACAATCCTGAGGACATTCAGCACTTGCAGCAGTTCAATCTTAGAGATAACCCTGAGCAACGACTACTTTATCAGCCCAAATCGGAGATAACCCCGGTGAGGGGAAAAATCATCATTTTGCCACCTCAATTCCACACGCGCGCCGTGTCAACACATTTCTACACACATTCCTCATAGCAGTGTCCCACAAGAACCAAATAGCTGCAATCCTGAGTGACTACTACACATAACAGCACATCGGATAGAATTTGAAGCTTGAAGACCAAGGGCATGTTCCCATCTTCCTGACTTCTTACAACCTCTAATCCCATGTCATTTGTGTAGATCTCGACAACAACACTCCAAAATAGGTCTTATACACCTCAATCGGATGCCCAGATTGAAGTTTTGAAAGTTCGAGCGGACAACACGTTGTATGCGTGTACATACTTCGAGATGGTAGGACCCGCGGAGCCCAGGGCACCCCAGGCAGCCGCAGGTGCACCTGTGGCTCCCCCTTCTATAAATAGAGGGCTTGGGGTGGCCATTTGGTAAAAGAAAACGGCGAGGAAGCCTTGTCAAATTTGCTCTGTACGCACTATAAATTGAGGGTTTTCTCATTTTAAACACTTGTGAGCTCATATATTGCTATATTTTTACCGGTGGAAACCGAGTGTTCATTCATTTAAAGCTATAGAAGTCTTCTTTGGCAGTCTACTATAATCCTTCTTACACCTTTCAAAGCCTTTTCTCCACTTTTTGCACACACTGTTCTTCACGTTGAGAGTCGTGTTGCGTGTTTATGCCCGGACTTCAGTCCATGGCTTTTTATTTCATTATATATATATATATATATAGAGACTAACATTATTGAGTTATGCCTCAATTGAGCCTGGACTCACGTCCAGAGCATTTATTGCTTATATATATATATATATATATAAATTGTGGTCGAACTCTGTTCGATGAGCCTAGATTTATATCCAGAGTGTTTATTGTTTTATATATATACATATATATAAACTATTTTCGGACTCTGTTCGATGAGCCTGGATTTTATATCCAGAGCATTTACTGCTTTTATATATATAAATACTTATATATATATTATACCCATCAAACTCTGTTTAATTGAGCCTGGATATAATATCCGGTGCATTTACCACTTATATATATATATATATATATTTACATTTCTGTCAGGCCTGGAGTTTACTTCGTGACCTTTTACTGCTTTATTTATATTTCGTCCCGCCTGGAGTTTACTTCGTGGCGGTTGATCGTTTTTATTACTTTATTTATATTTCGTCCCGCTTGGAGTTTACTTCGTGGCGGTTGATCGTATTTATTGCTTTATTTACATTTCTGATCCCCTATGGAGGTGCTTCGTGGTGGTTGATCTTGTCTCTCTCTATATATTTACCGCTTTTATATATTTGCATTTCTAGTCCCCAATGAAGTTAGCTTCGTGGTGGTTGACAGTTTGTATGTATATATTTACAGTTTTTATATATATAACTGCTTACAACTTTCATACAAATTGCTACATCACGTGAGCCTAGGAATCATGTGATCACATATTCAGTCTCCTGAATCTAGATTCGGTTCCCATGATGGACATTTTCGGCTGTAAACAAATTGTACATTATTCACGGTGTTCGAATTTCCTTAGACGACTCTCATGCCCACAAGGAGTTCAACACTACTATATATATTGTTTTTCTTGAAGATACTTCGCATCTCGAAAATAAAAGTAATTAAGCCGAACACTTAATAAAATGGAAGTATCAAATGCCTCAATTACTATTGAGCATAAGGGTTTGAAAAAACCTCTTTTACAAAACATAACTGCTATATCTTGTTAAAACTGAATTTTTACAAAAATTCAAACCCTTTGTATATAGGTGCGAACGAGGCATAACACTACTTCTAAATAATTGCACATTGACCCACACACACACACATTCATATAACAGTTTAATTGAAAAAGTGGTGGTCATCATGGCAACACAGATGTCGGGGATGCCTAACACCTTCTCTTCGCATAAGCAAGTCCCCGGATCCTAATGAATCTCGGTTTCACAGACCAGTTTAGCAGTGTTACATCACGTGGTCAATGTGCAAACCTTTTCTCAGTTAAGTTGGTGAAACCATTTAAAAATACCAACTGGCGACTCTTACAGTCCAATCGTCGACATATAAATGTCGGACCTTTTCACAACTTATTTTTTCAAACAAATCTCACCTAACATGAGAACACCAAAAAATAAGAACAGAAAAGGGACAGTAAAAATCTTGACGTCGACAGGTGGCGACTCTGCTGGGGACACCAGTAAGAGGACTTAAGCCGCTACTACAAACTTTTCAAAACTGTTATACGCTTGTGTGTGGATGTTGCATTTACATTTTGATGACTGTGTACGAATGGATTTACTTACTGTACTTAATGCTTTACACTATATCTGCATACGATATTAGTGCTTAGCACATGTCATCATTCCCATAACGATGAGACACGTTGCATGTGAATGTATGTTGTGTGGTTCCTCCACCAGGAGGCTATCTTGTCGGTGTTTGATTACTGGACTCATAGGGAGACTAATTCTAATGAGGCTCTGGAAAGGTACCACCCAGATCGCTCTAGTTGAAAGACCGAATTAACTTCCCGTCAAGTAAATTACGATGATCTGGGAACCTTCATGCTAAAAAGCCGCTAGAGTAACCTAAGATAGGTCAGCCTCTGATAAACCAAACGCGGAGGAAAGTCTCTTTATGTTTTTCATTTTCAGTTACTTGTAAAGATAATTACTTGTAATTTCATTCCATGTCAATCTCTATGTAATGGAAAATATGAAGAATATGTGTACATGCATATTAAAACCTGGCATGCTATCAACTGACATCCATTTTGTAGGATAATACTCCTAAAACTGGACACATTATGATAGCATGTAAACATTGATACATTCCCTAAGACTAAACTATAAGCTTTTTTAGGGAAACAATTAGGCCTGTTACCTGTTCAAAGTCCAAAAAGGCCACGAGCCTACAACCAATTATGTCTTCATTTGACCAGTCTAATTCTGTTCCTGTCTCTTGTGAGGAGTTTGACGGATTAAACAAATAAATTACAGATTTGCATGTTCTGCTTAAAGAACTACATCAGTTTACTCAAGGTCTACGAATACCCATACATACATAATCCTCTGCACATGGAGGAACACAAGGTGTGGATCAAGAAAATCTAATTCTTGAGCTTCAGTTGGATAAGTCCAACAAAATTCCCGAAAACACCCATCTTAAAGAAGATCCAGACACCGGTGATATCAGGAAAAAAGTCCTTTAAATGGAAGAGACCATTCTGTGAGACCCCAAATTTTATGAATAAAGATTTAAATTTCTTGAAATATTTTTTTTGAATATTATGGTGTGGATTTGATATAATGTTATAGTTATGGGTAATATTTATAAATTTTGCAAAGTATGCAAGTTTTTATATAATATTCGATTGGTCGGGGAATATTCTTTTTTGTCAGGGAATATCCGTACGACGACACAATCATTGGTGGACCCCACAATGAAAGTATTGTCGTAGTAAGAAAACGACAGAATTATCTTTTTATAAAAATAACGGCAGAAGTGTTACTGTTAAAACTGTTGAACTACCCGGTAGTAAAAGTATAGTAATACGCGTGGTTGCATAGTAGCACACGATATTGAATATTGATGCTTACGTAAGAAGTCACTCAGTTATACTCAATTATTGCTGCAGTAATTGTTGCATCATATCTCTCATATTATGGATTCAATTATTGTCACAGTATCATCTGCATAATATGATATATTATTAAATCAATAATCGAGACGACAAAGTTATTCATATTATTATTTGCAATATTGACAATATCTAGAAGTTTTGTCAAGGAGAGGTTTGGTCACCTAATTGCGCGCCAATAAGGAGAAATTCTTATCGAAAAGCCCAATCTTTCCTGGGAATGACCTGGTTGTTAAATATTGTAAGTTATAATATTAATGATGAATAAGTTCGTATTGATTAAAGATGAAATTGATAGTTCTATTGTGTTGGAATTATTAGTGTTAGTGAAAATCGACATTTATTTTGATAATAATTGATGTCTGGAAGTTTTCGGGTAATTAATCGAATAAATGAGGAGTTAATAAATAGATATACAACACCCATTCTGAGTCGCCAAATACATGGTACAGAAAGCAAACTACAACTTCAATAATACAATTGTCGTGCAAAATACGACAACACATATTGTGAGTTTAAATACAAATATTGTCTTCTAGACAATATCCACACTCAAATAAGTCCTCATTACAATTAATCAAACACTATTTTACAGAAATAGTGAGGATTGCTAAAACATCTCTCTAGAACCATCACTTCATACCCCGACTAGATCCTGCTATGTTCTCACCTCCTTAGAAGAAAAATGGAACAAAAAGGAAAAGGGTGAGCTCAACTAGCCCAGTAAAGAATATTATGACTAAGATAATATACAACAAATTATCATTAGTATTCAACAGGGAAAAATCTGATAAAACACAATAGACAACAAGTTTTAGATCAAAACTGTAGCGGAAACAACAATCTATTAGAAGAGTCAAGTAGAGAATGAGTTCTACTATCTTCTAAGATTTAAAAGTCCATCATCAATATTTTATTTTTGTAACAACAATCAATATACATCTTTAATCGAATATTCATCTTTGCACTACAGGCCAAAGATATTCATTTGTATCACCAGTTGGTCATGTTCATCTCAACACCTATTCATCTTTGCACTACGGGCCAAAGATATTCATCAGTTAATCATTCATCTTTGCAGTACAGGCCAAAGATACTCAGTAATATCATCATTTAAGACTGAGGATGATGAAAAATATTTTTTAAAAAATGAATCTAGTGAGACAAAAGGATAAATATTAGGGATTCGTATAACAGTTTATCCAAGATCAATAATACTTCATAATAACCAATTGTGAAGCAAAATTCAAATAAAACGATAAAAACATGGATACAATTAAAGATAGTAGCCAAAATAGACATCTTGAACAAAAAGGAAAATTTTTATTTTTCGATGAATAGTATCGTATACGTGAATAGTGCCGTATACGTGAATAGTAACTCCGACACAAAAAGTTCCAAATTTGATTAAAGAGTTCACCAATATTTCGGCATAATGATACTGAAGAAAATAATATTATTTAAGAAGAAAATAACATCCCTTACCTCAAAAGACAGTACTTCGGAATGAAAGGTCGGAAGTGATGCTGAATGAAACTTGTACTGAACAACAACTCTCAATGTATCTAAATACTCACAAAATACGCTCGATAATATAGAGAGAGAAAGAGATAAAGCTATGTTTCTGGTGTGATTTTCAATTCTAACTTAGCCCTCCATTTATAGGAAAATGTTAGCACGCCGAAGCAGACTTGACCTGCTACTTGATGGCTTTACCTACTGCTATTGCCACCCACCACATTTGAAATAAAATTCAGCACATTTCTTCACCAACCACAAGTGGGGCCCACTCAATTCTAGAATTTTTCACCAAAATAATTTATAAACCTAATTTCTAAATCAGTCACCTCTTAAAATTCATAACAAATCATACGTTCATTTTTAACGGTTCAAAATTTATGGACATATACTCAACTTATATATGTATAACATATCCAAAAATCACAACGATCCAACGGTCAGATGAAAAATTATAACTCACACAATATATCGTAAAAATACTGATTTGATTTTTTAATACCTCCACTCCGACAAAAGTACTGATAAAACACCTCAACATTAATTCCTTCAATTACGACCACATAAAATAAATAAATTCATCATTTATATCTGTATCAAATAAATATTTCTTTATCAATAATTAATTATTCACAAATAATATTACAGAATCACAATAATGACAACCAGGCAGTTCCCAGGAAAGAGGGGACTTTCCAATAAGGATTTCTCCTTATTGGCGCGCAATTAGTTGACCAAACCTCTCTTTAGACAGAACTTTCTAAACATTACCAATAATATTATCTAATAATATTATTCAAATAATATGAATTATTGATCTGATAATGGAAAATACTGTGCAGTGACAATTATTGAAACAATAATAATATAAACTATCAACGCAACAATTATTGAATCAATAAAATAAAATATTAAATAGTAAGTACTGTAACAATTATTGAGTAGTGCCTTCTTACGTACGAATCAATAATTCAACAATACTATGCAATACCGTGTGCTACTGTACAACTACACATATTACTATATTTTAACCACCAGGTATTCCAACAGTGTTAACGGTAACAACTACGCCGTTATTTATAAAACTCATACTTTATCGTTTTCTTCATCCGACAGTTATTCTATTATGAGGCCCACAAATGACTACGCCGTCGTACGAATATTCCCGACAAAAAGAATATTCCACGACCAAACGAATATTCCCTGACAGAAATAAATATTTTACAACCACTTCCTTATTTTATAAAATTTGCACATTTCATCCATAACCAAAATATTATATCAAATTATCTCCTTATTGTTTCAAGATAATGAATAGAGAAAATTAAATTTTATTTATAAAAAGTTGGGGTCTTACAACCTCCCATCTTTATGAATATTCTTCCTCGAAATTGACGTACGTACCTGGTATTTCAAAAAGGTTAGGGTTCCTCGCTTTCATTTCCGATTCCAACTCCCATGTCATTTTCTCAATTGCATGGTTCCTCCATAAAACCTTAACTTGTGGTATAACCTTTGTTCGTAGGACATGCTCTTTCATATCCAATATCTTGATAGGTACCTCCTCGTACATTAAATCTTTGGCTATCTCGTCCGGTTCTAACTCAATGATGTGGTTCGGGTCTTTCACATATTTACATAACATCGATACGTGAAAAACGTTATGAACACGCAACTTACTTAGCGTTAAGGCGAGTGTATAGGCCACAATTCCTACTCGATCGAGGATTTCAAATAAATTGAAGGTTTGAGCTTTCTTCTCTTCATCGACTCTTACTTCTAGAATAACGATTTCTTGCACCTTCTTCTTTATATTCATCAGCTCCAGGTCTGTAGCTTGAGCGACTTTAACGTTATCGATTAAAGTCGATTCTACTTGTATATCATCACCTGGGTCCCTAGAGTCTTTAACTCTATCTCTATCGTTTGTAAATTATACAAAATAGGTCTTTGTATTCAACAATATCGCACTCGTACTTTCGTACGATCTTTTACTCAACACGTCAGCTACCACGTTCACTTTTCCAGGATAGTATGGTCAGAACAAGTGCCGAAATGAGTCACCTCTTGAACTCTTGGAAAATCTTCTCGCATTCCTCGCTCCATACGAATTTTGTATCTTTCTGAGTCAGCTAAGTTAATGGAGTAGCGATTCGAGAAAGTCCTTCCACGAATCTCTGATAGTAACCAATTAAGCCTAGAAAGCTAGATATTTTGATTACTGACTTAAGTTTCTCTCATATGTGCTTCATATCCCAATCTTGGATTGCACGTCACAATGACACCTATCATTTTACCACCACACAAATATAGAGTTCCTTACGGAGAGTCTGGCTTTGGTGTATTCCACAAAGAAAGTCACCAGATAGAGGCTTGAGTACCAACTCTTGTACTTGGGTTTTTAACTCCTGAAGTTCAATAGGAGCCATTCGATAAAAGGTTTTAGAAATGAGGTGCAAACCTGGATAACTCCGCGAACTTCGTCTCGTACTGAGACACCGTCATATTGTTCTCTTCTAGTCTAATAAACTCTACCTCCTTCATACGACGAATAATTTCAGGAAAGTACTTTTCATTGAACAACTTCTAAAATCTTTCCCAAGACATGTTGAGTTCGGCTTGCTGGGTACGCTTCACAGATTACCACCAGTAATCCGCCTCACCACAGAACATAAAGGTGGCGAATGAAACCTTCTGTTCCTCAGTGCATCCTAAGACATCGAATATCTTGATAATTTGCTTGACCCATGTTTCCGCCTTAATCGGATCGGGCTTTCCCCAGAAATCTGGTGGTCTCAACCCTTTGAACTGCTTGGCTGTGACAGACCGCGCGCTGCTATCACTTCTACCCATATTTTGTACACGAGTCTCCCTTGTCTGATTTTGCATGAACTGCAAAAACTCCTAAATATTCCATCATTCATCGTTTGCTCGGTAGTGTTGTTTACAGGAGGAATATTACCTTCCTGTTGCACGTTGTCCTGGTTTGTGACTAAAGGTTGTTCCACAGTCTCATACACTCCATTGTTAACGTTCTCAGCTGCCATTCTTAAATACTGCCATAAAATAAGGGTTAATTAAACAATTTAACATATCACATAATATCCCTATATTATGACCGACCAATAAATAAGCTTAGATAGGACACACTAGCGAAGGATTTACTCATCTCTCCCCTCCTAGTTCTATTCCCCGATCTCCACCAGAGACCATATCCCTAAGCTTTGATACCAAATGTGACGCCCCCAAAATAGGTATACAACACCCATTCTGAGTCGCCAAATACATGGTACAGAAAGCAAACTACAACTTCAATAATACAATTGTCGTGCAAAATACGACAACACATACTGTGAGTTTAAATACAAATATTGTCTTCTAGACAATATCCACACTCAAATAAGTCCTCATTACAATTAATCAAACACTATTTTACAGAAATAGTGAGGACTGCTAAAACATCTTTCTAGAACCATCACTTCATACCCAAACTAGATCCTGCTATGTTCTTACCTCCTGAGAAGAAAAATAGAACAAAAAGGAAAAGGGTGAGCTCAACTAGCCTAGTAAAGAATATTATGACTAAGATAATATAAAACAAATTATCATTAGTCTTCAACAGGGAAAAATCTGATAGAATACAATAGACAAAGATATTCATTTGTATCACCAGTTGGTCATGTTCATCTCAACACCTGTTCATCTTTGCACTACGGGCCAAAGATATTCATTAGTTAATCATTCATGTTTGCACTACAGGCCAAAGATACTCAGTAATATCATCATTTAAGACTGAGGATGATGAAAAATATTTTTAAAAAAATGAATCTAGTGAGACAGAAGGACAAATATTAGGGATTCGTATAACAGTTTATCCAAGATCAATAATACTTCATAATAACCAATTGTGAAGCAAAATTCAAATAAAACGATCAAAACATGGATACAATCAAAGATAGTAGCCAAAATAGACATCTTGGACAAAAAGGAAATTTTTTATTTTTTGGTGAATAGTGTCGTATACGTGCATAGTGCCCGTATACGTGAATAGTAACCCCGACACAAAAAGTTCCAAATTTGATTAAAAAGTTCACCAATATTTCGACATAATGATACTGAAGAAAATAATATTATTTAATAAGAAAATAACATCCTTTACCTCAAAAGACAGTACTTCGGAATGAAAGGTCGGAAGTGATGCTGAATGAAACTTGTACTGAACAACAACTCTCAAAGTATCTAAATACTCACAAAATACGCTCGATAATATAGAGAGATAAAGAGAGAAAGCTATGTTTCTGGTGTGATTTTCAATTCTAACTTAGCCCTCTATTTATAGGAAAATGTTAGCACGCCGAAGCAGACTTGACCTGCTACTTGATGGCTTTACCTGCTACTATTGCCACCCACCACATTTGAAATAAAATTCAGCATATTTCTTCACCAACCACAAGTGGGGCCCACTCAATTTTTAGAATTTTTCACCAAAATAATTTATAAACCTAATTTCTAAATCAGTCACCTCTTAAAATTCATAACAAATCATACGTTCAATTTTAACGGTTCAAAATTTATGGACATATACTCAACTTATATATGTATAACATATCCAAAAATCACAACGATCCAACGGCCAGATTAAAAATTATAACTCACGCAATATATTTTAAAATACTGATTTGATTTTTTAATACCTCCACTCCGACAAAAGTACTGATAAAACACCTCAATATTAATTCCTTCAATTACGACCACATAAAATAAATAAATCCATCATTTATATCCGTATCAAATAAATATTTCTTTATCAATAATTAATTATTCACAAATAATATTACAGAATCACAATAATGACAACCAGGCAGTTTTCAGGAAAGAGGGGGCTTTCCAATAAGGATTTCTCCTTATTGGCGCGCAATTAGTTGACCAAACCTCTCTTTAGACATAACTTTCTAAACATTGTCAATAATATTATCTAATAATATTATTCAAATAATATGAATTATTGATCTGATAATGGGAAATACTGTGCAGTGACAATTATTAAAACAACAATAATATAAACTATCAACGCAACAATTATTGAATCAATAAAATAAAATATTGAATAGTAAGTACTGTAACAATTATTGAGTAGTGCCTTCTTACGTACGAATCAATAATTCAACAATACTATGCAATACCGTGTGCTACTGTACAACCACGCATATTACTATATTTTAACCATCAGGTATTCCAAAAGTGTTAACGGTAACAATTACGCCGTTATTTATAAAAACTCATACTTTATCGTTTTCTTCATCCGACAGTTATTCTGTTATGAGGCCCATAAATGACTGCGCCGTCGTATGGATATTCCTGACAAAAAGAATATTCCACGACCAAACGATTATTTTCTGACAGAAATGAATATTTTGCAACCACTTGCTTATTTTATAAAATTTGCACATTTCACCCATAACCAATACATTATATCAAATTAACTCCTTATTATTTCAAGATAATGAATAGAGAAAATTAAATTTTATTTATAGAAAGCTGGGGTCTTACAATTATGGGAGGTGGTGCAAGTTTGATAATACTTGCAGGACTAAATAAAAAATAAAAAAATGTTGGAGGTATTGTACTGTAATTTTATGAGCCCCAAAACGTGCAATTATCGAAACTATATTTTTCTATAAATAGAAGCTCATCCTTCCTTCATTTCTCACCAATTCACTAAAGCTATAGAGCAATTATTATAGAGAGAAATTATAGAGAGAAAGAAGAAGAGAAGTCTGCTACATCTCTATTCTAGTATCTAGCTTTATTCTAAGGTAAGGGGTATTATTTTTTTCATTTTCATGAAGAGAGCTATTGTTATTTCAATTCTTATTATTATGTTAGAATAACCTGTCTATGCGAAGTACCGCATATATGGTAAAATTCTTCTGTTATTCCATTCTTTATTATTCTGTTGGAATATCGTATCTGTGCGTATTACGCATGACCTGGTTCCATTATTTATTATTCTGTTGGAATAACCTGTTTGATCGGTCTATCGCATGCCTGTTAAATTCTGTTGTTATTCTATTTTTTATTATTCTGTTGGAATATCCCGTCCGTGCGGATTTCACATGACCTGGTTTCATTATTTATTATTCTGTTAGAATAACCTGTGACGCCCCCAAAATAGGCATACATCACCTATTCTAAGTCGCCAAATATATGGTACAGAATATAAATACAATCTTTAATATACAATAAGAGATCTTGGAGTTTTAATATAAATATTGTCTTCTAGATAATATCCACTCTCAGAATAAGTCCTCATTACATTTATTGTCACACTTTTTAACAGAATAGTGAGGACTACTAATACTATCATCTAGACCGTCACTCCGTTCCCCGACTAGTTTCGGCTACTGTTCTCACTTCCTGAAGAGAACAGTGAAAGAAAGGGTGAGCTCAACTAGCCCAGTAAGAAATATTATGACTAAGATAATGCAAAATAAATTATCATTAGTCTTCAACAGTGTTAAACTGATAAAATACAATTGACATCAAGTTTAACTGCAGCGGAACATGCAATCCATTAAAAGAGTCAAGTAGAGAATAAAATTTACTATCTTTTATGATTTAAAAAGGTTTTTCATCACTTTTATTGCCGGGACTCAGCTTAACAAATAATCCACATCATCCCTGCACTACGGCCAAGGATATTCATTAGTATCACAACCACAAATTATCCATGCACTACGGGCCAAGGATATTCGTGTTTTCATCAATGGTCATGATCATGCCAACAACTGTCCATCAATGCACTACGGGCCAATGAGAACTTTTACCACATCATTTGTAACATTACGGTCATGATTACACCAAATAATCTCTGGTCATAATCATACCAAGTCCATTTATGCACAACAGGCCACATATGACTTTAAAAAAAATATAAACATGAGGATGATGACAATGATATAAGAATTCAATAAAAAAGTTCAAGAATTAATTTATTAGGAACTAATATCGTCCAAATTGTCAACATGATACTTCTTTGTAGAGTAAAATTCAAGAATGCTCAGAATAATATTTCCATAAAAAGATACTGGATGAAGCGCAAATATCAAGGATATTCCACTAATTTCATGGAGTTTAGAAGTCAAAACTTTAACTAACTGAGTATAATAAAGAATGGAATAACAAAAGAAATCACCATGCATGCGGTACTTCACATAGACAGGTTAGTCCAACAGAATAATAAATAACGGAACCAGGTCAGGCGAAATTCGCACCGATAAGATGTTCCAACAGAATAACAAAGACGGAACCAGGTCCGGCGTAAAATGCACAGACAGGATATTCCAACAGAATAATAAAGACAGAATCAGGTCCGGCGTAAAACGCACAGACAGGATATTCTAACAGAATAATAAAGACGGAAACAGGTCCGACGTAAAACGCACAGACAGGATATTCCAACAGAATAATAAAAAATGGAATAACAGAAGTCCTCTTCAGTAATACAAAAGAAATAATACCCTTTACTGTAAAAGAAGAGTAATCCAGCTGGTAGGGCGAGGATATTATTGAAGAACTTGCACTATGCTCAAAGCTTCTTAAAACTCTAAGAAATACGTTCAAGATTATAGAAGAGAATTTTTCTGAATTTTGGGTGTGTTTTTCAATTCTAACTAAGCATCCTATTTATAGGAGAATGGAAAGGATACTATTTAGAATTTATTCACGGACGCACAATACATAAATCAGACGAATCACTCACGGGCCAAAAAAATTTCAAACGCTTCACCTTCTTTTCAACTTATTAATATTATATTCAATAAAATATAATATATTCTATTTTTCATAAAAAACAAAACTTATTATAATAATATAATAATAATATTATAACTTATTCTACCATGCACCATCCGTGACCACATGTCATAAATATATATAATCTATATATATACCATATATCCCCCCCACCCACCACCTTATATATATAATAATAATAAACCAAAAACATGTCCCAAGTGGTAGTAGTAATTTGGAAGTTTGGTGGGGTGTCAGTTTTTATATAAAAGAATCTAAATACAAATATATTTGTCTCGATGCACTAAAGCCACCGATCTATAAAAGATAATATAATATATAAACCCTGTACCTTTTGAGATAACTTTTTATCGATTATTTTGAAAAATAGGTAAATGGGGGTCCATAAAATAAGCAAAATTTACATCAAAAACTTCATAAAAATCTAATCAATATTTTTAACAACATTTATAATCATTATTATAATTCACAATATTAATCGACCAGGTCGTTCCCAGGAAAGAGGGGGCTTACCAATAAGGATTTCTCCCTATTGGTGCGCAATTAGGTGACCAAACCTCTCCTTGGCAGAACTTCTAGACATCGTTAATATTGCAAATAATAATATTAATAACTCTGTCATCTCAATTATTGATTTAATAATATATAAAATATCGACAATAATTGAATCATATAACGTAAGATACTATGCAACAATTACTGAAGCAATAATTGAACAAAACTGACTGACATCTCACGTAAGCATCAATAATCAATACCGTGTGCTACTATGCAACCACGCGTATTCCTGTACTTTTAACACCGGGTGTTTCAACAGTTAACGATAAAACTTTCGCCGTTATTTTCATAAATTATTTTTGTCGTTTTCTCAATCTGATAATAATTCCGTTATGGGGTCCACCAATGATTGTGCCGTCGTACGAATATTCCCTGTTAACACGAATATTCCCCGACCAATCGAATATTATATAACAACTTGCGTACTTTGTAAAATTTATAAATATTACCCATCACTCTAACATTATATCAAATTCATTCCATAATATTCAAAAATGATAATTATAGAAAATTCATCTTTATTCATAAAAGTTGGGGTCTTACAATCTCCCCTTCTTATGAAATTTTGCCCTCGAAATTAGGGTACGTACCTGGTATGTCGAAGAGGTAAGGATACCTTGATTTCATTTCAGACTCTAACTCCCAGGTCATTTCCTCAACATCGTGGTTCCTCCATAAAACTTTGACTTGAGGTATTACCTTGGAGCGTAGAATATGTTCCTTCTTATCCAAGATTTGAACAGGAACCTCTTCATACATTAAATCTTCCGCTATTTCATTCGGTTCTAACTCAATAATGTGGTTCGGGTCTTTCACATATTTACATAACATTGATATATGAAAAACGTTATGAACACGCGACATAGTTGGCGGTAAAGCTAGTCTATAGGCTACAGTCTCTACTCGATCGAGGATTAAAAATGGGCCAATGAATCGAGGATTGAGCTTTCCTCTCTTTCCAAATCTCGTAACTCTTTTCCATGGAGCAACACGTAACAACACATGATCTCCAATATTGAATTCCACATCTTTTCAATGAAGATTAGCATAACTCTTTTGTCGGTCTTGTGAGGTTTTTATACATTGTCGGATCGTTTGAATCTTTTCTGTAGTCATACGTACCAACTCCAGTCCCAACAACATTGCTTCACCTACCTCATCCCAGCATACTGGAGAACGACACTTTCTTCCATACAACGCCTCGAATTGAGCCATGCCAATACTTGCTTGATAACTGTTGTTGTAGGAAAACTCCACCAATGGTAAGAACTTGTCCCAACTTCCCTTGAAGTCAAGGATACAGAGTCTTAATAAATCTTCAAGAGTTTGAATAGTCCTCTCTGATTGTCCGTCTGTCTGAGGATGATATGCCGAACTAAATTGTAAATCTGTGCCCATACCTTTTTGCAAACTAACCCAAAATCTTGAAGTGAATCTTGGGTCTCGATCAGAAACTATAGATACTGGCATACCATGCAGTCTTACAATCTCGTTTATATACATACGAGCAAGACGTTCAAGTGTATAAGTTTCTCGTATTGGTAAAAAGTGAGCAGACTTGGTCAATCTATCAATAATGAACTAAATTGCATCTATGCCTTGAGAAACCTTGGGAAGACCAGTAACAAAATCCATGGTAATGTGCTCCCACTTCCATTCTGGAATTTCAAGTGGTTGTAATGAACCTTTTGGTACTTGATGTTCCGCCTTAACTCGTTGACAAGTTAGACACCTTGAGATAAACAGCGCTATCTCTCTCTTCATATTACCCCCCAAAATGTATATCGAAGATCATGATACATTTTAATACTCCCAGGATGGATTGCAAATGGTGTGTTGTACGCCTCCATTATGATTTTATACTTTAAATCAGGGTCGTTAGGAACACAAAGTCTGGAGTTGACTCGAAGTATTCCTTCTTCATCGATTCTTGCTTCCAACATAGCACCTTCTTGTACTTTCTTCCTCATATGCATCAGCTCCAGGTCTGTAGCTTGAGCAGCTTTAACTTTATCGATTAAAGTCGGTTCTACTCGTATATTTTCCATCATCACGTGGGTCCCTAGAGTCTTTATCTCTATTTCCATCTTTTGCAAGTCATACAAAATAGGCCTTTGTGTTGACAATATTGCACTCGTACCCGCATATGATCTTCTACTTAATGCGTCAGCTACCACGTTTGCTTTTCCAGGATGGTATTGGATGATATGATCATAATCTTTCAATAGTTTAAGCCAACGTCGCTGTCGCATGTTGAGTTCCTTTTGAGTGAAGAAATAATTGAGGCTTTTATGATCCGTAAAGATCTCCACTTTCTCCCCATACAAGTAACGCCTCCAAATCTTTAGTGCAAAAACGACTGCTGCCAACTCTAGATCATGAGTAGGATAATTCCTCTCATATTCTTTGAGTTGTCGAGAGGCATAGGCTATGACTTTCCCATGTTGCATGAGAACACATCCTAACCCTTTGTCTGAAGCATCACTGTAGATGACAAATCCCTCCGAGCCAGATGGTATTGTCAGAACAGGTGCTGAAATGAGTCTTCTCTTGAGTTCTTGAAAACACTTCTCACAATCCTCGTTCCAACCGAATTTTGTCTCTTTCCGAGTCAGCTGAGTTAAGGGAGTAGCGATTCAAGAAAACTCTTCTACGAATCTCCGATAATAACCAGCTAAGCCGAGAAAACTACGTACTTCGGTCATTGATTTAGGTTGCTCCCAACTTTGAATAGCTTCAATCTTTGCTGGGTCAACAGATATTCCATGACTTGATACCACGTGCCCAAAGAATGCTACTTCCTCAAGCCAGAACTCGCATTTCTTTAACTTGGCATAAAGCTTATTTTCACGAAGCTTTTGAAGTATCAGCCTCAAGTGTTTCTCACGATCTTCACGGCTTTTGGAATAAATAAGGATGTCATCAATAAAGACGACCACAAAGTGATCCAAATATTCTTTAAATACTCGGTTCATTATATCCATGAAGGTAGCAGGAGCATTAGTTAATCCAAAAGATATGACTAGGAATTCATAATGCCCGTACCTAGTTCTGAAAGCCGTCTTTGGAATGTCATCGGTTCTAATCTTCAATTGGTGATATTCGGAATGAAGATCAATCTTTGAAAAAAATTTGGCGCCTTTTAACTGGTTAAACAGGTCATCAATACGTGGCAATGGGTACCTATTTTTGATAGTGACATGGTTCAACTCTCAATAATCAATGCAAAGTCGTATACTACCATCTTTCTTCTTCACGAATAGAACAGGAGCACCCCAAGGAGACGTACTATGACGAATAAAACCGATGTCTAACAATTCCTGCAGTTAGGTCTTTAACTCCTGAAGTTCAATAGGAGCCATTCGATATGGGGCTTTGTAAATAGGTTTTGTACTGGGTTCAAGGTCGATACAAAATTCAATTTCACGCTTTGGAGGTAAGGCAGGAAGTTCTTCAGGGAATACATCACGAAATTCATTAACAATAGAAATATCATTCAAAACTGACGTATTTTTGTTTAGATCCGTGACATGAGCTAAGAAAGCTTGACATCCATTTTTCAATAAACGAATAACTTTATGGCTTGAGATGACAGTGATTGATTTTAATGGTTCGGTTGCTTGAATTCGCATAATAGGTTGTTTAGGAATATGAAAGCTAACAACCTTACGAAAACAATCAATTTTTGCATGATGAGTAGTTAACCAATCAATCCCTAGAATTACGTCAAATGCAAGTATTTTCAATGAAATAAGCGACAGGTATGTGAAGGTATCGATTTGAACCAAACAAGACTTATATAAATAGTGGATGTAATGAAGGTTTCTCCCAATGGAGTTTCAACAGAAAAGTCAAAGTCCAATTTCTCTAGAGTCAAATTTAAACGTTGAGCTCAAGTAGGAGAAATAAAAGAATGGGTAGAACCGGTATCAAATAAGGTATATACTTCGCTGAAGTTTATGATAAGCTTACCCGTGATGACCTCGTTTGGGTTCCTTGCTTTCTGGGAGGTTACTACAAACGCTCTCCCTTGCACTACTGGCTTTGACTATTCTGGGACGTCCTTTGGTGCCTCCATTCTAGCTGAACTTGTCTTCGGTGAACGAAAAAATCGGGCTAGGTGACCTTCTCTTCCTTAATTATAACATGCTTTGGATGGCATCGCGCAGTTTGGACTGATGTGTCCCCCTCTCCGCATTTGAAGCATATGATAGGTGGTCGTTCTCCTTCCTTAACCACGGGTGCTGGTGCTGACGTCTTTACATCATTGTTGAATTTCCTCTTCTTGAAATGTCCATTCTTGTTATTTTGGCCATGATTACCACCGAAGTGGTTACCATTTCTAGCATGTTGATTCCCTCCACGCTTATTGTCACCGCTTCGATGACTGTTATCACTTGTATTATCATTTTACCGACTGCTCTCTTTTGGTTGGGTTAACTCATTATCGCGCTCCAATAACTGAGCCATATTAACAACATCTGAATACAAACACAGTTTATGAGAGATAAGATATTGACGTATCTCGGGTTTCAAATCTCTTAAAAACATTCGCATCATTCTCTCCTCATTATCAACCAAATGGGACACAAACCGAGATAACTCGGCAAATTTGGCTTCGTACTGCTACACGGTCATGTTGTTTTGCTCTAGCTTAATGAACTCTACCTCTTTTATGTGACGAATACTTTCGGGAAAGTACTTGTCGTTGAACAATTCTTGAAACTTCTCCCAAGTCATCTTCAGTGTGGCAGGTTGAGTATGTTTTATAGATTCCCACCAGTAATCTGCCTTTGCACACAACATGAAGGTGGCAAAAGGAACCTTTTGCTCCTCGGAGCATCCCAAGATATCAAATATCTTGCAGATCTGCTTTATCCACGTCTCCGCCTTGAGTTGTTTTGGTTCTCCAAAGAACTCCGGTGGTCCCAGTTCCTTAAACTTCTTGGCATAGACCGTCCGAGAGTTGCCAATATTTCCACCTGCATTTTGGACATGAATCTCTCTTGCCTGATGCTGCATGAATTGCAGAAAGCCTCTGAACATTTCATCGTTCATCATTTGGTCAGTGTTGTTGTTTGCATAAGGATTATCGCCTTCCTGAAGCACATTGTCCCGATTATTGATCTATGGATACTCAACGGTCTCATGTGCTCCACTGCTATTCTCAACATTCTCGGATGCCATTTTCAAATACTGCCATAAAATAAAGGTTAATTGACATGCAATATATTATCCCTATACTCTGACCGACCAATTAAATGCCAAATAAACTTAAGTAGGTCATACTAGCGAAGGAATTCCCCGTCTCTCCTATCCTAGTTCTTGTCTCACATCTCAGCCATGGATTATATCCCTAAGCTTTGATACCAATTGTGACGCCCCCAAAATAGGCATACATTACCTATTCTGAGTCGCCAAATACATGGTACAGAATACAAATACAATCTTTAATATACAATAAGAGATCTTTGAGTTTTAATATAAATACTGTCTTCTAGATAATATCCACTCTCAGAATAAGTCCTTATTACATTTATTGTCACACTATTTAACAGAATAGTGAGGACTACTAATACTATCATCTGGACCGTCACTTCGTTCCTCGACTAGTTTTGGCTACGTTCTCACTTCCTGAAGAGAACAGTGAAAGAAAGGGTGAGCTCAACTAGCCCAGTAAGAAATATTATGACTAAGATAATGTAAAATAAATTATCATTAGTCTTCAACAGTGTTAAACTGATAAAATACAATTGACATCAAGTTTAACTGCAGCGGAACATGCAATCCATTAAAAGAGTCAAGTAGAGAATAAAATTTACTATCTTTTATGGTTTAAAAAGGTTTTTCATCACTTTTATTGCTGGGACTCAGCTTAACAAATAATCCACATCATCCCTGCACTACGGCCAAGGATATTCATTAGTATCACAACCACAAATTATCCATGCACTACGGGCCAAGGATATTCGTGTTTTCATCAATGGTCATGATCATGCCAACAACTGTCCATCAATGCACTATGGGCCAATGAGGACTTTTACCGCATCATTTGTAACATTACGGTCATGATTACACCGAATAATCCCTGATCATAATCATACCAAGTCCATCTATACACTACAGGCCACAGATGACTTTAAAAAAAATATAAACATGAGGATGAGGACAATGATATAAGAATTCAATAAAAACAAGTTCAATAATTAATTTATTCAGGAACTAATAACGTCCAAATTGTCAACATGATACTTCTTTGTAGAGTAAAATTTAAGAATGCTCAGAAGAATATTTCCATGAAAAGATACTGGATGAAGCGCAAATATCAAGGATATTCCACTAATTTCATGGAGTTTAGAAGTCAAAACTTTAACCAACTGAGTATAATAAAGAATGGAATAACAAAAGAAATCACTATGCATGCGGTACTTCGCATTGACAGGTTATTCCAACAGAATAACAATGACGGAACCAGGTCCGACGTAAAACGCACAGACAGGATATTCCAACAGAATAATAAAGAATGGAATAACAGAAGTTCTCTTCATGAATACAAAAGAAATAATACCCCTTACCGTAAAAGAAGAGTAATCCGGCTGGTAGGGCGATGATATTATTGAAGAACTTGCACTAGGCTCAAAGCTTCTTAAAACTTTAAGAAATACTTTCAAGATTATAGAAGAGAATTTCTCTGAATTTCTGGTGTATTTTTCAATTCTAACTAAGCATCCTATTTATAGGAGAATGGAAAGGATACTATTTAGAATTTATTCACGGACGCACAGTACATAAATCAGACGAATCACTCACGGGCCGAAAATTTTTCAAACGCTTCACTTTCTTTTTCAACTTATTAATATTATATTCAATAAAATATAATATATTCTATTTTTCATAAAAAACAAACTTATTATAATAATAATAATATTACAACTTATTCTACCATGCACCATCCGTGACCACATGTCATAAATATAAATAATCTATATATATACCATATATCCCCCCTACCCGCCACCTTATATATATAATAATAATAAACCAGAAACATGTCCCAAGTGGTAGTAGTAATTTGAAAGTTTGGTGGGGTGTCAGTTTTTATATAAAAGAATCTAAATACAAATATATTTGTCTCGATGCACTAATGCCACCGATCTATAAAAGATAATATAATATATAAACCCTGTACCTTTTGAGATAACTTTTTATCGATTATTTTGAAAAATAGGTAAATGGGGGTCCATAAAATAAGCAAAAAATACATCAAAGACTTCATAAAAATCCCATCAATATTTTTAACAACATTTATAATCATTATTATAATTCACAATATTAATCGACCAGGTCGTTCCCAGGAAAGAGGGGGCTTACCAATAAGGATTTCTCCCTATTGGCGCGCAATTAGGTGACCAAACCTCTCCTTGGCAGAACTTCTAGACATCGTTAATATTGCAAATAATAATTATATTAATAACTCTGTCATCTCAATTATTGATTTAATAATATATAAAATATCGATAATAATTGAATCAAATAACGTGAGATACTATGCAACAATTACTAAAGCAATAATTGAACAAAACTGACTGACTTCTCACGTAAGCATCAATAATCAATACCGTGTGCTACTATGCAACCACGCGTATTCCTGTACTTTTAACACCGGGTGTTTCACCAGTTAACGATAAAACTTTTTACCGTTATTTTCATAAAATATTTGTGTCGTTTTCTCAATCCGATAATAATTCTGTTGTGAGGTCCACCAATGATTGTGCCGTCGTACGAATATTCCCTGTTAACATGAATATTCCTCGACCAATCGAATATTATATAACAACTTGCGTACTTTATAAAATTTATAAATATTACCCACCACTATAACATTATATCAAATTCATTCCATAATATTTAAAAATGATAATTATAGAAAATTCATCTTTATTCATAAAAGTTGGGGTCTTACATAACCTGTCTGTGGGGTCTATCACATGCCTGGTGAATTCTGTTGTTATTCCATTCTTTATTACTATGTTGGAATATCCTGTCTGTGTGGATTTCGCATGACCTGGTTCCAGTATTTATTATTCTATTGGGAATAACCTGTCTGTGCGGTCTATCGCATGCATGGTGAATTCTTCTGTTATTCCATTATTTATTATTCTGTTTGAATAACCTGTCTATGTGGATTACAACATGCATGGTGAATGATCCTTTGTATTCATTCCTTATTAAATTATGGAAATAATCTGTCTACATGGATTACCGCATGGCGGGCGAAAATCCATTTACAGTTTCATAAATTCTATTATACTAAGTTGGTTAAAGTTTTGGCTTCTATACTCTATGAAATTAATAGAATATCCTGGATATTTGCGCTTCATCCAGTATCTTTTCATGGAAATATTCTTCTAAGCAATCTTGAATTTTACTCCATAAAGCAGTATCATGTTGACAATTTGGACGTTTTTGAGTTCAGGATAAATTAACCTATAAATTTTTAAAATTTATTCTTGAACTTGTTTTATTGAATTATTATGTCATTGTCTTGAACTTGTTTTATTGAATTATTATGTCATTATCATCATCCTCATGTTTATATTATGTTGAAAGTCATATGTGGCCTGTAGTGGATAGATGGACTTGATATGATTATGACCAGGGATTATTCGGTATAGTCATGACCGTAATGTTACAAATGATGTGATAAAAGTCCTCATTGGCCCGTAGTGCATTGATGGACAATTTTTTGGCATGATCATAACCATTGATGAAATCACGAATATCCTTGGCCCGTAGTGCATGGATAATTTATGGTCGTGATACTAATGAATATCCTTGGCCGTAGTGCAGGGATGACGTGGTTTATTTAATAAGCTGAGTCTTAGCGATAAAAGTGATGAAAAACCTTTTAAATCATAGAAGATAGTAGATTTTATTCTCTACATGACTCTTCTAATGGATTGCTTGTTCCGCTGCATTTAAACTTGATGTCTATTGTATTTTATCAGTTTAACATTGTTGAAGACTAATGATAATTTATTCTATATTATCTTAGTCATAATATTTCTTACTGGGCTAGCTGAGCTCACCCTTTCTTTCACTGTTCTTTTCAGGAAATGAGAACGTAACCGGGACTAGTCGGGGAATGGAGTGACGATCCAGATGATTACATTAGTAGTCCTCACTATTTTGTTAAATATTGTGACAATAATTATAATGAGGACTCCATTGAGTGTGGATATTGTCTGGATGACAATATTCTTATTAAAACTCTTAGATTATGTTTTGTCGTATTTTACACTACTGTTGTATAATTAAGTTGTATTTGAATTTTGTGCCATGTATTTGGCGACTCAGAATAGGTGATGTATACCTATTATGGGGGCGCCACAGTTGGTATCAAAACTTACGGATATGATCCCTGGCTGAGATGTGAGACAAGAACTAGGAGGGGAGAGACGGGGAATTCCTTCGCTAGTATGACCTACCTAAGTTTATTTGGTATTTAATTGGTCGGTCAGAGTATAGGGATAATATGTGATATGTTAATTAACCCTTGTTTTGTGGCAGTATTTGAAAATGACATCCGAAAATATTGAAAATAGCAATGGAGCACAGGAGACCGTTGAGTCTCCACAGATCAATAATCAGGATAATGTGCATCAGGAAGGCGACAATCCTCATGCAAATGAAAACACTGACCAAATGATGAACAATGGAATGTTCAGAGGCTTTATGCAATTCATACAACATCAGGCGAGAGCGGCTCCTGTCCAAAATACAAGTGGAAACACTGGCAACTCTCGGACTGTCACTGCTAAACAGTTCAAGGAGCTGGGACCACCAGAGTTTTTTGGAGAGCCAAAACCACTTAAGGCGGAGATATGGATAAAGCAGATCAACAAGATATTTGATGTCTTGGGATGCTTCGAGGAGCAAAAGGTTCCCTTTGCCACCTTCATGTTGCGGGCAGAGTGGGATTACTAGTGGAAATCTGTAAAGCGTACTCAACCTGCCGCACTGAAGATGTCTTGGGAGAAGTTCCAAGAACTGTTCAACGAAAAATACTTTCCCGAAAGTATTCGTCACATGAAAGAGGTAGAGTTCATTAAACTGGAGCAAAATAACATGACCGTGTCGCAGTACGAAGCTAAGTTTGCCGAGTTATCCCGGTTTGCGTCCCATTTGGTTGATAATGAGGAGAGAATGACACAAATGTTTCTAAGAGGTTTGAAACCCGAGATACGTCCATATCTTATCTCTCATAAACTGTGTTTGTATTCAGATGTTGTTAATAAGGCTCAGTTATTGGAGCACGATAATGAGTCAACCCAACCAAAAGAGAGCAACCGACAAATGATAATACAAGTGATAGCAGTCATCGAAGCGGTGACAATAAGTGTGGAGGGAATCAACATGCCAGAAATGGTAACCACTTCGGTGGTAATTGTGAGACCCCGAATTTTATAAAATGAAAGTATTCAATTTTCTTATAATTATTCTATTTAGTAAATGGTTAAATTGATAAAAGGTTAAAGTTAAGGGTGATATGTGAAATTTTTTTAAAGTATGCAAGTTGTTATAAAATATTCTTTTTGTTGGGGAATATCCGTAGGACGGCACAATCATTGGTGGACTCTACAACGGAAGTATTGTCGTAGTAAGAAAACGTCATAATTATCTTTTTATAAAAATAACAGCGAAAGTGTTACTGTTAAAACTGTTGAACTACTCGGTAGTAAAAGTACAGTAATACACGTGGTTGTATAGTAACACACGGTATTGATTATTGATGCTTACGTGAGAAGTCACTCAGTTATACTCAATTATTGCTACAGTAATTACTGCATCATATCTCTCATATTATTGATTCAATTATTGTCACAGTATCATCTGCATAATATGTTATATTATTGAATCAATAATTGAGACGACAAAGTTATTCATATTATTATTTGCAATATTGACAATGTCTAGAAGTTCTGTCAAGAAGATGTTTGGTCACCTAATTGCGCGTCAATAAGAATAATTCCTTATCGGAAAGCCCTCTCTTTCCTGGGAACGACCTGGTTGTTAAATATTGTGAGTTATAATACTAATGATGAATAAGTTCGTGTTGATTAAAGATGAAATTGATAGTTCCATTGTTTTGGAATTATTAGTGTTAGTGGAAATCAACATTTATTTCAATATTAATTGATTTCTGGAAGTTTTACTGACCAGTTGGTAATTAATCGGATAAATGAACAATTAAATGCTATTAATTCACATGATTATAACTATTTGTTCACATGTGTGTACTATTGATTCACATTCTTGTACTATTAGGGGAGTTGGTGTAAGATTGATAATACTTGCATGACGAAGTTAAAAATGGAGGAATAGATGGAGGTACTATACTGTAATTCGTATTTTCACATGATTATAACTATTGATTCACATGATTGAACTATTGATTCACATTATTTACTATTAGGGGAGGTGGTGCAAGTTTGATAATACTTGTAGGACTAAATTAAAAATGAAGAAAAAGTGGAATGTATTATACTGTAATATTTCGAGCCCCAAAACGTGCAATTATCAAAACTATATTTTTCGTATAAATAGAAGCTCATTCTTCTTTCATTTCTCACCAATTCACTAAAGCTATAGAGCAGTTATTATAGAGAGAAATTATAGAGAGAAAGAAGAAGAGAAGTCTGCAAACTTACTATTCCAGTATCCAGTTTTTTTAAGGTAAGGGATATTGTTATTTTAGTAAGGGGTATTATTCTTTCGTATTCATAAAGAGAGAGTTATTTTCTTTCAATACTCATAAGGCTTGTTATTCCATTCTTTATTATTATGTTGGGAATAACCTGTCTGTGCGGTCTATCGCATGCATGGTGAATTCTTCAGTTATTCCATTCTTTATTATTCTGTTGGAATAACCTGCCTGTGCGGTCTATCGCATGCCTGGTGAATTCTGTTGTTATTCCATTCTTTATTATTCTGTTGGATATCCTGTCTGTGCGGATTACGCATGACCTGATTCCATTCTTTATTATTCTGTTGGGAATAACCTGTCTGTGCGTTCTATCGTATGCATGGTGAATTTTTCTGTTATTTCATTCTTTATTATTCTGTTAGAATAACCTGTCTATGTGGGTTACCATATGCATGGTGAATGATCCTTCGTATTCATTTCTTATTAAATTGTGGAAATGATCTGTCTACGTGGATTACCGCATGGCGGACGGAAATCCTATATAAGGTATATGCAAATTTTTGATGAGGGATATGATCATTGGTGATAAAATCTTATGAGTATGATATTTTTGAATGATTAAATGTATTATTTGGTAAAGTATAAACAATTAAAATAAATTATTTATAAGTTTAAAAAGTGATTAAAATATTGTTATAATATTAATAATATTAGATTATGAGTTTATTAAGTGATTGATAATATTTGGATAAATTTAAAGTCTTTAATATTTATCCTTGTTTTCATTTGATTAATGCTTATATCATTGTCATCATCCTCATGCTTATATTGTGATGAAAGTCATCTTAGCCTTACGTGCAAAGATGGACTGTTGATTATTGATTTTACAAGTGTATATCTTTGGCTTACGTGCAAAGATGGACTGTTGATTATTGGTTTTATAGTTGTATATCTTTGGTTTACGTGCAAAGATGGACTGTTGATTATTGATTTTACAATTGTATATCTTTGGCTTATGTGCATTGATGGACAGTTATTGGTATGATTATAACTACGGATTATTCAGTATAATCATGACCATTGTTGAAAACACGAATATCATTGGCCCGTAGTGTATAGATAATTTGTGGTCGTAATACTAGTGAATATTCTTGGCTGTAGTGCAGGGATGATTCAATGATGTGGATTATTTATTAAGCTGAGTCTCAGCGATAACATATTGATAATACACTTTTAATTTGTATAAGATAGTAGATATCATGCTCTACTTGACTCTTCTATAATACAGTTGTATGTCTTTGGCCTGTAGTGCAAATATAAATGGTTAATGAATATCTTTGGTCGTAGTGCAAAGATGATTTTATTAGTATGATTATGAGCAGGAATTGTGATTTAGTATATGTGAGACCCCAACTTTTATGAATAAAGATTAATTTCTCTCAAAATATATTTTTGATTATTATGGTGTGGATATAATATAATGTTATTGTTGTGGGTAATATTTACAAATTTTTCAAAGTAAGCAAGTGGTTATATAATATTCGATTGGTCGGGGAATATTCGTTTTAACAGGGAATATTTGTACGATGGCACAATCATTGGTGGACCCCACAACGAAAGTATTGCCGTAGTTAGAAAACGACAGAATTATCTTTTATAAAAATAATCGCGGAAGTGTTACCGTTAAAATTGTTGAACTACCTGGTAGTAAAAGTACAGTATTACGCGTGGTTGCATAGTAGAACACGATATTGGTTATTGATGCTTACGTGAGAAGTCACTCAGTAATACTCAATTATTGCTACAATAATTGCTGCAGCATATCTCTCATATTATTGATTCAATTATTATCACAATATCATCTTCATAATATGTTATATTATTAAATCAATAATTGAGATGACAAAGTTATTTATATTATTAAATTGTAATATTTACAATATCTAGAAGTTCTGTCAAGGAGATGGTTGGTCATCTAATTGCGCGCCAATATGGAGAAATCCTTATCGAAAAGCCTCATCTTTCCTGTGAACGACCTGGTTGTTAAATATTGTAAGTAATAATATTAATGATGAATAAGTTCGTGTTGATTAAAGATGAAATTGATAGTTCCATTGTGTTGGGATTATTAGTGTTAGTGAAAATCGACATCTATTCCGATGATAATTGATGTTTGGAAGTTATACTGACCAGCCGGGTAATTAATCGGATAAATGAGCAATTAATTGCTATTAATTCACATGATTATAACTATTTGTTCACATGTGTGTACTATTGATTCACATTCATGTACTATTAGGGGAGTTGGTGCAAGATTGATAATACTTGCATGACTAAGTTAAAAATGGAGGTATAGATGGAGGTACTATACTGTAATTCGTATTTTCACATGATTATAACTATCGATTCACATGATTGAACTATTGATTCACATTATTTACTATTAGGGGAGTTGGTGCAATATTGATAATACTTGCATGACTAAATTAAAAATGAAAGAAAAGTTGGAGGTATTGTACTGTAATATTTCGAGCCCCAAAATGTGCAATTATCAAAATTATATTTTCCTATAAATAGAAGCTCATTCTTCCTTCATTTCTCACCAATTCACTAAAGCTATAAAGCAATTATTATAGAGAGAAATTATAGAGAGAAAGAAGAAGAGAAGTCTGCAACCTCTCTACTCCAGTATCCAGTTTCTTTCTAAGGTAAGGGGTATTATTTCTTTCGTATTCATGAAGAGAGCTTCTGTTATTCCATTTTTTATTATTATGTTGGAATAACATGTCTATGCGAAGTACATCATACATGGTGAAATTCTTCTGTTATTCCATTTTTTATTATTATATTGAAATATCATGTCTATGCGAAGTACATCATACATGGTAAAATTCTTCTGTTATACCATTCTTTATTATTCTGTTGGGAATAACTTGTTTGTACAGTCTATCGCATATATGGTGAATTCTTCTGTTATTCCATTCTTTATTATTCTGTTAGAATAACCTGTCTATGTGGATTACCGCATGCATGGTGAATGACACTTTGTATTCATTCCTTATTAAATTGTGAAAATGATCTGTCTACGTGGATTACCGCATGGCAAGTGAAAATCCATTTGCAATTTCATAATTTTTCTGACCCTCAAAAATTCTGGAAAAATTTAAAATGATAATTTGATGAGTTTTCTAGATTGTGTCCAAAAATGGTGATTTTTGGATGTATAGATTAGAAGTTATGAATTTTATGGAAAATGATTATTTTAAAAGTAAACCCTTATAACTCCTTGTGGTTAACTCCAAAATTAGTGAAATTTTTTTTGGGAGTACATGTATATTACAGAAGTTTACCCTGTAAATTTCGGAATTTTTGGACAAAAGTACAATTTATGATAAATGTCTAAATATTCGGTAGTTTTGGCCATATGAAAAATAGTAAATGAATTTTAAAAATTTCGGCAGTTTTGATAATATTTGGATAAATTTAAATTCTTTAATATTTATCATTGATTTTGTTTGATTAATGCTTATATCATTGTCATCATCCTCATGCTTATATTATGATGAAAGTCATCTTTGGTTTACATGTAAGGATGGACTGTTGATTATTGGTTTTACAGTTGTATATCTTTGGCTTACGTGCAAAGATGAACTATTGATTGATGACTATCTTTGGCTTATGTGCATAGATGAACTTTTTATTGGTATGATTATGACCAGAGATCATTCGGTATAATCATGACCCGTAATGTTATAGATGATGTGGTAAAAGTCCTCATTGGCCCTTAGTGCATTGATGGACAGTTATTGGTATGATTATAACCAGGGATTATTCGGTATAATCATGACCATTGATGATTACATAAATATCCTTGGCCGTAGTGCAGGGATGATTCGATGATGTGGATTATTTATTAAGCTAAGTCTCAGCGATAAAATATTGATTATACGCTTTTAATTCGTAAAAGATAGTAGATATCATGCTCTACTTGACTCTTTTAAAATACAGTTGTATATCTTTGGCCTGTAGTGCAAAGATGAATTGTTAATGAATATATTTGGCCGTAGTGCAAAGATAAATTTATTAGTATGATTATGAGTAGGAATTGCGATTTGGTATAACCATAATTTTTGATATTTCAGGTGAAGATAGGTGATGAAAATTATCTTCGTCCTGGGTGCGAAGAGGAATTTAGAATCACAATTATGATTATGAGTTATTCATATGATTGTGGATATGAATTGTTGATTATTGTTACAGAGATAAAACATTATTGGTGGAATTTTAACATGGAGAAGATAATAGACCTGATGATCTATTTGATTCTTCTAATGGATCGCTCGTTCCGCTGCAACTATGGTTGAAAAGTTTTATCATCTACCATATGTTCTAAATCTTTGATTTATTATTGATGAATGCTATTGATGATGTAAATTATCTTTAGTCATGATATTCTTTACTGGGCTAGTTGTGCTCACCCTTTTTGCTTCACAATTCCTTTCAGGTAATAAGAGTGTAGCTGGGTCGAGCGGGGGTAACAAGAGAATATAACGGTGGTCTATAGCTGTTGAGGTTCTCCCTAAATAGTATGGAAATAATTTTATTGAGAACTTTAGATATGTGTGTCGTATTGTATACGTCATTTGATATTTAATTTTGGTGAACCGAATAGGGTGAAGTGAGCCCAACTTTGGAAGGGTGTTTTGCCACTATCATACAAGATGTCTAATGATATACAAACTCGTGTTATCATAAGATAGGGTTGTGCACATCCACTTGCTGGGTATATCTACGAGCACTACCTATATAATCTTGGAGTTTATTTGAAATATAATTCTCACTTGGAGACAACGGAGATAATTATATGTCAAGAGAAGACTCACCATTGGAAAGAAGATGATAGAAATCTTCTTGTTTTTCTTTGGGGACTATTGGATCAACCAAGGATAATTCTGTGGACATATGATATCTATCATAACATAGACGCATGACCTCCAATGTACGAAGGTTTCCTTGAGTATTTTCCAAAGATATTAATTTCTAAAATAGTTATTGACTGTACCTTTATGTAAAGTACCATTGTAAGGTATTGTGGTCGAGGCACAATGAGAGTTACATATATTTGTATTAAAACTCACAGCTTATCTGTTGTCGTACTCTGCACGACAGTTCAACAGTTGTATAAATAAAGTTTATATTTGATTTCTGTAGTGTGATATCTGGCGACTCAGAATGGGTCGTGTGGACCTATTTTGGGGGCGTCACATCCTGAGTATAAGGACCCTCTGATAGTGTAAAACCGTCAACACCCATCAATGGGATATCAATGATGGGCGACTGTGAAACAGGCCAATAACGCTTGACAAGAGGCAAGATCGGTACACGGATCTCCCCTATGGTGCTCCTAATAGCACGTTCTCCTAAATAGAGTTCCCATCCTCCATCAATGAAGAGAGGAATCCTACGGGTGGAAATCACGTACTCGACACCAGTCGGGTATCCATCCTCAAACCCAATGGGCAAATGTTCCCCAAAATAGGGAATCCTTGTGATAACATCAGCTGTCAATAACTCCAACTGTAGACGACAATGGGTGAAACCCTCAGCTACATGAACCTCCGTCAATATGGAGTGAAGCCATCGACGTCCTCGTGGATAGGTCTCCAAGCCTAGCACACTCACATGATGTAAACATGGGAGCCTCTTATAGGCCCATAACTGCCAACACAAAGGCAAACATCTGCTATCAGTCAACACTTTTAACCTGTACATGGAAAATCACAAGAGAAATATTCACCAGCAAAAATGGGTAAAATCCTAGCCAAGCCTCTGCCAAGCCTCTGTCAAGCCTTGAGAACACATGTGCATGCCCCTGACGAAATAGGCGAACGTGTAGGAGCCCCAATCATACTCTCCAATATGGTCTACATCTAGTGTGGCGCTCACCAAAGAGAATGATACCGTGGAAGAGTTATTTGCTATGAAGCAGCCCCTAATGATTATCAGGAACAATCATCGAAGAGTGCAATCCCTGACTCTCACATCATCGGGTATGGGCTCACTTAACAGCCCGCTCATAGCATCTATGCTCAAAGGACCTGTACGGACTGTCCTGACCTTGAGCACCTCAGCCGGGACTCCTAACAAGGATCTAATGGCAGTCAGGGTAATATCCACAGTACATGGCACTAACACCCCTCCAAACTCCATACCGGTGATAAATCGGCAATTCATCGGCGCTATCATCACCTCACAATCCAAAAAATAGATAGACTGAGTCTGGTGAAACTAGCGCTCAAACAATGCCCTGAGGTAACCCCAGGGACAACAACGGGGGAGGATGGAAAAGAATGCTTCAAAGCTCCAGCTATGCACGATCGCTCGATAGTCCGGATGCAGAGCCTAATACGTGGAGTGAATGCTGAACCGGTTCCCTCTAGGCTGTATGAAGCCGGGAACCTGCATTACAAAGCAGATCAACATCATAACCTTTACTCCTCAACAATAGGAAAAAGGGAAGATCAAAATCTAGCTTGTACCTCGTTTGCATGCAAGTAAACTGAGGGGTGTTGACTCAAATCGCCCAGAAGCTCTGGGATCATCACCTGAATGCCTTGAAGATCCTTACGGGGAACATGAGCAGCAAGAGCAAGGTCCACAATTGGTACATCCTCCTCCTCATCCTCAACATTCGGTACCTCAATCTGGATAGGACGTATCACCGCCTCCGCTAGACGACGAGGCTGTCTAACTGAACGGGGTCGAGGCACGTCAGAAGCCCTCCTCTATACACCTGAAGTGGTCCTGCAGGAACTACTCGGCTAATCTAGATCCATATATCTAGACACAAGTCTTCAAATCACCTCAGAATGGGTGTGGTAAATTCTAACCTGAAGCTTTTTCAAAATGCATTTTTATGACTACATGCATGCATGCAATATTTTAACATACGCCTATAGTAGAGTTAAAAATGCATGACTATCCAATGCCTACATTTTGGAAAATTTTTGCCATAGTTTCCTTTGTAAATAGGACTATCCGCATGCACATAGGCATGACTAGGTGGCCATTCAGTAGCACACCTGCCCACAGTCAAAAACATCCTATATGCATTACACTATCAAGGACATAATCCGTAATGGTAGCGTAATTACAAGGATTATTTTGCTTTTTCACCTTAGCTCATTTGTCCTCAAATAAGATAAGAAATAGCAGAAAAAAGGTTCCAATTTGACTATTTCAAAAGTCATTTTTTTTCACATCATTATGTTCAATATGATTAAATACTAACATTTACTATGTTGAATATTTTTTATTTAGTCATATGAGCATGCATATTCACTACTATGTGTTTAGAAGCATTTCATGTGATAACTCATTTTCCAGATAAAAACTGGAAAATAAGACATGCATACGTTACCAGGGAAGTGTAGAACACTTGTACGGTGATAGAATTTACAGAAAGACGCCCGAACTAAGCAGATCTGAAGAAGAGCTCTCAGATTTCCTGTGTGGCGGAATATGAAAATGACTTGTGAAAGCACCAAGCCATTTAAGGCCACCCACGGCTGGCCGTAGGTGTACCTGCGGCTCCCTTGGGTGGGGCCCACCCCTCAAACTCAGTTTAATTTGAGTTGCAAAGGAGGTCTCACAAGTTAAAAAAGCCAAATCAGGAAAAAAGATTCCATGCGATTGAGCGAAAGAGCCTGAAATCCTGGTTTTCAGAGACCGAACTATGGGTCTACGTATCATTCATTGGTATTCTCCCAGACACATAGTTCACTATACCGATGATCACAATAGTTGCAAACTACACTCGGCAATGCCTCACGAAGGTTCGAATGCCATCTGTGCGGGGTCAGAAAACCAAAACCTTTCTCCCCAGCGGAAACTCAATCAGCCGTTGATGAACATGTCAATGAAGGTCAAGTAACCTTGACGGTATTTATCCACTGGCAAGTAAATCCAGCGAAGCGTCGGAAACCATCCAATGATTTCATCCGTTGATGCATATGTCAACGAAGGTCAAGCAGCCTTGACATTTTCCCAGCAGGGATATCATCCGTTGATGCACATGTAAATGAAGGTCAGGTAACCCTGACTGTTGGCAGTAACCTCAACAGAACAGTGAAGGGACCTGGCGATACAAACCAGGAAGAACATCCTCAACGGGGAGGACCGATGATGGAATTGATGTTATTTCCTGAAGAACTTCCTAGCCTACCCCCAAACCATGAAATCAAGTTTTGTATTAACCTTGAACCCAATATAAAACCCATTTCTAAGACCCCATATCGAATGACTCATATTGGACTTCAGGAGTTAAAAGTCCAACTACATGAGTTGTTAGACACCAGTTTCATACGTCTGAGTACATCACCTTGGGGTGCTCATGTTTTATTCATAGAGAAGAAAGACGGGAATATGCTACTTTGCATTGACTATCGAGAGTTAAATCATGTCACTATTAAAAATATGTACCCTTTATCTCGCATTAATGACCTGTTTGACCAGTTGCAAGGTTCTCAATTCTTTTCAAAGATCGATCTTTGTTCGGGATATCATTAGTTAAAGACTAAAGTTGATAACATTCCAAAGACTGCCTTTAGAAATTGATATGAACATTACAAATTTCTAGTCATGTCTTTCGAATTGACTAATGCTCTTGCTGCCTTCATGGATATGATGAATCGAATATTCAAGGAATATCAGGATCATTTTGTGGTTGTCTTTATTGATGATATCCTCATATACTCCAACAGTCGTGAGGATCATGATCGACACTTAGGGTTAATACTCCAAAAGCTTTGTGAAAACAAGCTATATGCATTTTGCTAAGTTAAAAAAGTGCGAGTTTTGGCTTGAAGAAGTAGCATTTCTTGGACATGTGATCTATAAGCATGGAATATCAGTCGACCCGACGAAGATTGAAGCGATACTAAATTGGGAGCAAACAAAGTCAGTAACCGAAGTATGAAGCTTTCTTGGCCTAACTGGTTATTATCAGAGATTCGTAAAAGGATTTTCTCGAATCGCTACTCCATTAACTCAACTGACTCGAAAAGATACAAAATTTGAATGGAGCAAGGAATTTGAGAAGAGCTTTCAAGAACTCAGAAGGAGATTCATTTTAGCACATGTTCTGACCATATAATCAGGATCAGAAGGATTTGTCATCTACAATGATGCGTTAGACAGAGGTCTAGGTTGTGCTCTTATGAAACATGGAAAAGTCATAGCTTATGCCTCTTGAAAACTCAAATAATATGAGAGGAATTATCATACTCATGATCTAGAGTTAACAACAGTTGTTTTCGCGTTAAAGATCTAGAGACACTACATATATGGGGAGAAAGTGGAGATTTATACCGATCATAAAAACCTCAAATATTTCTTCACCGAAAAGGAACTCAACATGCTGTAACGATGTTGACTTGAACTATTGAAGGATTATGACCATACCATCTAATATCATCTTGGGAAGGCAAACGTGGTAGCTGATGCGTTAAGTTGAAGATCATATGCGGGTACGTATGTGATATTGTCAACACAAAGGCCCATTTTGTATGACTTACAAAAGATGGAGATAGAGTTAAAGACTCCAGGGACCCACATGAAGATGACAAATATACGAGTAGAACCGACTTTAATGGATAAAGTCAAAGCTGTTCAAGTTACAGACCAAGAGTTGGTGAATATGAAGAAGAAAGCATAGAGGTGTTCTTCCAAAAGCAAGAATCGACGAGGAAGGGATACTTTGAGTCAACTCTAAGCTTTGTGTTCCTAACGACCCTGATTTAAAATATAAAATCATAATGGAGGCACACAATACACCGTTTTCAATTCACCCTAGAAGTACCAAAATGTATCGTGATCTTCAACATACATTTTGGTGGAGTTATATAAAGAGAGAGATCGTAGAGTTTGTCTCAGGCTACCTATATAACTTGTCAACGCGTTAAGGTATAGCATTAAGTGACAAAGGGTCCATTGCAACCACTTGAGATTCTAGAATGGAAGTGGAAACACATCAACATGGATTTCGTGACGGGTCTTTCCAAGGTTTCTCAAGACTTAGACGCAATTTGGGTCATTATAGATAGATTGACCAAGTGTGATCAATTCTTGCCCATACGAGAAAACTATTCACTTGAGCATTCTGCTAGTATGTACATAAGCGAGATTGTAAGATTTCATGACATGCCAGTATCCATAGTTTCTGATCGAGATCCTAGATTCACTTCACGATTTTGGGCCAGCTTGCAAAAATCTATAGGCACTGAATTACGATTCAGTTCTACATACCATTTTTAGACGGATGGGAAATCGGAAAGGACTATTCAAACTCTTGAAGATCTATTGAGACTCTGCGTACTAGACTTCAAAGGAAGTTGGAATAAGTACTTACCATTAGTGGAATTATCATACAACAACAGTTATCAAGCAAGCATAGGCATGGCTCCATTCGAGGCGTTATATGGGCGAAAGTGTTATTTTCTAGTATGTTAGGATGAGGTGGGTGAAGCAACATTGTTGGGACCAGAGTTTCTACGCATGACTATATAAAAGATTTAAATGATTCGATAATGTATACAAACAACACAGGATCGACAAAAGAGTTATGTTGATCTTCATTGAAGGGATGTGGAATTCAATGTCGGAGATCATGCAATATTATGTGTTGATCCATGGAAAAGAGTTACAAGATTTGAAAAAAGAGGAAAGATCAATCCTTGATTTATTGGTCCATTTGAAATACTCGACCGAGTAGGAACTGTGGCCTACATACTCGCTTTACGGCCAAGCATGTATCGTGTTCGTAACGTTTTTCACATATCCATGCTACATCGATATGTGAAAGACTCAAACCACATTATTGAATTAGAACTAGATGAGATAACAGAGTATTTAACGCATGAGGATGTACCTATCAAGATCTTTTATAAGAAGGAATAAATTTTAATCTCAAATGTTATACCTCAAGTTAAAGTTTTATAGAGAAACCATGATATAGATAAAATGAACTGGGAGTTAGAATCTGAAGTGAGAGTCCTCACCTCTTCGAAATGCATGGTACGTACATCTATTTCAAGGACGAAATTTCATAAGGAGGGGAGGTTGTAAGACCCCAACTTTTTATGAATAAGATTTAATTTTTCTAAATATTAAGGTGTGATTTAATAAATGTTATAGTTATGGGTGATATGTGCAAATTATATAAAGTGAACAGTCTGTCAGGGAATATTCGTTTTATCGGGGAATATTCGTACGATGACGCAGAAATATTCAATCATTGGTGGGCCTCACAACAGAATAACTGTCAGATATAGAAAGAGACAAAAATAACCTTTTTAAAAATTGGCAAAATAACTTTTATTGTTAACTATTGAAATACTCGGTGATAAAAGTACAGTAATACGCGTTATTCAACAATAGCACACGGTATTACATAATATTTTATATTATTGACTTAATAATTGCTATAATTATAACTGCATAGTATTTCATATTATTAATTCAATAATTATCACAATAACAACTACACAGTATTCTACATCATTAAATTAATAATTGTCACGTCATAATAACTCATTATTTGAAAGGATATTATTATTTAGCACTATTGTCAATTTCTAGAAGTTATGTCGAGGAAATGGGTTAGGTTAATTAATTACGCGCCAATAAGGAGAAATCCTTATCGGAAAGCCCCCTCGTTCCTAGGAACGATCTGCAGGTTATCAATATTGTGAGTCTATAATATCAATAGTGAATAATTATTGAAGGATTAAAAAAAAGTGTTGATTAATTATGTGATGCGTAGCATAACCATAAGTAAGAAGTTGAACACTCGAAGGAAATAAGGGTGATATGTGGCATTTTGTAAGTTTGGCTTATTTTTGGGACCCACAACTTTCTTCAGTGGGACCCATAATTTTATTTCTTCTGTGGATTTATTTCTTTCGTGGGACCCATAAATTTATTCAATTTCTTCTGTGAGAATTTTTTGTGGGACCCACAGGTCATCAAAGAGTCACTTTCACCAATACTACTTGCCTCTTCGTATTGCCAAGAGTCATTTGCCCCTTTGCAAATGGTTAGTTGCCTCTTTGTATTGCCAAGAGTCACTTGTCCCTTCGCAAATAGTCACTTGTCTCTTCAAATTGCCAAGGGTCAAGCTAGTTGTCTCTTCACATTACCAATAGTCAAGCTAATTGTCTCTTCACATTACCAAGAGTTAAGACTCTTGCCTCTTAAATTTATACGCATTTTAACAATTATAATATTGATTAACATTGTAAAGTTAGAATGAGAATGTATTGTTAATGCACAAAATCAGGAGTGAAAATTTTCATGATTTTATGGTCGTTATAGTAGAATAACTACGCAGCAATCGCAGAGTAACTCCAAAGCTCACACTGCCACACTACGAACCGTATAGCTGTTTGTGCATATCGTAGAGTGCTTCACCCAACGATCGTAGAACACTTTTGCAAAATAACTAAAACTAAACATTATAACTCATATCTGCAAAATCATATCGAATTCTTCTTAAAATCAATAAATACCTTAAATCAGCTTATATAAACAGAAAACATGTATAGTGAAACTAAACATAAAGGATTCAAAAACATCAACATTTCACACCTATCAAACTCTCCTACACTTAGCTTTTACACGTCCTCATGTAAACAAAAACGCAGATCCTACTGAGAATTTCATCAAAAACTCTATTCAACCAAACTCCCAAAGGTTTCAAATTCAATCATTAATATTAACACTGATTGACAGGTACCTTACTAACACTTCATCAATCAATTTATAACAACCTTGGCATTCCCCACTGAACTTCTTTAAATCAAAATGCATCCACACAAGTATCTTTCTTATGATCAAAAAAAAATTCAACTAAGTCAACATGGAATATCAACCGTGCACACTGACTCATAACAAATAACATATTCTCTCTACTATTTGTTTTTATTCCTTTTTTTTCATAATCAGAACCCTCAATTTATATTCCTTTTCAAGGTGAATACATTTTATGCTCCATTTCACCTTCCACATTCTTTCATCTTGCAGAATGCATTTTATGCATAATCTCATTTATTTTCATGTGTTTATGGGTGAGTGCATTTTATGCTCATTCTCAACCCACCACAAGCTTCTGCAACTTTTGATTCTTTTCCTTTTTATGATTTTTTTCTTCAAATTTTTCAACTTTTTCCAAAAAAAATTCGCTTTTCAATTCCAATTTTTTCTTCACATGGTTTTGTAAACAAGATAAATAGTAAACAGTTCTAAATTATGAAATCAGTGCACATAATCCACTCCACATAAAACTCCAAGTAAGCATATATCTCATCATATTCAAATACTTATGCAACATAAATTCAATTTAAATCAGTTATTGTAGTTCGTGACTTAGCTATCATTATTCAACAATCAATTAAGCATCAATCAGATTATGAAAATAAGCATTAATTTTCATTCTACGAATTCAACCTTTAAAAACTTGCAGAATACTACAATCGTAGAGTTAATTTTTTTGAAAAATTGTCAAACACAGTCTATATATCAGCATAATCCAAGCCTAAACGAAAATAAACTAAACCTAAACTCATCCCCCACGCTCAAACATTACATTATCCCCAATGTAAGACAATCATGCAAAAGAAGAAAGGAATTAACTAAAATGCAACGACAAATTAAAAAAAATGAAAAAAGTAAAAGGGATAGAAAATCAAATCTGATATCTTGGGCTGCCTCCCAAGTAGCACATTTTTTTAATGTCATTTGCTCGACCTAAATCTCCTTAATCTGCATCCATGAGCTCAGGTTGATCCATCACCTCTACATCCCCCACCTGATAATCCTCATAGAAAGGTTTGAGCCTATGGCCATTTACTTTGAATATATTTCCTGTGATTGGACTCTGAATTTCTACTATACCGTGATGAAAAATATTAGTAAGAACAAAATGCCCAATTCATCTAAAACGCAACTTACCTAGAAATATAACTCAAGTCTTGAGTGTTAAAGGAGAACTTTCTGTCCCACAAAAAATGTCTTCCTCCAAATCATCTTGTCGTGGAAGGATTTAGTCTTCTCCTTGTAAATTTTAGAACTTTCATAAGCCTCATTTCTCTATTCTTCTAGCTCATGTAATTGCAACTTCCTCTATTCTCGAACTTGATCAAAACTCATGTTGCACTACTTAATTGCTCAGAAAGTTTTGTGCTCTAATTCCATAGAATACGACATGATTTCCCAAACACTATTCTATATGGTGACATACCAATAGGGGTTTTATAAGTTGTCCTATAAGCCAATAGTTCATCTTGTAACCTTAGACTCCAATCCTTCTTATTAGACTTCACTACCTTCTCTAAAATAGACTTGATCTCTCGATTGGATACTTCAGCCTGACCATTACTCTGGGGATGGTATGATGTGAAATTCAGGTAGACACACTTAGAAGGTGGGTTGAATAAGTGTGGAACAAGTGATATATACAATTTATTTATTTTATATAATATATGATTATGTTAACAATGAATTCTACTATATGTATCAATTCAGCTTGCTATATCATAAGAATATTAATTTTGACAGAAAACTGTTTAAAGTTGTGTAATCTGTAATATATAGTATTATTTAATAATGCATATAAATAAATTATGCAAAAATGAAAAATATAAATCCGAGTCCTTTGAATTCACAAAGTCTC